>CAWUFW010012755.1:20000-521264 GCA_963921515.1 Calotriton arnoldi
ATGGTGAGCTCCTGCGGGCGCGCAGGAATTGTAGCTCTGACCAGGGTTACAATAAGGAGACCGAAGTCATGCTTAAAAGATTTAAAGCTAGGGGATACTCCAATAAAATCTTAGCACAAGCCACAACTAAATTAAAAAATGTAAAACAGGAAGAAGTTCTTTTCAGGAAGGGAGAATTATCTAACACCGATAGGTCTCCCATAGTACCAAGAATGATCACAACCTATAACGATCGATCAGGCAAACTAAGATTGTTACTGAGAAAACATTGGGGTCTCGTACAGGCTGATCCAACAATTGGAAAAAGTATAGGCAATTGCCCTACAGTGACCTATAGGAGACCTACCTCCTTGAAAGACAAGTTAGTATAGAGCTACTACCAAACTGATTCCAACACCACTTAGTTGCAGTCAAGCAAAGGATTCCACAAATGTAAGGCCTGTAAGGCCTGCATTAACAGTGTAAGTTGCAAAACTTATAAAACCTACGATGGCAAAGAAAAAACTATTTCCAAATTTATCACTTGCACGACCGACCATGTGGTTTACTTATTAGAGTGTCCATGTGGTCTCCGTTACATAGGGAGTACTAAACTCCCTGTGAAGAAACGGATACTTGA
Source organism: Calotriton arnoldi (assembly GCA_963921515.1). NCBI lineage: Eukaryota > Metazoa > Chordata > Amphibia > Caudata > Salamandridae > Calotriton > Calotriton arnoldi. The sequence continues at coordinate 20,620 of CAWUFW010012755.1, forward strand.
ACATCTAAGGGCCATTACCAACCTGGATTTTAAGTATCCAGTAGGAAGGCATTTCTATAATGTCTACAAAAGTAACAATAAATTACTGACATTTGTAGGGCTCGATAGAGTTTACAAACATATCAGAGGCGGTGACAGAGAGAAGCAACTGCGGATCCTCGAATCCCGATATATCATTGACCTCAATACCCGAATGCCTTTTGGCCTCAATACGGAAGAGGAGCTAGCCACTCATATTGGAGTATAGTTTAAAACCCAGCTGTTCTCCCATCTTTCTTAATCATACAATATTTTTAATTGTACAGTGTGATATTTCTGTAATTTGTTTCACTATACTATATATGGAGGGTGCACTTTAGTCACATGATCACATAGTTGAGTTGTGTGTGTAAGGTACGCTAATTTGCCATTATGTAAGGAGGCTGTTAGAAATCTCTTATTCTATTATGGGCACTTGCCCAAGGTTGATTGTAGTTTAATATGTATATTTGCACAGTAATGTGTACTAAATTAAGGAGTTTATCCAGTAAGGAGGCTGTCAGAAATCTTTTATTTTATCATGGGCACTTGCCCAAGGTTGACTGTAGTCAGATATGTATATTTGAACAGCAATGTGCACTAAATTAAGGAGTATATCCACTATTGGAAGATCACTGACGCTATCCATACAGCCATTGTCCTTACAGTATTTTGGGGAAGAGATATTAATATACAGAGTACAGATACACACATATATTTTTCTTAATTTTAATTTACACCTTTCTCACTTTAATTCATTTAGGGTGGTATTATAGTCACACATAGTGTAATATCCCTAACACACTTTGTAGGGCCGTCCAATTCATGAGTAGGCGCATTCTATTTACATGGATATACTGTAGCAACATTCCTCTATGCCATGGTATTTCATGCATTGGCATTCATTGGTAGATTATACTCGCCATTTGTGATATCTTTTGCATTACCATAGATCATGTTTACGCTGCCTCTTGTGTTCTGATATTGGAGGATGCAATAACCGAAAGATTTTGATCGCCATTATGTAGAACAGTTTAGATTCTAATTTTAATCGATTGGGTTCTCTAATTTACAAAGTGAATGTATTCAATTATATGCGCTTCGCAAAAGTTGGTGACTGATTGTAGCCACGTTTACGTAACTGAACGCATTTTTTTCAAACTAGTTCTACCGAAATTATTTCTTTCCAATTGGTGATACAATGTATCTATGCTTGTCAGTGGCGGCTGGTGACATTTGAAAGTGGTAGGGCGTAAAAGTTGTGGTGGAGCGCACCGCAGCGAGCGAGCCCGAATGCCTTAAAGTGGTTTAGGGGGTCCCCCCGAGAACATTTTGAAAAAAGAGTGGGCCAATGGTGCATTTTCAAGCTAATTTGAGAAAGCAAGAAGGTTAATAAAGCAATTGTGAAGAAAGTACAGTTATTATATTAATAAAGAGATGTCATATAATAACATAGGTAGCTGCGTATTCAGTATAACCACAGAGCTTCATAACAGACTTCGAGATAACAATGCTGAGCACCGCACAGATTTTTTTATTTATCAAACAACTAAGTAGGTCACAAACTAGCAGCAACCAAGAAATGTTAGGATTAACGTATTTTTCACTTTTTGCAGACAAAATCAGCACATCATTCTTTAATAGCTTCGAACTTCTCAATGATTTGAACATTAAAGTCTCACCAAATGCTTTGATTTCATTGAGCCCAATACATTTCACGCCTGGATTTATAACTGCTCAAAGTACTTCAGCTATGTTTTCTGTGCTCTTTACTGACTTAATTCGATAACTACAACTTACGTATCAAATGCATATGCTGTAAAATGCTTGTTAAAAACCAAAAACCCAATAAAAATTAGTGTTAAAAAAACACAGAACCAGTACTCGAGATTAGAGAAAAGAAGATTTTGGCTATGAAGTTCTGAATTCAAACTATGATGGGGCGAAGGATTGAACACTAAGGAGATGTAGGCAACACATTCATGAAATGCATGAACACCACCAAAGTCGCACATCAATAGATAACGTGTTCTATCAGGAGAATGAACAGGGCAAATGTCTTCTTAGACCTCAGGGGTGAGAGTGGTACAATAGGAAAGGTGTGTGTGGGGGGGGTGTTAAATTTGAAGATGTGATAAAGCAGTGTGCCGATATCCAGAGATGCAAAGCAGACAACCAGAGAGGTGATTATGCAACAACTGAGTGAAAGATGAAAGGAGAAATATTCAGGAACTGTTTAATAGATATGAAAGAAGTGGTTGAAATGTCCTGCTATGTTATGTTGAGCTACACTGTATTTTATGTCATGCTGTGTTCTGTGGTGTTATGTTATACTATGGAGTGTTTGAAATGTGGCTGGCAGAGGAGAAATAACTGATCTATTTAGAAAAGAAAAATATACCCATCACTGGCCCTGGTTAACCCGCTTAAGAATGGGAAAATAAGGAAAAGAGTCACATCACTGCACAAAATAGGAAAGAGATGAAAAGCCCAACAGGACCACTGTGCATAGATGCCCAAAGAACAGGGTGTCAGAGGGCATAGGACACACGCTCATGCAGGACTGTGCTCATGACAAAGCCAGCCCCCCGTAGCTCTTAAACCGTTGCGTTCCCACTATATAAACATTAACACTCTTTGAAGTGAAGAGTGACTCTGCACTTCAAAGAGCTTAATGTTTATATAGCGCAACACAATTGTCTAAGAGCTACGGGTGGCTGGCTTTGTCATGAGCACAGTCCTGCATGAGCGTGTGGACTTCGCAAAGTCCATAATCGTAGGAACATACTTTTTTGTTAGGCACGGCCGGGGAGATTACCATTTTATTTTATGAAGTGATTTGCCCAGAATAATGACAGGATGTTGAGCCGATGCCGCCGATACATGAACGAAAACCAAGAAGAAATAAATAAAGCATCAAGGGTTTGCTTATAATTATTTGTGCAGGATATTTATCACTTCTATTCTTTGTCTCTTCCACTTCTAGTGGAGGAATTTAACTGATGTGCAGCGGGAATGACTTTGCTATGGTGCAGATAAACTGTGACAACTAACATTGGGGAAGCCAATTATGTCTGGCCTTAATATTCAGACACATGCGTAAACAGGTCGAGCCTGGTTCCCTCAGTCTCGGCCTCGATGGCTCAACATTTTATTGTGCGAAGTAGTGTGCAGCAGGGTTCATGGCCCATGAACCCTGCTGCACACTACGTCGCACGATAAAATGTTGAGCCATCGGAATCATGCATGTAATGCTGGCCAGAGTACAGGTGAGCTGCCGCCTTTAGGGGGTGTGTGTGTGCGACATGTTAGCACAGCAGTCATGGCCGTAATGGCCGGAGCAGAGCTGCCGACTTTGGAGGCAGCACATTTTGCAGCTCTGCTTGGGCCATTTTGGCCATTACTGCAGTGCACACACCGTCGCTCACATGCCGCATTAACATCATATACAAAAAAAAATAATAATACATAATACTCAGAGTAGGTCGGAGTCAGAAATCCATCCAACATTCACATTGCCCAGGTGCCTGCAGGCTGCCAATAAAGTAGTGACGCACATTCAGTGTGCGCGAGGCCTCAGGCCTGCCGGGGCAACGAGGCATGGCGAAGCGAAGCTCTCCTGAGGGATCCACCCGACTCTCTCTCCACTCCCTTCCGTGTGCAATCAGCAAAAGCGTGTACGGCGAAGAGGGGAGGGGGACAGAGAGGCTTAGCTAGGGCAGCAAACGACCAATCACTGCACGGCTTTCCAATAAAGCCATGCAGTGATTGGTGTATCAGGGAAGTGGGAAAAGAAACTCACTTCCGTTGTGCCGTGGGCTAGACGCCATCTTGGAGAAGAGGCGGTCTAGACTTCATTCTCAGGACAGCTTGCCAAGTCAAAAGGAGGCTATGGCGAGGAAGCGCATCGGACGCGCGCATCGGGCGCGCCAAAGCCAAGCCTGTCTGTGCCTGTCCGCGCCTGGACCGTGCCCAGGGCCGGTCCCCCTGCCCCCCGCCTCAAAACAAGTCGGGCAACATCTGCTACTCTTGAGAATCATTAATGGCACTAAGACCCATTATTACTGATAGCTCGCATGCCCTTCTCATAACGGTATCAATAATGAACAACCCACACCTCACTCAGAAAGCTGGCCACACCCATTAGAAAAATCTGGCCAAACGCAAGAAAAGAGTCCTGGTCCCAACAGCTTCAACGTCTGCTGCATGCTACTAAATACGAGATCCCTGATAAAACACCAGTTAGATTTCTATGATCTTGTCCAAACCCAAGACATTGATGTGGCATTTGTAACAGAAACCTGGGCAGATGAGAGTTCTGGCCCAGATATCATTGCTGCCACACCCCCCGGATATGCTGTATTTAGACTGAATAGACAGAAAAAAAAGGGAGGTGGATTGGCAATTTTCTATCGCAACCATTTTAAAACAAAGTTCGAACCACTACATACGACAGGTTTTGAGGCATTAACCTTTTCGGTACAGCTTCCAGATGCATCTGCTATTAAGGGGATGCTAATTTATCACCCGCCTGGATTAAAGAGTAGCTTCACCAATAATCTCAGTATGGTGATTGAGTCTCTAATTATCAATGATAATTTCACCGTATTAGGGGATTTTAACTTTCATTTGGAAAAACATACTGACCCTGATTCTCAAAAACTGATTGATACTATGGACTCCTTTGGACTTACGCTAATCAATAAGGGCCCAACACATATGGCTGGACATATGTTGGATGGCATCTTTTCTACTGACGCTGCCACTACACTTTTTCCACCCTTTCCAGTGACATGGTCTGACCACTGGGTGATTAAATGGCTAATAAAAACAGAAAAAAACATCCAACACAGGCCCCCCACTCTACAAGTAAGAGGCAGAGCCTGGCATAAAATACGCCCGGCAGAACTAGGAGAGGCCACTACCTCAACCCCTGTCAACTAGGAAACAACCTGGAGGAGAATGTGGAGAATTTCTCGCTCTGGTTAAAAACGGCTTTAGATACCGTAGCACCAACCACTTACAAAAATCCAAATGGGAAAAAAAAGTCACAGCCATGGTATAATGAGAAGCTCAGGTTATCCAGGCAGGATTGCCGCAGGCAAGAGCAAAGATGGAGAAAAAATTATGAGGCAGAAGAAAGGATGATCTATAAAGCCAAATTAGTAAAACATAAAGAGAGCATTCTAACAGCAAAGACCATCTATTTCACAGAGCATATAAAAGCCGCCTGTGATTCTAATAAAACTCTCTTTTCCGTGATAAAGAAACTGGTTACACCTACCAGTGCTAATCACGTTGGGATAAACCAAGACTTTTGCGACACGTTAGCTAGTTTTTTTCAGGAGAAGGTTGTTAACATTTACAATAAATTTGCGGCAAACAAAAGAGTTAACCATCAGGCTGAACAGATGACAACCAATCCAGAGGACAGAAGGAGTTTCTCCACTTTCAGGACCCCTCCGGAGGAACAACTTAGAGACCTAATTCTGTCAATCAAATCTGGCTCACCATATGATCCCTGCCCGCCAAGTATAATGCACATGCTGCCCGCCCAAGAGGCAAAAAATTTAGGATTTATCCTTAACCAGATGTTCACTAGTGGGACCTTCCCCAATCAGTGGAAACTTGCCTCTATTCTCCCACTTCTGAAGAAAGACAATCTGGACTCCGCGGACCCGAGTAATTATTGGCCCATTTCAAGACTTCCTTTTGCTGCTAAATTGGCTGACAAAATCATGAACCAACAAATTTCAAAATATATAGAAGAGAACTCATTGTTAGATGATACACAACATGGATTTAGGAAACACCATAGCACTGAATCAGCACTAAATGTAGCAACGGAAGACATACGTGAAATTCTTGATGGAGGGAGGACGGCGGCATTGGTGCTGCTAGATCTCTCTGCAGCCTTTGATACGGTCAGCCATGAGATCTTGGTCAACCGGCTCCAGGACCTGGGGTTGAAAGGAACGGCTATGGATCTCCTAAAATCATTTTTAACGAACCAACAACAAAACGTGGCAATGGGCAACTGTGTCTCCAGGCAATTTTCCCTGCCATGCGGAGTGCCACAGGGTTCAGCATTGAGCCCTACACTCTTTAATCTATATGTTACGCCACTGGCGTCGATTATCAAATACGCAGGCTTTACCCTGGCCTCATATGCAGACGACACCCAAATTGTGGTGTCTCTAACCAACAGGGGAAATAACACTGACGGGACATTCAGCTCATGCATGAAGAAGGTGAACAATTGGATGGATTGTAATTGCCTGAAGCTGAATGCCTCAAAAACAGAGGTTATCATCTTCAGCAACAAACCCTCTCTCTGGACACCAGATTGGTGGCCGCCTGAGTTAGACACATTGCCCCTACCCTCTACTAAGGTAAAAAACCAGGGAGTTGTGCTGGACAGTGAGTTAAAATTGAAAGAGCAAGTTAATAAAATAACATTTGCTTCTTTTTGCTACATAAGGATGTTAAAAAAAATTAAAAAATATCTACCCCCCCAATCTTTCAAAAAGAGTGACCATGGCTTTGGTCCTCATACGGATAGACTACTGTAATAGTCTCTATCTCACTCTGACATCAGGCCTTCTGAACAGACTCCAGATTCTGCAGAATGCAGCAGCTCGATTCATTTTTAAAATACCTAAATATGAATCAGCAAGAGAAGTCATCAGAAGACTACACTGGTTGGCAGTTAGACAATGGTGTAAGTTTAAAGCCCTCTGGTTGGCGTTTAAGTCTTTGCATGGACTAGGGCCTGACCGGTTTATGAAAAGATTTAAATGGTATATACCGGCAAGAACATTGCGCTCAGGCTCAGCCAGGAACATGGTGGTCCCCCCATTTAAAAAGGTCACATGGGGGGGGAGAAGCAATTATAGGACAACAGCAATGCTTTGGAATGACTTGTCACTTTCTTTAAAAACAGCCACCTCTCTTCTCAGTTTCAGGAAGACACTAAAAACGTGGCTTTTCACACAGGATAGGTAAAGCCTTTTCGCTCCAGTTTACTACAGTGTTTAGCTCGGCTGCCTCTGATTAGAAGACTACAGCGCCAAGACGCCTGGGGCATAAGCCGCGCTTTATAAATTAAATTTTACATTACATATGCTCCCCATGCTTCGTAGCCAATGCCCAGTCACAGGCTCTGCGTTCTCGATCTAGAGACACTGAAGCAGCCAATCCAGGCGCTGCTAAAGCAGCTCTTGGATTGGCCTGGGCAGGGCAACTTCCCGCTCCTTAGGAGACCGGGGGCTGCGGGTTCAATCTCTCTGGCTCCTTCAATTTACGTGCAGAGACTTTTAAAATTGCGCATGTCGGGCTGGCCAGGGAAAGGCACCCGGCCAACCCGACATGCGCATTGCTGCCTGCTCTGAGCCTCTGGCTTAGTCCGACTCTGGATAACCCCACCCCCTAAGCCTGCCACAGGCAGGCAGACGAAGTGACGTGAGGTCAGGACGGTAATGCCCGCGGCTGAGACAGCTGACTGCCGCGGGCAGAAATGTTTTAAAGGAAGTTACTGTAAGGCTTAAGTAACACATATTTTTGTTCCCTGACGACTGCATGGGCCCTGGGGCATAATAATCAGTGGGGCGACGCCCAAACGCTCCAATGGAGGAGCCGCCACTGATGCTTGCGCAATTGTACGCACTTTGGTTAACCAGTTTCAATCGAGGTCTTTCCTCCGTTTCTATGAATGAGTTATATGTCCGTCATTCTCTCTACAGGGGCAGTTAACATTGTGTCTAAAACTTTATTCAAAGAAACTCAAAGTTGGATGCAATATGAAATCATGTTAGCAGAATGTATAATGCGGTATCAGTCTAATGCGGTCTCTGATATTATTTTGATTTGTATAATTCTTTGACATTGCTCTGGAGATGCAGTATTTCCTTTATTTCCATGTATACAAGCGCTCTAATGGCGTCGATGGCGAGCATGTGTTAACTCGAAAAAGGCCTGTGCGGCTGAAACACGTTGTTATTGCTTCAATACATTTCTTTGGCTGAAACGGGTGTGCCGCCTCCTTCCCGATTGGGACTTGGATTTTTCGTGAATATATATATATATATATATATATACATATATATATATATCACCACAACGCCTCCTTTTCTTCAAAAAGAGTCTTGGCACTCTAGGGTGGGTGGGGCTGTGAATTTTATTTTAACAGACTGTTCCCCCAGAGACGCGTTTCGGCTATAAAAATGCCTTTGTCAATATGTATAGAACACATATATATATATATATATATATATATATATATATATATATATATATATATATATATATATATATATATATATATATATATATATATATATATATATATATATATATGTATATATATATATATATATGTATATATATATATATATATATATATATATATATATATATATATATATATATATTATCTACTGGCGGTCGCCAGTAGATAGTTATAGTTACAACCTATTATCCATAGGAAATCCGCGACATTCTATTTGAAATAACTCTCTTGCCGGTTGACGTATCTTCGCAAACTTTTCAAACGTTGTGGGGCGCTCCGGTCCGCTCCTACCCTGAAAGTCTCGGGGGGATTCGTCAAGCGGGGGCCGAGAAAAAAGGGGGGTCCCAAAACACGTTTTCCCCATGCAATTTTCCATAGGAAACTTTAGACACGGCTACAGCCCAAACTGCTGAATGGAATTACACCAAATTTGGCAAAGAGGTAGTTCTTGGTTCAGAAAGAACCCTTTTTGTTAAATGGTGTAAATCCGTTCAGTAGTTGCTGAGAAAATCAAAAGTAAAAAGATAGATATATCTGGGCGGAGCCTAACCACACATGTCATCGTGAGATCTGATTGGCTGTCAGCACTTCATCCTGGAATTGCTGGCAGCCATCTTGGGACCAATATAAATGATAGTACTCCATTGAAATGCATTGTAGTGAATCAAAGATTTTGAGGGTTACCAAAAGGAGTACTATAAAGGGTGATAACAGACTCTAGTTACATTAGAATTCATTTGTTGATGGTACCATACTAATTTCAGGAATTGTGGTGTGTTCTAAGGTGATTTTACCCTGTGAAAAACCTTCTGCTGGGATATCATGAATCATGTTGAGAGAAAACTATTTTCACATGCTTGTCCCATAGAGTTTTGGAAGGTGCTCCAGAAGGTAAAATGAGAGCATATTTTCTGTAAATTCACATTATCTTTCTCAGTCATGTGAGAATGAAGTCTGACATTCTCAGTAAAACATGTACATCCAACAAGGGCAGAGACTGTCAGTTGATTCCTTTGTGTTCTACTGCAGCTTCCCAGAGTGTTCTAAAGAACAACTAGAGTGCTAACAGCCTTACTTATGACAAAAGTATGGCACACCTGAAGCCATCTTGATTGGAATAAACTGGTAACACTTAAAACATTTAATTTAAAAAGGAACAAAATGATGGGGTTCATTTTGTCATAGAAATTATGGTTAGTGCTATAGAAAGAAAAATTAGGACATGTTTCAAGTGAGATCTCAAATATCTTCCTGTTATATTTCAACAGGAGCAGCCTGTCAGTTGATGCCTTTGTGTTCTACTGCAGCTTCCCAGAGTGTTCTAAAGAACAACTAGAGTGCTAACAGCCTTACTTATGACAAAAGTATGGCACACCTGAAGCCATCTTGATTGGAATAAACTGGTAACACTTAAAACATTTAATTTAAAAAGGAACAAAATGATGGGGTTCATTTTGTCATAGAAATTATGGGTAGTGCTGTAGAAAGAAAAATTAGGACATGTTTCAAGTGTGATCTCAAATATCTTGCTGTTATATTTCAACAGGAGCAGCCTGCCAGTTGATGCCTTTGTGTTCTACAGCAGCTTCCCAGAGAGTTCTAAAGAACAACTAGAGCGCTAACAGCCTTACTTATGACAAAAGTATGGCACACCTGAAGCCATCTTGATTGGAATAAACCGTTAATACTTAAAACATTTAATTTAAAAAGGAACAAAATGAGGGGGTTCTTTTTGAAATAGAAATTATGGTTAGTGCTGCAGAAAGAAAAATGAGGGCATGTTTTAAGTGAGATCTCAAATCCTCTTCTACTTCATTAGAAAATTCTGACATGCAGACTGAAACAATCACTTTCAATACCAGCAGCAGACTTCCAGTTAACTCCCTAGTGAGCAGTAGCTTAACTACAGTGATCTAATGAGCAACTAGAGTGCTAACATTCTGAATTTATGGCAAATGTGAGACACATCTGAATGCCTTCTTGATGGAATCAAAGTAAAAACTGAAAGCATTTCCTACTGAGGAGACTGCAGTAAATGAGGAAATTAGGAAACTTCATAACAAAGGTCTTCCAAGATGGCCACCAGAGAAAAAAGAGCCCAAATGTAGCACAAATATTACCCAGATGTAGCCCACATATAGCCCAATGACAAAAGTGTGCAAAACACTTTTTATTTTTAGTTTTTTGCAGTTTTATGTAGTGCAGACTGGTCAGGTATTGGAGTGTTGCATCTTAAAACATGACCTCCTACACTACAAAAACACCACTGCACTACCCTAAACGCTAAAACACTACCCCCAGCACGACCCCCTACACTACACAAGCACCACTGCACTATCCTAAACACTAAAACACTACCCCCAGCATGACCCCCTACACTACACAAACACCACTGCACTACCCTAAACCCTAAAACACTACCCCCAGCACGACCCCCTACACTACCCAAACACCACTGCACTACCCTAAAACATGACCCACTACACTACACAAACACCACTGCACTACCCTAAACCCTAAAACACTACCCCCAACACGACCCCCTACACTACACAAGCACCACTGCACTACCCTAAACCCTAAAACACTACCCCCAGCACGACCCCCTACACTACACAAACACCACTGCACTACCCTAAACCCTAAAACACTACCCCCAGCACGATCCCCTACACTAACCAAACACCACTGCACTAACCTAAATCCTAAAACAATACCCCCAGCACGACCCCCTACACTACCCAAACACCACTGCACTAACCTAAAACATGACCCCCTACACTGCACAAACACCACTGCACTACCCTAAACCCTAAAACACTACCCCCAGCACGACCCCCTACACTACACAAGCACCAATGCACTACCCTAAACCCTAAAACACTACCCCCAGCACAACCCCCTACACTGCCCGAACACCACTGCACTGCCCTAAACCTTGAAACACCAGCCCCTGCACGACCCCCTACACTGTTCGAACACCACTGCAGTGCCCTAAACCCTGAAACACCACCCCCAGCACGACCCCCTACACTGCCCGAACACCACTGCACTGCCCTAAACCCTGAAACATCACCCCCAGCAAGACCCCCTACACTGCCCGAACACCACTGCCCTAAACCCTGAAACACCACCCCTAGCACGACCCCCTACACTGCCCGAGCACCACTGCACTGCCCTAAACCCTGAAACACCAGCCCCAGCATGACCCCCTACACTGCCCGAACACCACTGCACTACCCTAAACCCAGAAACACCACCCCAGCACGACCCCCTACACTGCCCGAGCACCACTGCACTGCCCTAAACCCTGAAACACCAGCCCCAGCACGACCCCCTACAATGCCCGAACACCACTGCACTGCCCTAAACCCTGAAACACCAGCCCCAGCACGACCACCTACACTGCCCGAACACCACTGCACTGCCCTAAACCCTGAAACACCAGCCCCAGCACGACCCCCTACACTGCCCGAACACCACTGCACTGCCCTAAACCATGAAACACCAGCCCCAGCACGACCCCCTACACTGCCCGAACACAACTGCACTGCCCTAAACCCTGAAACACCAGCCCCAGCACGACCCCCTACACTGCCCGAACACCACCGCACTGCCCTAAACCCTGAAACACCAGCCCCAGCACGACCCACTACACTGCCTGAACACCACTGCACTGCCCTAAACCCTGAAACACCACCCTGTGCACAACCCCCTACACTGCCCGAACACCCCTGCACTGCCCTAAACCCTGAAACACCACCCCCAGCACGACACCCTACACTGCCCGAACACCACTGCACTGCCCTAAACCCTGAAACACCACCCCCTGCACGACCCCCAACACTGCCCCAAACTACTGCACTGCCCTAAACCCTGAAACACCATCCCCAGCACGACCCCCTACATTGCACGAACACCACTGCACTGCCCTAAACCCTGAAACACTACCCCCAGCAAGACCCCCTACACTGCCCAAACACCACTGCACTGCCCTAAACCCTGAAACTTCACCCCCAGCAAGACCCCCTACACTGCCTGAAAACCACTGCACTGCCCTAAACCCTGAAACACCAGCCCCAGCACGACCCCCTACACTGCCCGAACACCACTGCACTGCCCTAAACCCTGAAACACCACCCCCAGCACGACACCCTACACTGCCCGAACACCACTGCACTGCCCTAAACCCTGAAACACCACCCCCTGCACGACCTCCTACACTGCCCGAAACTACTACACTGCCCTAAACCCTGAAACACCATCCCCAGCACGACCCCCTACATTGCACGAACACCACTGCACTGCCCTAAACCCTGAAACACTACCCCCAGCAAGACCCCCTACACTGCCCAAACACCACTGCATTGCCCTAAACCCTGAAACACCACCCCCAGCACGACGGCCTACACTGCCTGAAAACCACTGCACTGCCCTAAACCTTGAAACACCAGCCCCAGCATGACCCCCTACACTGCCCGAACACCACTGCACTGCCCTAAACCCTGAAACTCAACCCCCAGCACGACCCCCTACACTACCCGAACACCACTGCACTACCCTAAACCCTAAAATACTCCCCCAGCACGACCCCCTACACTACCCGAACACAACTGCACTGCCCTAAACCCTCAAACACTCCCCCAGCATGACCCCCTACACTACCCAAACACTACTGCACTGCCCTAAACCCTGAAACACTACCCCCGGATGACCCCCTTCACTACCCGAACACCACTGCCCTAAACCCTGAAACACCACCCCCAGCAAGACCCCCTACACTGCCCGAACACCACTGCACTGCCCTAAACCCTGAAACATCATCCCCAGCATGACCCCCTACACTGCCCGAACACCACTGCACTACCCTAAACCCTAAAACACGACCTCCTACACTACACAAACACCACTGCACTACCCTAAACCCTAAAACACTACCCCCAGCACGACCCCCTACACTACACAAACACCACTGCACTACCATAAACCCTAAAACTCTACCCCCTACACTACACAAACACCACTGCACTACCCTAAACCCTAAAACAATACCCCCAGCAGTACCCCCTACACTACCCAAACACCACTGCACTACCCTAAACCCTAAAACACTACCCCCAGCAGTACCCCTGCACTATCCAAACACCATTGCACTACCCTAAACCCTAAAACACTACCCCCAGCAGTACCCCCTACACTACCCAAACACCACTGCACTACCCTAAACCCTAAAACACTACCCCCAGCATGACCCCCTACACTACACAAACACCACTGCACTACCCTAAACCCTAAAACACTACCCCCAGCACGACCCCCTACACTATCTAAACACAACTGCACAATTTGTTACAGGCATTGCAACGCAGGCCTGTGGTGCTTACTGGAAGTACCTGGTGGGCTAGTTGGGCCCCAGGGACCCTCAGGATTCAAGGTGACCTAATCCCCCAACTTAAAATGCGCCACGGGGCGCGTTTGCACAGTGGTGAAAGGAGGGGGCGGGGCCTCAGGTGACATGTGCGCAAACAAGTGTGGAGTTTTGGAACTTTAAAATATTCCTCTAAAATCAGCCGAAATACGAATTCCGATTTACTCACCTGTTATCAGGAGAGACCTCAGTGCTGCATCTTTCAGCCCAGTACTGATCCTCAAAAGTAATTTTAACTGTACTTACCGGTAACTTGAATTTCCTTCCATAGGATATCATTGCCTGCTTTTTGCTGAAAAAGTTTCTAAGTGTTGATTTTTGAAACATACAAATATTCCTCTAAAATCAGCCGAAATCCGAATTCTGATTTACTCACCTGTTATCAGGAGAGACCTCAGTGCTGCATCTTTCAGCCCAGTACTGGTCCTGAAAAGTAATTTTAACCGTACTTACCAGTAACTTGAATTTCCTTCCATAGGCTAACATTGACTGGTTTCACTTGGAAATTCTTCTAAGTGTGGAGTTTTGGAACTTTAAAATATTCCTCTAAAATCAGCCGAAATACGAATTCCGATTTACTCACCTGTTATCAGGAGAGACCTCAGTGCTGCATCTTTCAGCCCAGTACTGATCCTCAAAAGTAATTTTAACCGTACTTACCAGTAACTTGAATTTCCTTCATAGGCTAACATTGACTGGTTTCACTTGGAAATTCTTCTAAGTGTGGAGTTTTGGAACTTTATAATATTCCTCTAAAATCAACCAAAGTACGAATTCCACTTTACTCACCTGTTATCAGGAGAGAACCCAGTGCTGCATCTTTTAGCCCAGCACTGACCCTGAAAAGTAATTTTAACCGTACTTACCAGTAACTTATATTTTCTTCCATAGGAATCCATTGTCTGGTTTTCAGCAGAAAACTTTGTGTCGATTTTCACAAACTACAAATATTCCTTAAAAATCGCCTGTATGACTTAAACGCATTCTTTCAACTGTTTACAGGAGATGCACCAGTGCTGGATCCAGGATCCAGCACTGAGTAAGAAAAAGTAACGATAACAGTTTTTACCTGCTAAGTGAATTTCCTTCCATAGGATAACATTGGTGATTCTATGAGAAAAAATTTCTAAGTGTCAACTTTTAAAATACAATAATATTCCTTAAAAATCACTACTGTAACCAAAACGCTTTTACTCAACTGTTTACAGGAGATGTCCCAGGACTGAATCTAGGATCCAGTCCTGTGGTTAGAAAAGTAATCCATAAAGTAACTAATTGCATTTAACTAGAAATTCACATTGAGCTGAATGTTGCATTGTGTTTGAAAATGTGTTGCCCATTGCAACAACTGTAACTACTGTACTTAAAAGTCTATTGCCTATGTGCAAAGTATTTAAACTAAAGTAATTCATTCTGAGAAAGTATTTTTTGTAATGTAATGTATAATGTAATTACAATGTAATTTAAAAAATAAAATATGTAAAAAAAATTGTTTCAAAAAATTTGGAAATCAGTATGAAAAAATGTATATAACAATTAATACATTTAAAAATTGTCATTTACAAAACCTTTGAAATTCACTGAAAAAACTGTAGGTTTCAGACATGTTATAGTTACAAATTAGCATTTAAAAAACCTTTGAAATTCACTGAAAAAACCATAGGTTTCAGGGACGTTATAGTTACAAATTAGCATTTAAAAAACCTTTGAAATTCACTGAAAAAACCATAGGTTTTAGGGACAGTTATAGTTAGTTGGACATTGCACTCGTACAAAACCCGTAAAATTCCCCCGTTATAGTTAGTTCAGCTAACTATAACTCGCGCCCGCAATGCACTGCTGATGACGTCACATATTACATCACTCATGACATGGTCAGTGACATCACTGATGACATCACTGATGACATCTCAAATGACATCACTGATGACATCATCCATGTGATAATTTCATGCATCTTCTCACACCCTAATATAACTTTTGATACACCCACTCTAAATTACAGACTGCCATTCTCAAAACCATAGACACTCCAACACCAAAAACTACATACCCACTCACTGATTCTTAGGTCTACACACACATCCACTCACTCACCCGTACAGTCACTCATACTTAGTCACTCAGTACAGGACTATCATATGCACTCATACACCTATATAAACACTCACACACCGCCACTCATCCATAGAGGTACTCACACACCTAGTCAGTCATGCAAAAACTTAATCAATCACCCATTTACTCACCTATACAGTTATACACACACCAGCTCACTTACTCATACAAATACTAGCACATTCTTACGCTCTTATACAATCACTGATACAAGTACACACTCATCCATACAGCCACTCTCACAATCACACACTCTCACTTATAGCCATTTATATACTCCAACACACATATATACTGCCTTTCACATATGTAGTTACTCACACATGTACCACTGAGATATACATTCAATCACTAACACACCCATACACACACTCAGCCACCCATACAGTCCATCACAGATGCACTCTTGAAACCATGCACCCAGTGAATCACCAACTCACACATCTATGCACAGCCACACACACCCCACCCACACAAACACTCAGGCACCCATACAGATACTCAGACAACCAATCAATAACCCATGTAGACACTCATGTAGCTATTCAGAAAGCTCATGCAGCCGCTTACAAACCAACAGACAGACGGATACAGACATTCACACAGTTTAGTCACTAACCCATGCATTCAGTAAGATACATTTAATCACTCACTTGTAGAGTCAGTCACTCACGTACTAAATCATCCATTCAGACACTTATACACCCACTCATTCTTCAATATGCCTTTCCCTATATATATTAAACATATTCAAACTTTACAGAAACACACAGTCACTGGATGATGTCATCAGTGATGTCATCAGTGATGTCATTTGAGATGTCAGTGATGTCATCAGTGATGTCACTGACCATGTCATGAGTGATGTAATATGTGACGTCATCAGCAGTGCATTGCGGGGCGCGAGTTATAGTTAGCTGAACTAACTATAACGGGGGAATTTTACGGGTTTTGTACGAGTGCAATGTCCAACTAACTATAACTGTCCCTAAAACCTATGGTTTTTTCAGTGAATTTCAAAGGTTTTTTAAATGCTAATTTGTAACTATAACGTCCCTGAAACCTATGGTTTTTTCAGTGAATTTCAAAGGTTTTTTAAATGCTAATTTGTAACTATAACATGTCTGAAACCTACAGTTTTTTCAGTGAATATATATATATATATATATATAAATATATATAACCTACAGGCAGTCCCCAGTAGGTAGTTATAGTTAGGACCTTGTTTCTATTCAAAAGCGTTTTTCTTTTGCCAATATCTTTGGCGCCATTTGAAAAATCTTCGCGAAATTTTCAAAACTGATGGCCTGTTCCGATCAGCTCCTGTCTTGAAAGTTTTGGGGGGATTCCTCATGCGGGGGCAGAAAAAAAAGGGGTCCCAAAACGTGTTTTCTCCATGTTAATTTCCATAGGAAACGTTTGTCGCAGCTACAGCCCGAACTCCTGAACGGAATTACCCAAAATTTGGCAGAAAGGTAGCTCTTGGTTTAGAGAGCACTCTTTGCTTAAAATGGTGTTAATCTGTTCAGTAGTTCTTGAAATATTAAAGGAAAAATAAATATTGATATCTGGGCGGAGCCTAACCACACATCTCATCCTGAGATCTGATTGGCTGTCAGCACTTCATCCAAGAAGTGTTGGCAGCCATCTTGGGACCAATATGCATGATAGCACCCCATTAAAATGCATTGTAGTGAATGGAAGGTTTTGAGGGTCACCAAAAGGAGAACGTATACAGGGTGATAACAGACTTTAGTTACATTATAAATCATTTGTTGATGGTACTAATAGAGCAGGGATCAGTACCATACTAATTTTAGGAATTGTGGTGTGTTCTAAGGTGATTTTACCCTGTGAAAAAGCCTTCTGCTGGGATATCATGAATCATTTTTGACAGAAAACTATTTTCTCATGCTTTTCCCATAGAGGTTTGGAAGGTGCTCTAGAAGCTAAAATGAGAGCATAGTTTCTGTAAATTCATATTATCTTTCTCAGTCATGTGAGAATGAAGTCTGACATTCTCAGTAAAACATGTACATCCAACAAGGGCAGAGACTGTCAGTTGATTCCTTTGTGTTCTACTGCAGCTTCCCAGAGTGTTCTAAAGAACGACTAGAGCGCTTACAGTCTTACTTATGACAAAAGTATGGCACACCTGAAGCCATCTTGATTGGAATTAAATGGTAACATTCAAAATATTTAATTTAAAAAGGAACAAAATGAGGGGGTTTATTTTACCATTGAAATTATGATAAGTGCTGCAGAAAGAAAAATTAGGGCACATTTTGAGTGACTTCTCAAATCCTCTTCTATTTCATTAAAAAGTCTGACATGCAGACTGAAACATGCACTTTCAATACCAGCAGCAGACTGTCAGTTAACTCCTGGTGAGCAGTAGCTTTACTACAGTGATCTAATGAGCAACTAGAGTGGTAAAATTCTTATTTATGGCAAATGTGTGACACATCTGAATGCCTTCTTGATGGAATCAAAGTAAAAAAACTGAAAGCATTTCCTACTGAGGAGACTGCAGTAAATGACGAAATTAGGAAACTTCATAACAAACAAGTCTCCCAAGATGGCCACCAGAGAAAAAAGAGCCCAAATGTAGCACAAATATCACCCAGATGTAGCCCACATACAGCCCAATGACAGAAGTGTGCAAAACACTTTCTATTTTTTGTTTTTTTGCAGTTTTATATAGTGAAGACTGGTCAGGTATTGGAGCGTTGAATCCACTTGGACCCCTTATTGCGCATTTTGCACGAAGTACTTGAGATTGATCTTGCGAAACATTGAACTTTACTATTCTGTTAACCTGAAGATGCTCTGAGCCGGGCTTTGTAACACCCATTTTTACCTACTGGTTTTAATTAATTCTCATTGTATTGTATTAAGAAAGAGGATTTACTATTTTTATGTACACTTTTATGATCTATGCTTCTAAATCAGATCGAATTAAGTTTATTACATTGAATTGAAGTCTCCCAAAATGGCCACCAGAGAAAAAGGAGCCCAAATGTAGCACAAATATCACCCAGATGTAGCTCACATATAGCCCAATGACAGAAGTGTGGAAAACATTTTTTATTCTTTGTTTTTTTGCAGTTTTATATAGTGCAGACTGGTCAGGTATTGGAGTGCTTTACATGAGCATTGGTTACATCATACAAGGACAAATTCATTTTGGTTGTAGGCATGGGGAGATTAAGTGATTTGACAAGAATCACAGAAGTCGAGCTGAAGCAGAAACTCCAACCTGGTTCCCCAGTTGCAAAGTCTGCAGCTTTGGAAGTAACACCACATCCTCTCCCCTAAGCGTAACATGTATTCAAGTGGTCAACTGGATAAAAAAACATAAAGATAACAAATAGTTTAAAAGTGCTTTGTCACTATTTGAGAACTCAGAAAATATGTCCTCATTTTAGTTTTTTAGAGCACTAACCATAATTTCTATGCAAATAAGACCCTCTCATTTCTATAATGTCAGGCGTGCCACACTTTTGTAATAAATATCGAATGTTAGCAATCTAGTTGTTCATTAGGATACTGTTGGAAGGCAGAGGTCAGCGGCACGGATTCGGAAAATTGAAGGCAGGTAGGAGTGTGCAGAGGCAATAATTTGACCACACTGGGCAGGCAGGAAGGGCAGTGGCAGCACAACATGGAGGGCAGTGGAAAGGGGGGCACGAGCAACAAACCAACAATGCAGGACAGGCAAGAGAGGCTGTGGCAATATAATAGATCTTTGAGGGCAGAAGGAAGTGGCAGTGGTAGTACAACCATACATGCCAACAGAGTCGATACAGACAGGAAACACCCAATGTTTTTAAGCCCAAAAGTGCTTTAATTTATCTGTCTCTTGTCTACAATCTCCTCTTTTTCAATGTAAGTCAATGGGGATAATCAATTCCCCAGTTTTTTTTCAAAATCTCCCTCTTACCAAGTTCAAAATGTTAGCAAGTATGGTACATTGGATCATGGAAGGCAGGAGGATTTGGGGTAGGGACATGGACTCGGATAACAGAGGACAGGAGGGACATGGACAGGTGCACCAAAACTGACCTTACAGGGCAGGCATCAGGGTTTGCAGCAGCACAATACACCACACAGGGCATGCGGGACAGCAGTGCAGCACAACAAACCATGGAAAGCAATAGGGAGGGGACAGGACCATGCACATGGACAATAGAGAACAGAGGGGAAAAAGGCAATGGCAGCAAGCTGACCATACTGGACAGGCAGGAGAGAAAGCTGCAGCATAACGGACCATAAAGGGCAGGAGGGAGGGATCAGGGGCATGACAATGGAACAGACAAGCCAGGAAGGAGGGATTAGGGGTCTGCACATGGAAAGCGGAGGGCAGGGGGCAAGGGGGCAGGGCAGGAGCAGCAAGCTGACCACGGAGGTCAGGCAGGATGGGCACTAGGAGCGCAACACACCATGGAGGGCAACAGTGAGACTATAATGGCATACACACAGACCATGGAGGGAAGGTGGGAGGGGGTCAGGGGCAGCTAGCTGACCACTCAGGGAAGGTGGGCGGGGCCGTGGCAGCACAGAAGACCATGCATGGCAAGTGAGAGGATTAGTGGCAGCACAATGGCCATGATGGGCAAGAAGGAGGGGGCAGGGGCATGCACAGAGGACCATGGAGGATAGAAGGGAGGGGTAGGAGCTGGGCACAGACAAGAGAGTTCAGGGGAAGGGGCCTCACAACAGACCACGTGGGGCAGGCAGGAGGAGCAGTTGCAGCACAACAGACCAGGGAGGGCAGAAGGGTGTGGCAGTAAAATGGACCATGGAGGACAGGAGGAAGGGGATAGGGGCATGGAACATGGACAGGCAGGGTGGAGGTGGCAGGGAGAGGTTACAGTCATCTGACAATGCTAGGCAGGTGGGAGGGGAGTGGCAGCTCAACAGAACACTCAGAGTAGATAGGAGGGGCAGATCCATTGAACATGGTGGGCAAAAATGATGGATCATGGGCATGCACACAGACATCGGAGGGCAGGGGGAAGGAGAGTTGGGGCAGCAAGCTAAGCACAGAGGTTAAGCAGGAGGGCAATGATGGGGCATAGAATTGGGCAATGGAGGGCAGGAGGAATGGACTGGGACATCATGCTAAAAGGAGGGCAGTGGCAGCACATCAGACCATGCATGGCAGGAGGGAGGAGGCTAGTGCATGGATTCAGACAACAGAGGATAGGGAGGAAGTGGATGGGGCAGCAAGCTAACTGTTCAGAGAAGGCGGGAAGGCCAGTAGCAGAACAACGGCCACACAGGGCTGTAATGAGGGAGAAGGGACATGGACTTTGACAATGGATGGCTAGGAGGAGGGGAGGCAGGAGCAGCAAGCTTGGGTGGGGGCAGCACAATGCCAGGCCAGGCCCTGCTTCCAACCCCCCACCATCCATTGTGATAGGCAGCTTACTTAACGTTAAAAAATACCTAGGAATTTGCTGAAAAAAACAAAGAATACAGGGACATTATAGTTAGACTCAGATTTCACTCATACAAAACCAGTGAAATTCAGCAGTTATAGTTACCTGAGCTAACTAGAACTTACGCCCCCGCAATGCACTGCTTATGACCTCAGACATTACATCATTCATGACATGGTCAGTGGCATCACTCATGACATCTCAAATGAGCTGTGAATGGAATGGAACTATAATCGCTAGAACTTTATTTTGGGATAGTGTGTGTATATTAACACCCCTTTTTTCTTTTCTTTCGTGTAAGAACCACTATAATACGCAACGTGCCCAGATCAATATGGCCAATAGCCCTTCGCTTTAAAGTAATGTGTAGTCCATTGTTTACGCTGATGTTTGCAATCGTAATTATGTTTATTATGAACAAGTCATGTTGACGAACATACAGGTATGGCGGTCATGGGGCAAGATATGCTGAAATGACATTGTGTGCATATTAACACTTGTTTTCTTTTCTTTATTGTAGGAATTCCTGAATTTTTGCATCGTGACCAGGCCAATATGGCCGACAGCTTTTTGGTTTCAAGAAATATGTAGTCATTTGTTAATGTTGGCAACTGGAGGCATTTGTACATTTAAATAACAAAGCTACAATGACGTCTTGCATCATGATCAAGGTTCGGATTAGCCGAAACGCGTGGATCGCATCCTTTGCAGATTAAATACTTCCAAACTACAACCTGAGTGCTGATTCCTTCCTTGTAAGAGTGAGTGGAGATTCAATATATACATATATATACCTCTCTCACGTCTTTCTGCAGCTCACTCTCTTCTTTCTGCACCTCTCTTGCCTCTTTCTGCAACTCTTTTGCCTCTTTCTGCACCTCTCTTGTCTCTTTCTGCACCTCTCTTGCCTCTTTCTGTACCTCTCTTGCCTCTTTTGGAGCTCCTCTTGCCTCTTTCTGTATCTCACTTGCCTCTTTCTGTGCCTTTCTTCCTCTTTCTTCACCTCTCGTGCCTCTTTCTACACCTCTTAGCTCTTTCTGCACCTCTCCTGCCTCTTTCTGCACCTCTTTTGCCTCTTTCTGCACCTCTCTTAACTCTTCCTGCACCTCTCTTGCTCTTTCTGCACCTCTCTTGCCTCTTTGTGCACTTCTCTTGCCTCTTTCTGCACCTCTCTTGACTCTTTCTGCACCTATCTTGCCTCTTTCTGCACCTCTTTGCCTCTTTCTGCACCTCTCTTGCCTCTTTCTGCACCTTTCTTTCTTTTTCTTCACCTCTCTTGCCTCTTTCTACACCTCTCTTACCTCTCTGTACCTATTGCCTCTTTCTGCACCTCTCTTGCCTCTTTCTGCACCTCTCTTGCCTCTTTATGCACCTCTCTTGACTTTGTGCACCTCTCTTGTCTCTTTGTGCACCTCACTTGCCTCTTTCTGCACTTTTCTTCCTCTTTCTGCACCTCACTTACAACTCTCTTGTTTCTTTCTGCGCCTCTCTTGCTTCTTTCCGCACTTCTCTTGCTTCTTTATGCACCTCTCTTGCCTCTTTCATCACTTCTCCTGCTTCTTTCTGCACCTTTCTTCCTCTTTTTGCACCTCTTGCTTCTTTCTGCACTTTTTTTGCCTCTTTCTGCACTTCTCTTGCTTCTTTATGCACTTCACTTGTTGCTTTTTGCACCATTCTTTCTCTTTCTGCACATGTCTTACCTATCTAGGTGTAGTTAGAAATTAGCATTTAAAAAACCTTAGAAACTCACTGAACAAAACCCCAGGTTTCAGGGATGTTATAATTAGAAATTAGCATTTAAAAAGCCTTAGAAATTCACTGAAAAAACCTCAGGTTTCAGGGACGATATAGATGGAAATTAGCATTTAAAAAACCTTAGAAATTCACGGAAAAAACCACAAGTTTCAGGGACGTTATAGTTAGAAATTAGCATTTAAAAAACCTCAGATATTCACTGAAAAAAAAAGGTTTCAGGGATGTTATAGTTAGTCTGACATTTCACTCGTACAAAACCAGAGAAATTCAGCCATTATAGTTAACTGAGCTAACTATAACTCACACCCCAGCAATGCACTGCTGATGACGTCACATATTACATCACTCAAGACATGGTCAGTGACATCACTGATGACATCTCAAATGACATCACTGATGACATCATCCTCTTAATCTCTGATGCACCTACTCACACCCTAATGTAACCTTTCATACACCCACTCTAAAATACAGACTACCATTCTCGAAACCATAGACACACCAAGACCAGTTAGTACATACCCACTTACTGATTCATAGGTCTACACACGCATCTACTCACTCACCCATACAGTCTCTCATACATGCAGTCACTTATCAATACAGCCATTATTATATGCACTCATACACCCATACAGCCACTCACACACCGCCACTCACCCATAGAGTTACTCACACACCTAGACAGTCACCCAAAGAGTCAATCACACTGCCATTTACTCACCTATTCAGTTATACACACACCACCTCACTTATTCATACAGATACTAACACATACTTACTCTCTTATACAATCACTGACACAAGCACACACTCATCCATACATCCACTCTCACAATCACTCACTCTCACATACAGTCACTTATATACTCCAACACTCACATATACTTCCATTCACACATGCAGTTACTCACACATATACCACTGAGACATCCATTCACTCACCAACAAAGCCATATGCACACTCACTCACCCATACAGCCCCTCGCAGACGCACTCATGAACCCATACACCCAGTGAATCACCCACTCACACATCCATGCAGGTAGTCACAAAACACACAGACACTCAGGCATCCATACAGGTACTCAGACAACCAATCAATAACCCATATAGACACTCATCTACCGATTCACCAACCCATGCAGCCACTTACACACCAACTGACAGACTGATACAGACATTCACACAGATTAGTCACTCACCCATACATTCACTGAGACACGTATAATCACTCACTTATACAGTCAGTCACACACTGACTGAATCATCATATATATCACATTCTTAAACTTTTTAGAAACACTCACTGGATGATGTCATCAGTGATGTCATCAGTGATGTCATTTGAGATGTCATCAGTGATGTCATTGACCATGTCATGAGTGATTTAATATGTGATGTCATCAGCATTGCATTGCGGGGGCGTGAGTTATAGTTAGCCCAGCTAACTATAACTGCTGAATTTCTCTGGTTTTGTATGAGTGAAATGTCAGACTAACTATAATGTCCCTGAAACCTGTGGTTTTTTCAGTGAATATATATATGTATATATATTTAAATTATTACTAATTAATATATACTAAAATGTGTTATATAAATGTGAATATGCAATGTACCATGTGTAAAAATTACATGTATGAAAAAATAATTATGTAGCATATCTGGAAAAACTATTTGAACTATACATGACTTAAACATTTGTCAAAAAATACAATACATGTGATACTATACAAAAAAAGTGTATAGACATATGGTACCAGGTTCATTAAAAAAAGGTATGTGGGGAAAAAAGAATGCAAACGTTCAGTAAGTGAAGTCAATAAAATATGTGAATGAAAACATGTTAAAATATTGAAAGGTATTGCTTAATATCTTTCTTACAAAAAACCAACACATAACTATGAACTGTAAACCATTTGGGGAAATCTTTGCACTTAAGAGATAAGATATTATTCCAACTCCGATCTAAGCAATTTTTGGGGAAGTGTTGGACCCTAGGGGTGCCAGATTTACCTCTCCCACTTCAATCTAAACCATTTGGGGGAAGGTGTTGGAGACAAAAGAGTTTATACTTACTGGCCTGATTATGACTTTGGCGCAGCGGCGATGGCGCAATGCCACCTCCGCATCGCCAAAGCCACGCAAGCACTACCGACCATATTACAAGTTGTAAATGTGCAACTTGTAATATGGTCGGCGGTTCTTTGCTATTCCCATGGTGGTGCCTGGAAAACAGGCAACGCAATGGGAACAGCAAAAAAGTTCCAGTACGGCATGGATGTTCATGTCATGCTGGAACATTGTGGGGGTAAAGACAGGGGGGGAATGTTTCCCCTATGGTGATGTGGTCATGGGGGCCGCGCAGGGACTCCTTTGGTCCTGCACCGCCAGCCTTTTCATGGCGGGGCTCCACCATGAAAAAAGACTGGCGGTCCAGGAACTCGTAATATGCTGAGCAGGACTGCCCCAATCCCTGCTCAGCATATTGCGTTGTGGTGCTCCTGCACCACTGCCAGGGAACGACTGTTCCCTGGGGCTGCCGACGGTCCACCGCCGCAACAACTTTAGAAGTCGTAATATGGCGGATGGCGAACTGCTACTGCTGTGCCATCATGAGTCTGGCGGTTGGAAGACTGCCAAACTCGTAAACAGGCCCTAAACCATATCTGTGAAATGGTAGACACTAAGTTTGTCTGATTTACTGTTCCTCTCCACTGTAAACAATTTGGAATAAGGTGTTGTAAACTAAAGAGGCAAGATTTAGTAATTCCATTCCAATGTAATTCATTTTGGGGATAGTGTTGAACACTAAAGAGGTCAGATTTATTAACCCCACTCTCATCTTAACTATTTCCACTCTAATCTAAACCATTTTGGTGTAGGTGTTGAATGCTAAAAAGGTAAGATATTATTATTCCCACTCCAATCCAAACCATTTTCTGGAAGGTGTTTAAATCTATAGGGGTCAGGTTAACTATTCCCACTTCAATCTAAAAATGTTTGGGGAAGTTAGGTGCTAAAAGGGCTACATTTATTCTTCCCACTCCAATCTAAACCATTTTGAAGAAGGTGTTGGAGACTAAAGGAGTAAGATTCGCTATTACCACTCCAATCTAAAAACCTTAGGGGAAGATGTTCGACACAAAAGGATCACATTTACTATTCCCAATCCAATTTAAAACAATTTGTGGAACATGTTGGATAGTGAAAGTGACAATTTTAATATTCCCACTCCAATCTAAACTATTTTAGGATTTGGGATTTCTGCTTCTACTAAAATCACTTTAGTCAATTTATTTATATAGTTTGACCATCTCTTAGAGTATGAGGCAAAGAGGTCCCCAGGTATCCTACCTGAGCCTGCTGCTTTGCCAGGCACAATCCTTTTAATGGCACGCAATGTTTCCTTGAGTTCAATGGCCAAGGGAGTTTGATTAGAATTTCTTCATAACTCTGTTAGCGCCCTAAGATTTGACTCAGCCACTGAGCCTGGGCCATATAGATCAGAAAACTGTTTGTGCCAGACATCTGGCTAGATAGAATTTGAAAGTGAATTCTTGTCACTGTGTCCATCATTGACCACTATATGCCTAAATTTCTTAGAGTCTTTAGCCTTGGTGGCTTCATATAAATCTACCCATAGTTGTGTATCCCAATCACTGTGTGCCTCTATATGCACCTGCTTGTATTACTTTCTCTTTATTTTTATAACATTGGTATTAGAACATTTTAGTGCATGGTAGAAGTCATTTTTTGTACTCCTACAATCTTTGCTGAACCATGTCCTCGTTGATTTCTAACTGGTGGCCCCCTGAGTAATGCTGATAAAAGCATTCTCCCACTACGGTGATACGTTTCTCATGAATGGTCAAAATAGCGGAAATGTTGGACCCAGCACACTTAGTTCTGTCAATCTCAGCTAAAGCAGCAGAGAGAGCCCTAGTTCCAGTGTATGACAATATTCATGGCCATTTTAGCATTTACCTGTAGTAAGCCAGCCTAGGGTCCCTAGATAATGACAACGGGGCTTTGTCAAGATGGCTTATTATGTCCATAAGTGTACAGTGAATGGCATGATGGTCACTGTCACTCCATATGACTACCTACATGTCTAATGCAAACTTCCATAAAGGCAGGACAATCAAAACAGTCTATCCTACTAGAGTGCCCAGGACGATTATATGTATGGTGGGCTTGCAAATCAGACAGAGTCCAGCCGTTGCATGCTCTCAGGCCACAGGTAAGTGTTAAAGCAAGTAATTGGGGAACAGCTTCAGTCCACCGCTTCACTGGCATTATAACGATTGCAGGGATGCCCAACTCTTCATCCTCTGCCTCAGTGAGGTAGTAACCATGGTTAATAAAAGGTTTAGAGGTCGAATAATGAAAATCAAAATCAATCAGTGTTTTTGAAGCACGCTACTCACCTGTGAGGGTCTCACGGCGCTTGGGGGGGGGGAGTTTAGGAGCCCCCTATGGACCATAACATTTTTAAGGTTGGAGTTTTCCCACCACCTATGACCCCCCGTTATAGAGGTCATACACATGAAACAAACAACCATCCTTGTTGGAAATGTCTGTCCCCTTAATATCAGGTGAAACAATGTCAACGGAGCTTAACCTAATGTTCAGTGATGTTCAAATCCATGTTGTTAGGCCGCAAGAGGGATGACCTTTCCCAGTGTACTGATCGGGATTGAAAAATTCACAAAACTATTCCTGGGTATTGTATTAAGGCACCAAGTTTCCTGGAACATGCAAATATCAAACTGGTCTCTGAGCACACCCCATGCAGGATTACTAAGCTTACTTTTCATACCAGCCACATTACAGGATAGAATGTTAATACCATTTAAGTTCCTGGTAGATACTTCTGATACAGTACTGGGGGTTTCCATGGTGAATAGCCCACAAGTAGAATCCTTCTCTTCTTTATTTTGCTGCATCTGTGTGGGGAGTGACACCCTAGCTTTGGCTAAAATATCTAGGGACCCAACACTAAGTCAGTCAACCATAGAGTCCCCTGACTCTGCCCTTAGCCTGGGGGGAAGCAGGTCAAACAATGGGGAGTTAGGAAAGAGAGCATGGTGGGCTATGCTTGAAGTGAATACGACTACCAGGCAGAGGATTTTTTTGCAGACCTAAACCCACTAAGCTGTCTACCATATAAGTGTGCCTAACTCTTAACTCAATGTAATCAAAGGACCCCTCAGGTTCTCTTCTTGCATGGACAATATCTGAGTGAATCAAGGAACAGTAGTTACGGGTAGTTCTTATCAGATGGATGCATGTATTTACTAAGGACCAGTTCCATGATATTTGTGCATGTTATGTTTCTCCACGCGAGTTAGTTGAGGTATGTGAGAGGAATTGCATTGTTTGAGCTCACATAATGTGTGCTGTTCTATGATTTATCAAAGAGTGCCGTTAGAGCCACTAATTTCCCTTTTAAGTCTCTTATCTCATCTTGTAATCCTCACACAATTGTTACCATGTTAGGTGGTATTTAATTCTCCTCAGTACACCGTATTGGCTTCAAGGCTGGCGGACCTCCTTGTCACAACCCACTGAAATCCTTGCTAATGTCTAATCAGGCCCAGAGCACGGTTGATTTACTGATCAGGGCAGCAAAGCAATTTAAGAATATATTATTAGGCTCTAAAGGATAGGCAGAGCATGGAACAATGTCAGTTGCATTTATGCTCACAGCATTGGCCTCCTGTGGCTCTTCAGAAATTGGGGCAGATAGAGTAGTTGAGCTCGCATTACTTGTGAATGATTTCCTTTTCGCTTTCTCCCCAAATATAGGGCGATCTTTGCTAGAGACTTCTCTTTCCTTTTGCTTTTAGCTTAATCTTTCCCCAGCAACAACTTTACCTCTTCTATTAAAGTATCTATGTCCTTGCGGGTAGTGTTTGCTTGCAGTTTGGGGGTTGTATCTGTAGTTGTGAGAATCGTGCCCTTATGTTTTTTGCCCCCAAATGACTCTGCTGCTTTACCGTTACCCATCGAAGCCAGCCAGGAGCATAAGGTGATAAGGATATTGATACTGGGTAATAATATAAAAATATTTCGCACAGAGAATTAGCAGGGCTCACCTTTGCAGTAAATAATGAGAGCACTCCTCCCTTGATGGGTTTTAGGGAGGTGGCTCAGTTCAGCCTCTTCCCGGCTCTGACGGGCACAGGATGGGGTGCCTTAGAAGCACTTGATAACGCATGGGGGTGGTTCCTCTCCTCCTTCTCCCCCTCGCAGACATGGGCACTTATCTGGTGCTTAGAATTATGGGACACAGAGTCCCCCATAGCAACGGAGTCCTTCCTGTGCAGCAGGTGCCTTTGAAGCGATTTATGGTGCATGGGGGTGGTTCCTCTCCTCCTCCTCCCCCTCACAGGTGCTTCTCAAGCATTTAGAATTATGGGACACAGTGTCCCTCACAGCAACGGTGTCCTTCCTGTGCATCGGGTGCCGTTGAAGCACTTGATAACGCATGGAGGTGATTCCTCTCCTCCTCCTCCCCCTCGCAGACATGGGCACTTCTCTGGTGCTTCGAATTATGAGACACAGGAGGATATTCACAAGAACGTGTGCTAAACATCACCAAAAAATGCTAACGCAACTTTACACATTGCAGCCTATCGCGGGAAAATAGCCCTGTGTTAACGTGGAATTCACAACAAGGTGGTACCATGCGATAGTCTGCCGAAACCGCGGACAATGTCCATGATACAACAACCGCGACGGTGATAAAAACACAAACCTCAACGTGAAAAAATATGCGATGGGCCAAAGCGCGATGAGGAAATCAGCGATAAGAAGCGCCAGGCCTGCAATACACACATGGCAGGCGGGAAAAATAAATATAAAATCAGAAAAAACACACAAACACAAAATGACCAACACCCAAGCACCATGGAGGCAGCCGGAGCAGGCGCAGAGGACGAGCACAGCCCCACAAGCACCCCGGACGACCAGCCTGGGACCTTGGGGACAGGGAAGGGCAAGGACAAGAGGAAGACGAAGTTCAGTCCGCAGGAAAACAGGATCCTGGTCATGGAGGTGATGGAACACCATCAACAACTGTTCGTCACCTCCAACGTGTCATTGGGCACCAAAAATGGAATATGGCGGTCCATCGTGGACAAGGTGAATGCCGTCGGAGAGCACAAGAGGTCAATGGACGAGGCCAAGAGGCGATGGATTGATATCAAGCGCAAGACCAAGGAGAAACTCGCAGGCAACCAGAAGGCAGCAATGCAGACTGGAGGTGGGAGCCCAGCACCACAGCTGGAGCTGGATGACATGGAGGAGCTGGTGTCGACAGTCATCAGTGTGGAGACTGTGGCCGGAGTCGGGGGACTGGACACTGCCCGACAGGACACAACACAACCGCAACAGGGTGAGTGACCACCAGGTACTGGGGGGACGGGTGGAGATGGCCACAATGGCACACATGCACAATCAAGGAGAGCACAGTGCACACCCACAATGACTCTGGAGCATGGCCCTGATCCACAGACTGTCACAATGTACAATGCCATGCTGTCTGAACGTGAACCTGTACCATGCGGCTACATACATGCGGACACATTGTAATACACCATCTCCCCTTCACATTGCAGGGGCACCGTCAACACCTCCTGCAGAGCAGTCCCAGCCACTCTTCACTGATGACGAGGAGGACACCCCCAGCATCTACACCCAAGCCCGTCAGGACATCATTGACATCATCCGCAACTCACCTCCAGGATCAGGGCAGCCCAGCTGCATCGAGGAGACCCCACCCACTACCCAAACCACCCAGCAGGAGGCACCCACAGCCCCGGCAGTCTCCCAAGACCCACAGGAACAACACATGGCCTTCCAACGCCGTGTGCTGGAGGGCCAGAGGGAGACGGCTGAGCAGGGGCGGGTGGGGTTCGACCTCATGGCTACCAAACTGGACGCCATCCATGGGTGTCTAGGTCCCATCAGGGACCAGCTCCAGTCCCTAACGGACACCCACGGCCCGCTCCATGGTCTCCAATGAGCCCTGACTGACATCGCTGGAGTAATGACGCGGAGAGAAGAACACCTGTTGGCTCAGAGTGGCTCCAGCGATCCCAGCCGTGAGCTGGCACACATGCGGAGGCTCATGGAGGACATGGTGCGGATGGAGGGGGAAAGGATGGCAGCCACTGCTGCACATCAGCAAAATGTAGCTGGGATCTACAATGCCCTGCAGATCCTCATCATGGCATTGCTGCCACAAGGCGTGGCGATGATGAATGCTGCTGCCCCCACACCATCCACATCTCCGCCCCCTGGTGTGTCAGTGCCTCCCAGTGCAGCAGGCATATCCACTCCAGCACCTGATGTGTCACTGCCACACAGTGCGGCCGACAATCCTCCTCCGGCCCCTGATGTGTCAGTGGCACACAGTTCCGCAGCCGGTACTGCAACACCCACAGGTGAGGCAGAGCACACATCCGAGGACGTGGATGGGATTGAGTTCAGAAGGAGGCACTAGCATTCATTTCCCCCACCTGGCCCATTTCTGCTTGGTGCCGCACATGGCCCCATGACCTTCCACTGACCCCCGATACACTCCGCTGCACTCACCTTGGACCGCGACATGGACTGCCATATCCTGTTTGATGACCAATGACACAGCGACCAGACTGCGGACTGTACCCTTCCTCTTCCGCAGTACTTGTCATCCCCGGATGGACTCTGGCTGACCCTCCACGAGCCCATATTGTGTAGTGTGCTCGGCATGGCCCTGTACCGCTCCAGCTGCAAAACTCCACTGGATGTGCAATAAACATCCAGAGACGCACTGCTGTGTCATGTCTTTCATCATTCATGTATGAATGTGTGGATGAATGTAGGGACAGTGATTTCCCTTACGTCAATGATGCTCATCTAGTGGGATGCCAGTCACGGTGTGCTACATGGCCTATTGTGTTCCGGGTGCCGTGGACACTACAACAGGGACACATGCATTAGTCATTTCCTTGTCCGGACATGGACTGAACCACGCCCAGAGCCCCCAAGTCATTGTAGCAAGCCCTGCGCTGGTCCGGCGTACGCCAGGCCAGACCACTCCGCTTACACCCCAAGGGGGGCCCACATAGCTACATGTCGCAGGCGTACACGCTGGTGGTATGCAGGTCACTGTTCTAGTTGTCAGCATGTCACGGCCAGTCCCTGAGGGCAGGTTTGCACACACACCACACCCCTCCGGCACAGGCGTCACAGGCCATGTGACCCCGCCAATATAAGGGGCGGACAACATCACATTCCCCATTGCCGGTGGTAACTGGATGATGGACACTCCACGGTTCTCAATCATAAAGGGCCCATGAGTTGTTGCGCACAGGGTTGGTCGCACCCGAAGCCTTGCGCCCGTCACGGGCCTACCACCACGTAGTGCTGACTGGGGTTGCACGGTGTTAGTGGCACCCGAAGCCTTGCGCCCATCACGGGCCTACCACCACGTGGCGCTGACTGGGGTTGCACAGGGTTAGTGGCACCCGAAGCCTTGCGCCCGTCACGGGCCTACCACCACGTGGTGCTGACTGCGGTTGCACAGGGTTAGTGGCACCAAAATAGCTGAGCGGGTGTGCAGGTGATGACGTGTGCACTGATGTGGTCTCTGCCATTGATGACTCAGGACTCAGCGTCATGTGTGGGACCTGCTGGGCCGCGGCGCGGCTCCGCATGATGTGGCCCATGCCATGGTGGCGGGACCGGGGCCTGGAGCTTGCACAGGCATGTGGTGTGCCCACTGGTGGACACACCGTTGGCGGCAGGTGAGCAGTGGGCCCGGGGTGTGCAAGTGCGGACAGCCAGCGCTGGCCGGCGGGAGGGGGTGGGGTGCGGCTGCATGTGTGCACAGGGATGGACAGGCATTGTTGCTGTGTGCTGTGTGATGGACTCTGCCATGATTGACTCTGGCCTCGATTACAGATTGCAGACCTGGTGGCTTGCAGTGTATCCTGGCACGTGGTTGGAGACACACCAGTGGCAACAGGTGAACAGTGGGGCCTGGGTGCGCAGGGGCGGCGGTGTCTCACTCTCTCTCCTTTCCTTCCCTCTCTCGCTCTCACTCTCTCTCTCCCTTCCTTTCCTTCCCTCTTTCTCTCTCCTTTCCTTCCCTCTCTCTCTCTCTCTCTCTCTCCTTTCCTTTCCTTCCCTCTCTCTCTCTCTCTCTCCCTTCCTTTCCTTCTCTCTCTTTCTCTCTCTGCCTTTCTTTCCTTCTCTGTTTCTCTGTGTCTCGCTCCTTTGATGTGCGCATGACACACGTTCTGATTTTGTGCTTTATTTTCCAGGCTGTGACATCGAGATTGTCCCTTACGGACCCGACAGGAGTCTTCCGCATTGGTGTTTTGTGTTGTATTTCAATAAAGTTTTTGGTTGTTACTTCAGTGCTGTGTGACTGTTTCTCGTTCTTCTGGCCACACGTGTGGCTCTTGTGTCGTGCACGGTATGTGTATGTCTGGGGGAGTGGGCCGAAGGGGGGTTGGGGGTGGTGGCGGTGGGTGTTGTGGCCCTCATGGGTAACTGAGCTGCATGATCATTGTCTCCATGGCATCTGTGGGTCTTCAGGTGTGGCTCTTGGCTGGGCTCCCTTTCATGCTGTAGGTAGTCGTCCTGCTTAGCACCAGCAAAAGGCAGGTGTTAAATCCCTGGAATACCGCGGCTTATCGCCTGTTTTTGGTTCGCATCGCTGATCTGGCAGTTCGTTGTGAAAGTGGTGGTGTGGTTTTTTCGTGTGTTTTTGCACGGGAACACCTACTCTGCATCTCATTAGGGTTAGTTGGTGGTGTCACCCGTGGAGATACATTTTGGGGCAGTTATCTCGGGAATACTGGTGATGTCTGCAGTTTGCACCCGCTTGTGAAAGGGGTGTTAAATCTATCTCCACTTTTGATGCGTTACGGTGGAGATAAATCGGCGGTAGGTCCTTGTGAATATGCCCCACAGAGTCCCCCATAGCAACGGAGTCCTTCCTGTGCAGCAGGTGCCTTTGAAGCGATTTATGGTGCATGGGGGTGGTTCCTCTCCTCCTCCTCCCCTTCACAGATGTTGGTGCTTCTCAAGCATTTAGAATTATGGGGCACAGTGTCCCTCAGAGCAACGGTGTCCTTCCTGCGCAGCGGGTGCCGTTGAAGCACTTGATAGCGCATGGAGGTGATTCCTCTCCTCCTCCTCGCCCTTGCAGACATTGGCTCTTCTTAAGTGCTTAGAATTAGGGACATAGAGACACCTACAGCAACTGTGTCCTTCCCAGGATATTAATAGTTACTCATTTACTCCTACGTCCACTGTGAAGATTAGCCCTAGAGGTTTTTTAGGACCCTCACCCACTAGGGTTACTAGTGGCATGCTTCATCATAGAGTCCTCGTCCTGATATCGAAAGTATCTGGAGGGGCTCAACCTTGAACATCATGGGAGCTCTCTGATATTTATTTCTCCCACAAGGAGGACTGGTCAGTACAGTCTTATATGACTTTGAATGTAATTAAAGAGGAGTCAATTCAAAAAAATCGATTATGGGGTTAAGCACTTCCTAAATGTCTTTCGATAACTTTGATCACCTCGGGCTACAACAAATGATAATGAGAACATAGGTATTCTCTTATGGACTGTGACTATTAAGTATATAATAATATTGACACAAGGTAACACATGAGGCTGGCTAATCAAACCCCATAAAATAATGAATGCTTGGAATTTAGAAAAATATGAGGTACTACAAATAACTTTACACTTTAATTTTTTCACTATATCGTACAACTGCGACAATAGCTTTTTAAGTAATGTTGGTATCAGGAGGAGTGGGACACCGTAAACACCCCATTGTAATGCCTCTGGGTAGACAAGTAGCTTCCAAAGCATTTGGGCAGTTTTTTCAATAATGATGAGGAGCAGCAACATAAAATATGGACACAACATAAACAATAAGGACAACATGACTCTCAGAAGCATATGATGCACGTCGGTCACATGATATGGAAGACAATGTTCCTGATAGGTAGCGTTGATGGTCTGCAGGGAACCAACATTCAGGGACAGGAGGAGCCAAGTAGGTTCTGAACCAGATGTCGACCTTTGATGAAGTAAATGGTAATAGAGGCTTTGATATTTACAATTAAACACCAGGATTCTTGAATCTCTAGAATCTATTCTTGGTCCCTCTACCCCTCAATATGTTGCAATAAGGTCAACCCACCTTCTTAACCCCTATGGAGAATAAAAACTCTAGAGGCAGATTTACAAGCCCCTTGCAACACTTTTGCGCCGACGTTGCGTCACTTTTGTGATGCACCGGCGGCGTAAAACATGCAGCCAATTTACAATGTGACTCATCTAGGGAGATGCGTCACATTGTAAAGCCCTGTATTACATTATACCTGCGTCAGGTATAATGTATGGAGGGTGGGCGTTCCCACGCAGGAAATCCTCGTAAAAGTGATGCAGTGAAATCTACAAGATTACAGTGTAGTGGGAATAAACCTCAATATGCATTGCTGGAGTTGCGTCGTACTTGAGACACGACTCCAGCAATGCGTGACTTTTGCCCCAACAGATGCGTCAGATGTATTCATCTGCTACGGCAACAAATGATGGACGGAATGCTGAATTAATCAAACATTTACCCCTAGTCAAGAGATCTGAGTTAAATCCATCTTTCTTTTGCTCACTACGCCGCCCCAGTCTGTGTTTCTTTCATCGCTAGTGAGATACAACATTCATGTGCTTGTGCACATCACGAGTAGGAGGGGTGACGCCATTAAATTCTGCCACGGGTAGTTGGTGGAGTTTTTGCCAAACTCCGTTCTTCAAGCAGAGTGGCAAAACACTGCAAACTCCACCGGCGGAGTGGAGTTTACTGCTCACTCCTAATAACCACTCTGGCTCTGCAACAGAGTTAGAAGTTAGGAAATATGTTCAACATATCAAGTCTCTTAGTGCCACCTCCAATAAACCATGTGGCTCCGTATTGAGGGAGGTAGCCCAGAACATCCCCATGCATGTTGCAAATAGTTTGCCCACAATACCAAATTTGAGAAGAATAGTACAAAGACTCAAACATGCAAGTCATCCACACCATAGAACCCCACTAACTTATTCTGACATTAATATTCCCTCTGGCCGATCTTGATAGCCACCTGACCCAGATTTTCAGTGTCCCCTCCCCGACCCCCATGCTGGGCCAGGAACAATTTAGAAGTCTACAATATGCAGACGACATTGTCTTACTCAGTAAAAGACCTATCAGCAAGCAGCATTTGATAGACCATCTACTGGGATACATCACCAACCTGTGGCTGAATATCAATTTTAGCACAAACCAATGTACTCTGCTTTTCGAGCTCAAACAATAAAATGCAGCCCAAATTGACCTGGAGGGCCAAGGGTAATTCCCTAGAATTAGTGAAGTCCTACAAGTATCTCAGAGTCCATCT
Organism: Calotriton arnoldi; assembly: GCA_963921515.1. Taxonomy (NCBI): domain Eukaryota; kingdom Metazoa; phylum Chordata; class Amphibia; order Caudata; family Salamandridae; genus Calotriton; species Calotriton arnoldi. The sequence continues at coordinate 57,128 of CAWUFW010012755.1, forward strand.
TGACTTGTATTAAACCTTCAAAATGCATCTTCAATCAAGAAGAGCCATTGCTAATAATCTGTTGTTTGCATTTAAAGCTCTTCGACAGAAGAAACATAACACCTCGACACACCATCTCCTTCAGGTCGAGGGTGCTAAATTCATGGCCTCATTATCTTACATCCCAGAACTGCTTAAAGGGTAAGATGTAGTGTCCTTACAAACCTTATAAATTAGCCGCTTCCAAAAAATCTTTGTCATTCCACAGTATGACTCACAAACCCAAATGAGGCTTGAGTTTGGCCTGTACCATCAGGACCCAGTAAGTAACGGAGCCTTAGTCGTCAAGCTGTGTTCAAGGCTGAGGTCAGCAGAAGTGAACTTGCTCTCGCATCAGTGCTGGCTGGCAATAGAAAAGTAAGCCCTCAAAAAGAAATTACTCTATCCAGCAATAGAGCAGTCAATCAAAGGACTGCAACAAGAGGAAACCTGGTGCACACCAGTGGAATGCGCTCCCTTTAAACACATCACCAACAGAGCATCCAATCTCGCATCACATACCACAGACACAGCTGCATTTGCGAGCAATTGGCAAGCGTGGGCAGTCATGCCATCTTATGCGACCTGGGGCCCCCACCCCTACTCATTTTCCCACTTTTCTGAGGCCAGAAAAAATGACTTGATGCTGATCTATCTTGGTGTCTTTCCATCTAAGAACTTTGCGCCCTCGTGGAAGCAGTCCTCTCCCACCAATCAGTGCCGGCTCTGAGGATTCATCGAATGAAACGCTGATTCACTTCTTATGCACGTGTCCAGTCCTATTAAGTGCCTACACCGGTCTTTAAGATCCTTGCAAGTCAGGTCATGCCACCCAGCTGATATAGCGTTACTAAGAGGGGATCTGGTGCAAGTATCATGCAAGGCTGTCAAGTTCCTTAATATTGCCTCAAAGAAGCTAGAAGATCTTAGTTCTTATTCTGACATGCCTCCTCATCTTCATTAATCATCAAAGGCCCTTCTGTATCATATCCCTAACATTGCCCTGCAGCAATGGTCCACCACTTTTGACTCCTCATCATTGATTTGATGTTCCTCACCATCTTGATCAACTACCAGAGGCCCTCCTGCAGCATAACTCCAACATCGCCCAGCAGCAAAAATCCCCATTTTGATTTACCATTAGAGGGCCCTTCTCTACCATAATTACAATATTGCCCAGCTACAACAGTCCACCATCTTGATTTACCATCAGAGGGCCTCCTTAGCATAATGCAAACATCGCAGCAGCAACAGCCCCGCAAAGAAGAGGCATGGCGCAACCATCATACCAAGCTGAGAGGCCTTTCAAACTAACCTCAACACCGCCCAGCCCTCACAGTCCTGCAACAAGGGGTCCTGGCTTGGCAATCATGCCAAGTAGCGAGGTTTCTTAAGCTAGTCTCTGAGAGGCCAAATGATCTCAGCACTAAAAAGCGCAGTGCTCCACCAATTTGAACAGCCACCCGAGGAACCCTTTCGAGCAGAACTTCAGCATGACATTGTCATCTTTTAGCTTTAACTCTCTTGAATTCGGGCCTCAATTCTTTATCGAAGATGGAGAGTTTCACCAACTTGAGTGGCCATCTGAGTGCCTCTCCTTGGCAGAACTTAAACATCGATTCAGCAGCATCTCAGCCGGCTACAACTTGTCTTGAGATGGCAGAATCAAATTAATGCACAAATCATCAAGCACTTTATTCTTTCCAACTGACTCTCCCAAATCCGGGCTTTTATCTTCCATCAGGGATGGTGAGTTTCTCTAACCTGATAAGCCATTTGATGGACCTTTTTTACTAGAACCAGAACTCTCCTTTGGCAGTAACTCAGTCCGACTTCAACTCGACTTGAGACGGCTCTGCCTAAATCTCAGACTGGTAGGCACTACCACATCAATGCATAAAACATCACACTTTTTCTCTTGGACTGTTTTCCCTAAATCCTGGTTTTAATGCTCAATCGAGGAAAGAATTACGTCTTCACTTTTTCTTTATTGTCTGCCCACAGATGTGAATGGATGCCCTTCTTCCGAGAACGTTAAAATATATGTGTTGTCACTCTGGCAACTGAGCTATTGTTGTCTGGTTCAGCACCAGTATTCAACGCCTCCTACAAGTTTTTATCTATTTATTTATGGTTTGACTATGTACATGTAAGGTGAATTGATGCCTTTCTTTTAAAAATGTTATACTCATGTGAAGTCATACTGGTGACCGAGCTATGGTCAAACTGATCTGGCCCCCGTATCTAAAGCATCACACAAGCCTTTTATTTTTTGATTGATTGTTTGATAATGTATATTGAAAAGATTTTAATTAATCTACCAACAAAAGAATTTGCTTACTTACTTACTATATTTACTGATTGAAGGTGTCACCAAGGACTAGATTCCACTTGATGACGGATAGATGCTGCTTGGAGGTAAAACAGACATTAAACACTAGGGTACGACTGAGAAACAACATTCCACCTTTAACCATGAACCATCTTAGCCACCCAACATATCTTTGTAACCTTTGAAAACAGTGAAATTTGGATGGTGATTGATGAATGGTATATGTAAGTCAACCAGTGCTTAATTTGAGCTGGTGGTTTCTGGTGCTTGGCACCGGCACTTAATTGTCAGTACCAGCTTTAGAGGCAGTCCAACACTTGGTGTCGCTGTCTGTTTAATTATGAAAAGAGCACAACAACCGTGTTTATTAAGTCAAATCATATTGAAATTGATAATACCAGCCTCTCATGCCATTATTATAGCTTTGTGTGGCCTAAAATAGTCTGAATTGTCACATTTGCAGGAGTGCGATGGTTAGGTGTTATGTTGGTACTGTCATTGACAGTGCTGGCATGGGCAATGCGTGGTGCAGGCTACAGTGGCCTTCTGAGAAGGGCCCTGGCACTTAATATTTTACAAATTAAGCACTGAAATCAACCCCCTCATCCATTTATCCAAATTTAAACTGTACATGCCAACATAAATAATACTACTGTACCTCTAATTTATGATTTACTTCTTGACAAACAGTCTTCAGCTTATAATGAATTTATATCAGCTATAAAGTCCAAATCAAAACACCTAGGAAAATAATAACTGACTTTGAATTACAAATGCTGAATACTGTTACTAAACTGTTTACAAACACTCAATTTCAAGGATGTGTTTTTTTTTCCTCAGGCGTATTTGAAAAAAACTCAAAAAATATCTTTAGCTGAGGATTATATGCCAAACAGTAAGCTTCAATTTGAACAAAGAAAATTCACAGCTTGGCGACGGATTACGATGTTGGATGGAAACTTTCCACCCGCCACGTCTCGGAATCGGGACCGACTGACTAGCGCTCGGCGGTTCCACCCGACAGATTACAATGCGACCGAACACAGTTTGGTCGGAGTACCATTGTTTCCTATGGGAGCCTGTGTTCTGCCCAACAACACAGGCTCCTATGGGGAAATGGGGGTTGTGTGTAAAACCCTGCACCCTATTGTGGGCACCCCACAGTGCCTGCCACACAGTGCAGGGTTTTACAGGGGGTCCCTTAAGTACCCTCTCGGCCCCCAACCGGAGGCTGCAGGATGAAGGAGGCCCTGCTAGGGGCCCTAAAATTCCCTTTCCAACAGCCTTTTCATGTCGGACAGGCCGACTCGGAAAGGCTGTTGGAAACTGACATCGTAATCGCTCGGTTGGGAACGCAGTTCAAGAGCTGTAGGATGCGGGTCCGACCGCCACAAATTCTCCGAGAGCCGGTCGGAACTGATTCGGGAAGACTGTGTGGTTTAAAATCCGACCACAAACATCGTAATTGGTCGGTCGGATTGTAAACCGGCAGAGTCGGTCGGAAGGATTCCAACATGGTCTAGCGGAATCCGACTGTCGGGAGGAGGCATTCCGCCCGACATTGTAATCGGTCCCTTGGTGTTTTCTACCTCCGGAATGTGTAGCTGAATTCTATACAATAGTTGTACAATCATATTATTTTTACAAAATGAAGAAAAATTGGCACTACTTTTAAATTATTTTTAAGAAACATATATTGGCCATCTAAACAGGTTGAGTCACAGGAGAAAAATTTAATTTCTCATTGAGTGGTGGAACTGCTGCTTGATCTGCTTAAAGGGAGGTGCAAAAACAAACAATGCCATAAGGATTGGCATAACGCTTGTAGCAATTTAATTAGGAAGAGTTACACCAACATGTATAATTTCCTGGAAAATTTGAAAACATAACAACGTTTTCAAGAAATGAGACAGGCACAATCATTGGCAAGTAGTCTGACTCATCGATTTTTCAAAAGAAGCTGTGACATTTCTAAAAGATTATTGGCCAAAAAACAGTTTTTAATGTTGGCAAGCTTCAAAATACCAGGACAATATTGCTCACATTACTAACAACATTATTTAGTTGTAAGCATTATTCTTTTATTTTGAAAAATTCAAAAGTTCAATAGGCAGTTTTTTCTACTTTTTTAAATTAAATATTTTTTCCTGCCTGATAATGTCCTCTTTCTTTGACTATTGATGACTAATTAGGCATCCACTGACCAAGAGACTCATTTTGCTGTATATCTGAAACGGATCATTCTTCACCTACCATGGATAAAACTGTTGCTCACATGCTGTTACAGTACTTTCCAGAAATGGTTTAAAAAAAAGGGCAGGAGGCAGCAGGGTACGACGGCAACTGTACTACCTAGGCTAGTCATAAAAGGTGCTTAGAACTTGTATTGCCCACCTCAAATGGCCAGCTGCCACATGACCACAAATTAATTCAGGATTCAGGAAAACAGATTGATGAGAGGCAACACATAAGAGGAACAAATTGTAGTGCATACAAAACAAAATTCGTTCCACAGGCGTAGTAAGTTTAGTAGTAAGACTTTATTTTCCAGAAAGTTCTTAAGGGCAGATGTATCATTGTAGCAGTTTGCGAGTCCCTAATAGCGATTTTTAGCGAATCGCAATTAAGGACTCGCAAAATGCTATGTAGGTAGAAATCGCAATAATAATTGCGATTCCTACATATTCCTTAATTGTGAATCGCAAATAGCGTTTCGTAATTAAGGAATCCCTTCCCATTCATTCCATGGGCCAAGAGGCCCATAGGAATGAATGGGAATTGCATGCGCAATTTGCGAGTACCCAATAGGTACTCGCAAATTGCGCATGCAATTTGAAGGGTACAAGGGTTCCAAAAGGACACCCTGTTGCACCCCTGAAATGTTCATGTGTGCACATGTGGTGCACATACATGCGAGGAAATCGCAAATCACCACCAACTAGAAGTTGGTGGTAATTTGCGATTCCTTACAGCAATATCGCAATTTGCGATGGCTACTAGCATAGCATTTAGGGACTCCAAATTGCGAGTCTCTAAATGCATGCGCAAAATAGGGAATCGCAAATTTTGCGATTCATTATTTTGCGAGTAGGTTTTTCTTTCCTACATTGCAAACAGCTAAATTGCGATCGCAAACGCTGAAATTCTGCGAATTTCAGCGTTTGCGATCGCGATTTAGCTTGATACATCTGGCCCTATGTACACAAACAGCCAATGCGTTTCACACTTCACAAGGGCTTCTTCAGGGCTGTGAAGTCGTACAATATAGCAAAATATTAGAACCACTATTCAATAAGGAAGTCAGTTAGATAAGAAGGACAGGTGTGTTTGCGGAACAAAGGTAGAGCAAGAACAGTGAGTTTGGACGTTCAAGGTCCAAAAGGAGAAGCATAAGCAGAAGTCACAACAGAGGAGGAAATGACCATGCCGATTGTTACTCAAGAAAAATTGCTAAAAGGTCAAGAGGTAGACGTGAGCAGTTGAACCAAAGTCTGTGATCATAGTGTCAGAAAGCCGAAGAAGGTTTGAAAGGCAGAAACCAAAGAATACCCTGAAACTTAATCATCAATGTACACCAAAGTGCAAGTTCAGTAGAGTGTCAAGACTTAAAGGATTAAAAAATTATTCTCAAAATATTGCCTCTTACCAAAGGTAAGATGACCTGGTTCGTGTCGCAGTTAAACAGAGTTCAGCAATAAGTATTGTTGAGATACGTCAATGACGTATAACACTGTCTCCATCCATGAGGCCTAAATGAAGAGCAAAAGGTAATTAGGCATGTACCTAATGCCACACTACTACAGTCTTAATGGGAACGAAGTCCCAATCATCAGAAAAGGTGAGTAGTTAAAAAACAATAACATCCGTACTTAATTGAAGCCAATGTAACCCATGGTAAGGATGAGAAAATATAAAGCATATAAATGGACTTACGTAAGTATTCAAAATTCCTTAGTCCAAATGGAATGTCTGTTATCAAAAGGAAAGAAGAGCTAGGTCTTGTGGCATAAGTGAGCCTCCAGTGTAGAGGGGTAAAGTGCCTAAGGGCAGAGTAAGCAAAGAATAACTAAAAGGATAATATAGAGTTGCCTGTGTAATCACCGTAATAACTTCAAAGAATAGTCAAAGTGCAAAAGTCAAGACATCCCTGCCGTCCCACGCATTAACATCGGTGTAAGAATAACAACCCTAAAACATACAGAAATTAAGTAACTACCGAGCCATAACTGTTAAAAATAAGGCTAAGCGTTGGAATCGTATTCATACTAAGAGTAACATGCCCCCTGGCAGACGCTGTGAAACGCTAGAGAAGTATATGAAATGTATATTAATGGCGCAAAGGAGCAAGCTCCAGCCAGCCAAAAAGTATATCAAAGTGTAAATAATGGTAAAAAAGCATAGGCATGGTGTAGTATATGGCCTCTTGGTAAGTCCTGCTCCTATGTGATTACATATGTAGAATGTAGAGTTCTCACAACGTTCTGTATTCTTTGTCGTGGGGATTTATGGCGGTTGTAGAATGTTGTGTCAGCATTAGAGACCTGACCTGCCTTTGTGCTTGTGCTGTTAAGCTACCAATAAAGAGCTTACTTACTACTACTTACTACTGCTTCGTCGATGTTACTACATCGTTTTGGCGACGATTCGGGATCTACCCTGATCTTCATACTAAAGGTTGAGAAGCCGATTTCTTCGAGGCTATCTCTACCGAAGACCGTTTTTTTTCCAATCTACAACAGCAGCTTTTCCAGTCATTCGATTGAGTGTGTGTCTTTTGCGCAACTCAGGGTGATTTCTTATTCTGGAGCCGTGTGGTTTTTTTTCTTCTTCAGCTGATCTTCGCTTCGAAAACGGTTCTCTTCTCTGTGCCGTGAGTACCGTTAGTGTTTGGAACTTTGGAACTTATGTGAGTGTGCGCAAGCTTCTGTCATATATTTTTTTTTCTCGCCGCTCTATGTCCAAAAATTAATTTGGGTGCTGGTGCTGGAACATTACTTCAAGGCCACAGCGCTCGTGCCACTCACCAACGTTTTTTTTCATACGTTCGCCTTTGAACACGAACTCCCGGCTCCAACGTTCTTTTACTTCGCTCCTCATTCCTCCTGCAAAGCATTGTGGATGCATTCGTGACGCTCACGGTCACGTTACTTAACCCGACGCGGCGTACGTGCCGCCATCTTTCTTTTACATCGTAAAAAAAAAAAAAAACTTCGTCAGTGTCTCATTCCTCCGCATTTCTGCACGTATTTGATGTGCATGTTGCGCAATGCCACGGATCCTCTTCTCAGTTCATAAGTGAGTGTTATTCTACATTACACAGTATACTGTCACCATGAATCCAGCTTCTACTTCTTCTACTAAGGCTATTGTTCCTATTAACTTAACCAATCCAAAAGAGTTTCTTTCTGCACCAGGGGAACCAATTGTTAAATGGCTTGAGTGGAAAGAGTATTTCATAAATTATATAGCCACTCAAGAAGACAATGTTGGTATTTTATCTCCTGAGAGGAAGAAAAGGATTTTGCTTCATTGTTTAGGATCCGAAGGTTTAAGGGTTTATAACCAAATGCAAAAACCGGAAAGGGTTGGTGACATTGATGTGTTTAAAGCAGCTATTCTCGACCTCACTGAACATTACTCTCCCACAGTTTGCATTGGTGTTACCAGACGTGCCTTCTTTAAAAGAAAGCAACTCCAGCATGAGTCTGTGGAAGAATATGTTTCTGCTTTAAAGATTTTAGCTGCGCCTTGTAAATTTGGTGTTTTACACAATGAGTTTTTAAGAGATCAAGTTGTCGTTTGTACAAAGAACAAAGGGATACAAGATAGATTGTGGATTGAAGGTGATTCAAGTCTTAAAGATGTCATTACATTAGTCAAGAAAGCTGAACTTTCCGAAAGGAGCTCCAAGGCTTTATCTGATCAAAATGAACCATCCAATTCAGTCATCAACATTATCGAATCCAAGAAAGTAAAAGAAAGTTCGAAAAGTCTGGTTTTACTCAAAACAAAACTTTTAATCCTAGAAGTTCTTTCAAACCCAGGTTCAACCAATTTGATTCGGTTTCTTTCGCATGTTATCGTTGTGGTAGTAAGTCCCACAACGCTGGTTTTGAAAAATGTCCAGCTAGGTCAACCAAATGTTCTAACTGTGGCATTGTTGGGCATTTTGCGAAATCCTGCAGAAGGAAAGTTTTACAAAAACCCAAAGTCGCATGTCTTAATGAAACTGACTCTGATTCATCTTCAAGTGACTCTAATGATCAATATGATCAATATGCTTCTGAACATAGAAAATGTAATATTGTCCTTAATGTTATTTGTAGTAATAGAAGTAAACCGTTGTGTATAGTTAAATTTGGTGGTATTCCCTTACAGGTTGCCGCAGACTCTGGCTCACCTTTCACCATCATTGCTAAAAGTGTGTGGGATGCCAATTTAGTCAGTGCCCTCGGTCCACACCTTGAGCCCGCTGATGTATTACCTGAAAGCTTTACGGGTGATAAAATTGATTTATTAGGATTTCGGTCCTTAGTGTTTAGTTTTAAAACTCGATCTGCTGTTTGCAAATTGTATATAGCATCCGATGGCCCATCTGTTTTGGGCTGGAAGGATCAGAGAGCATTACATATAATTCTCGACCCCAATAGTCCTGAACAAGTCTTGGTAGCTTGTGAAAGCGAGAGCACCAAGGATTGGGCTCTTAAAGAGTTTCCTAAGGTTTTTTCAGGGAAAATTGGTAAGCTTGAAGGATTTTCTCATCGTATCAGGCTTAAAACTAATGCTGTACCAAGAATACACAAAGGGAGGAATATTCCTATAATTGTGAGGGATGAAGTTAAGAAAGAACTACTCAAATTACAAGACAATGGTATTATTGAACCGGTGGAGGCATCCGAATGGATTTCTCCATTGGTTGTAGCAAGACGTTCCAATGGGAAAATCCGTCTCTGTGTTGATTTAAGAAGTCTAAATGAAAGCATAATTGTAGACCAATTTCCTTTACCTAGGATTGATGAAATGTTATCTCTTACCCGTGGTTATAAATATTTCTCCACCATCGACCTGTCGTCGGCCTATCACCAAATTACTTTACATCACTCTAGCCGCAGTTTAACAACTTTTTGCACTCCCTTTGGTTGTTTTCGTTTTAAACGAATGCCTTTTGGTTTAGCCTCTGCGGCTGCTGTTTTTCAGAGGTTAATGTCCCAACTTTTGGTGATATGCCTGGTATTACCTTTTTCCAGGACGACATTCTCATTATGGGTCGGGATCCACAACAACATGATTCTAAACTTAGAAAAGTGCTACATGTCCTTGATAAGCATGGTCTTACTGCTGAAGTTTCCAAGTGTAAATTTTCAGAGAATAAAGTGATCTATTTGGGTCATGAAATTAGTGAATCTGGTATCAGACCCAAAACGAAACTGGTTAGAGCAATATTAGATGCTCCTGCCCCCAAATCTAAGGATGAATTGAGATCATTTTTGGGTTTGGCTGAGTTTTACTCAAAATTCGTTTACAATTTTTCGGAGAAAACTCATGCCATGAGAAATTTGCTTAAAAATAAAGTTTGTTTTTCATGGTCTGATGAATGCCAACAAGCCTTTCTGGCAATCAAAAAGGCTATTTGTGGTGCTCCCAATCTCCATGGTTTTGATCCTTTTGCTCCCACATTTGTAACTACTGATGCAAGTTCCAATGGTCTTGGTGCTGTTTTAACCCAAATTTCTGAGTCAAAAAAGAAGTTGTTATTGCATTTGCGTCAAGGTCTCTTACACCCACAGAAGAGAAGTATTCTGTGATTGAAAGAGAGACTTTAGCAGTTGTATGGAATTTGGAACATTTTAGAAAATTTCTGTGGGGAAAGAGATTTAGTGTCAGAAGTGACCATAAGCCACTCACTAAATTGCTCACCACTGATGGTCTTTACAGGGCTACTGCAAGAATTTCTAGACTCTCCATGCGTCTGCAAGATTATTTATTTGACATTCAATATGTTCCTGGAGTCAAAAATGTCATTGCAGACTGCTGAAGCAGACTTTCATTACCTGTTACCGAAATTGACTCCAACTCTTGGAATGATTTTTGGTGGCTAATATTCTTTTTAATGAGAATCGTGGAAATTGTATTTCCCAAGAACAATGGTTAGAAGCGGACATTCAAGATTCTCTTTTAAATGATATAAAATCTAAGGTTATTAATGGTTGGAACATTTCTAACAAAAAGATCTTACTGACAGTCTCAGACCTTTTTGGGAAGTCAGGGATGAACTTACTGTTGCTGACAATTTTGTTTTAAGAGGTGATAAAGTAATTCCCCCCACATCTGTGAGAGAGAGTATCATCCATTTGTCACATGAAGGTCATCCAGGAATTTCTCGTACAAAGTCTAGAGTCAGAGATCTTTACTGGTGGCCTGGTGTTGATGGGTGTGTAGAAAAAATTGTTAGATCGTGCATTAGTTGTGAAACTTCAGATAAGTCAAAAAGAACTTTTAATCCACCTTTAGGTGTAGTTCATTCCCCAAATTTACCATGGGAAGAAATTGCATTGGATATTATGGATCCTCTCACCTGGATTGATGGTACGATCGAATTTGTTCTTGTCCTAGTTGACCTATTTTCCAGGTGGTTTGAGCTCAACATTGTTGATAAAATTGACACGAAAACTGTTATCAATTTTTTAGAACCTGTTTTCTTACAAGAAGGATTCCCTGCTCTGTACTTACTGATAATGGGGTACAATTCAAATCGAAAGAGATGTTGAGTTTTCTCTCTGTCAATGGAATTAAGCAAAATTGTACTCCTTTGTATCATCCTTCCAGTAATGGTATTGTGGAGAGGTTAAACAGAATTATAAAAGATACTTTACAGTTATGCAGGAATTCTAAACTGTCATGGGAAGATGAGTTAAAAAAGATGTTATGGTCTTACAGAGTTACGCCACATCCATCCTTGGGCAAGAGTCCTTTCTCCCTTATGAGATGTAGAGTTCCCTTCTCCAAGACCAATCCTAGATGGATGAAGCGACATGGTATGTTTTTTTGTAATATGGATGTTGTCAAGAGCACTTTGACCAATTCTCAGACAAAAACAAAATGTATTATGATGCCAAACATGGTACCCGACCAGCGGATTTGCAAGTTGGGCAATGGGTTTGTGTTAAAAGTGCGAGGAAAGTACCTAAAGGTTTCAGCAAGTTTTCCCAACCTAAGAAGATCTCTAAAATTCACCATAACACTGTCGTTTTGGACAATGGTGAGACTTGGCACATGAGTCGCTTAGCTTTAGCTCACTCTGGGCCTAATGACTTGTCCTCCTCTTCTCACCATTGTTCATCTTCTCCATTTTGGAGTTATGACGTTTCTCTTGAGTCTTCTCCTGTTGTTCCTTCTGATTCAATCAACGGTTCGAGTGATGTTTCTCATGATGTACCTGTCATTGTTAGACCTTTATCCAATGTTCAAACTTCTTTGGTAGAATTGTCAAAAGACCTGAAAGGTACAACGAATTTATTTGTTATTAAGTTTTTTTTTATTTTTTGTTTTTTTAAAAGGGGAGGATGTGTAGTATATGGCCTCTTGGTAAGTCCTGCTCCTATGTGATTACATATGTAGAATGTAGAGTTCTCACAACGTTCTGTATTCTTTGTCGTGGGGATTTATGGCGGTTGTAGAATGTTGTGTCAGCATTAGAGACCTGACCTGCCTTTGTGCTTGTGCTGTTAAGCTACCAATAAAGAGCTTACTTACTACTACTTACTACTGCTTCGTTGATGTTACTACACATGGCTGACTTCACCAGATAAGAACTCGTGCAGTACGGCTCTAAGTAAAGTGCCCCCTGGAAAATGCCCTAAGGCGCTAAACATGGCTGTATAACCATTTAGAGTGCAGGAAATAAATAAAAAGTGAAAATATATGGTATCCCGGCATTGCAGTCTTACTTATGAGTATCGGCATGTGTCCGTGAAAAACCCTGTCCGGCAGCAGCAGCAGGACACGGGAAAAGCACGACACTGCCGACTATAAGCCTAGCTGTAACTATGGTGACCAACGTGCACCAGCCGCGTGACTGTCATTTCCGGTGTACCATGACTATTAACAACTGGTGCGATAACGGAAAGCGTGCATTGCGCTTCCGTTAAGAAAAATAACTATGTTGTTCAAATCAATGAGTGTTTAAGGGCTGGTGCGTTAACCAACAAGGCGTCATGATCGCGTGTTCAGCGTTTCAAATATATTCATACTAGAAAAAAGGAAGGAAGTGTGGCATGTGTTATAAAGAAAGAAGGTGGAAAGGTCCGTCTGAGTTATTGAAAACAGAAGAGAGGGATGCAAACAAAAGAGAAAAATGAAGAGTCCCGCTAGAGCATGCGACATAAAGAACAGATTGCCACTGAGTAAATATGCATAAGATGTCAATAATACAGTAAATATTGTAAAGGGAAATCATGTATAAAGTGGCAGTTGACTACTATTACCAATTGAAGCGCATGACAAACCTCACGGGTAAGCAAGGGGAGGGAAAGAATAGCAAGAAAATAATGCATCAATCATTGCATAAAACCTCAATTTAAGCACGCGAAAAAACGGTAACCACTGGGACCTTTTTTCATACATAAGTGACACAGAGTAATACACAACAGGGGCAGTAAGGTTACAATACCCTGGGTGTTTAACAGTAGAGAACTATTATAAGTTATTGGAGCTAGGACAAGAAGGATGCCCGTAAGAATCAAAGTTAGAGGCATACAGGGCAATAAGGTTACAGTGCCCCAAGTGTACAGTATACATAGTGGTTGTTCAATCAACATTCGTAAATCAGAGAAGTAGGCTGCACAGCGGATCACTGAGTTGAACTGAATTCTGATGACATGCAGTGCACTAGTACAAGATTCTCACAAGAAATTATGCATCTCAGTGTCAGTGTTCAGATCCAATGTTGTGCTACGCAAATTGCATATCCATCGTGCTTCTAGTTGTCTGAGTGCAAGATCCCTGTCACCTCCTCTCATATTACCCTGTGCAACATCTATGCCATGGAATCGAAAATTAGCTCTGTCCCCACTGCTCTTACACTCGTGAGAGACCAGTGCATATGAAGTGTCACCATTTAGGCATGTTCTCGATGTTCCTGAATACGTGTCTTGAGTTGTCTAGTCGTACTACCAATATAGATCTTGTCACAAACACCGATCAGTATATAAATCACGTAGCGTGTGAGACAGTTGATAAAATGTCTGATTTTATACCATGTTCTTGTGTTGTAGCTGAAGGTCATGGTCTTGTTGCAGCCCATTGCATATGTTGCTATGTGCTGATGACAAGAAGTTTTTTCAAACCAGATTTACAATAATTCATGGCAATCTATTAAGTGCAGATCTCCAAAAAATGCTGATTGAACAAGCCTTTTCCACAGTGATTCATCTAGTGTTGAACATGAATTTTCTGTTAAGAGTTGTACACCCTCTTCTTGCCCTGATTGATTTCACTATAATTTGTTTGTACCTGGTCATTTGCAAAAGCTTAGGGACTTATTACGACTATGGCAGTTGGACTGCCAGGCCGCATCGGTGGAGGTCGGGAGAATGCGACAAGCAGGCAGAATCCAGACCACCGCATTACGATATGAGCGCTGGGCTGGAGTTGTGACTGTGGCGGTTCCACGGAGGCAGCATGCCTCGGCTCATAGAGAGAACCTGAAGCAAATGCCAACACTGTGCAGCACCACTTGCACATCGGGTGCACTGTTGCCATACACCATGCCGTGCATGGCACACAGTGCAGGCCTAGGGGGCACAACATCTGCCCACAGCCATAATTCCCAATTTCCTGATTCACCTTGGGTCCCTTTTTGTGGCCCATTCCCTGACTTTCCGCTGACCTTTTCATTGCAGGGTCCCCGCCATGAGGAGGTCGGCAGAAAGGTAGGTCATAGTCCCCGTGGTCGTGCTAGCACCATCTCCATAGGCTTCCGCTTTCCCCACTGCTGCAGGACTCGAAATCCTGGCAGTGGTCTTCTGGCGGTCCGAGCGCACTGCTCGTAATCAGGCAGTCTGTCTGCCAAGGAAGCAGCAGTCAGATTGCCAAGGACGGTACGGCGCTCCCATCACTGCCAGACTCTTAATCAGGCCCTAAATGAGTATATGATAGAGAACAAAATCAGACTTGGGTGTTCCTCTCACTCTGCAGCAGTTTGTTCACCCTATGTTTGTGCATTCTCTAACCTCAACTTCAATAGTTAGCACTTTGCTAATATTACCACGCATGCCAAACGTTTTCAGTTTTAAAAATCCAACTAAGGGGCCAATTATGATGCCGTAATAAACGGCTCCGACCCTCGGTCAGAGCCGTTCCTATGGCATCGTCATCAGCTGTTTGGATTCATTTCCGACCAAACCATTTTGATGGAATCGGTCGGAAAGGAATCAGAACTGGATTACCGAATGGTTTCCGATGGGTTTAGAGAGCCCGTCTGCCATTCGGAAAGCCTCTAGTAATCCCAAGGGCAGCTCTTTCCGCCCGGGAGATTACAATGTCGGATTCCGACAGCCTTTCTGTGCCAGCATTTCCGACACAGAAAGGCTGTGGGAAGTCGACTTTGTGGGCCGCCATGGGTGCACAGCCTCTGGTTGGAGGCCAAGGGGGCACCTATAGTGCCCCCCTGTTGATCCATGCACCCCGTGGCAGGCACCTTGAAGTGCCTGCCACGGCGTGCAGGGATGAACTGCACCTCTTCTCTTTACAATGAGATCATGCATTCCGGTCGGAATGCATGCTCCCATGGTAAAGAATAGGAGTGCGACCGAACAGTGTTCGGTCGCATCCTAATTGCTGGGTTGGGACAGCTGACAGGAGGTTGGTCGGGCCCAGTACCGAATCAATGTAGGACGGACACATGTCCGTCCGACATTGAAATCGGGTCCTAAATGTGAACTGCCATGCAAATTTAGCCTTCACAATTAGGTCCAATGAATTTTTAATAGTGATTGAAAATGTCGTATGAAAGAAGGTCTACGCACACTAATGAGGAAGCTGAAAAAGGTAATTAGAAGCAACCCTGCGAAATCATGTAACCACCATTAACCAGACATAACATTTGAAAAATGGTGGCTTATCTATTTCATTCATGCTAATTACAAACATTTTCAAAATTGCAAACTTTTGTCTGTAATAAACATTTAGTTTTTAGCAATTTCGGTATGCACAAAAACACAGCTCATAACCAATATTTCATTCCTTATCTATGTCTGGACTACAAGCGAAGGCCATTTTGCCAAATGGACTGGCCAGCATCCAAGCTGTTCAATCAATGTTTACAATGGCGACCCACCATTCGCACATGTTCTATTTGCCAGTAAAACGTGTGTATGTTCCTGTGTGGTCACCATTTCCCATTGTTGGACGTTAACTTGCTTTCACTGTTCTAGCACAGGCTGATTAATGGGGCAGATTAGTGACTTAAGTGGCATTAATTTGCTAATGAAGTTGATGTTAAGTTACCATCTGTCTGCTCCTGCCACTTTATTAATGTAGGCTAAGTTGCCTTCTTAATGCTCTTTGCTCCCTTTTCAAATCGCTGTAATACATTATGTTGCCTCGTGCTTTTCTGCATTCAACTGAACATGATCTAGATACATATGAACAGGAACTTTTCCAGCAGAGCATTTTTGGAACATGAACTTATTTAAAAACACTAACATTTGACTTGCATGTATTAACTTACTTTTCCATGTGCAAATATACATTGAAAGACTGCCAGAAATCTCCTGTGTACCTAACCAGTAAGGAAATCCTTGTAGGTCTGAAAAGATACAAACTAAGGGGCCCATTACGATGGCGGTCGGAAAACCTCCCCGACCGCCATGGTAGCGGGAAAAGACCGCCCACATGGACCGCGGGAAAACCGCCGGTCAGATACGGTGCCCGCGGTAGAAATCCGACTGCGGCGGTCGGATCGCATGCATCAACATTGCGGCGGTAGCTGTTGCACGCAGCACCGCCGCAATGCCAAAAGGAGCATGTCCTGCATGTCCCTGCACTGCGTGGCAGGCACTGCACAGTGCCTGCCACCTGGTAAAGGGAAATGTAGGGGGGGCCCACGGGTACCCCCCCAGTGCACCCACACCCCCCCAAAACATTGGGGGGCCGCAACGGGCCCCCGGTAGACAATCACCGCTTGCCTTCCAATGGCGGTCTGACCGCTGAGGAAAGGCTGGCTACCGCCGGCATCATAATCCTGCCGGCGGAGCCTGCTCTGCACCGCCGACATTATCCCGGTCCTGATCTGCCCGCCAGGGGGGAGTGCGGAAGGCAACCGGCGGAAAAACGGCGGTCGGAATTTCCCACCGCCGCGGTCTCCACCGCCATCCTAATTTGACCAGCGGTTTTCTGGCTCGCGGTTGCGGGCGGATGTCCACCGCCGGCACGGTGGTCCCATCACCGCCTGGGCGGTGGCCATCCGACCGCCATCGTAATGACCCCCTAAGTTAGGAAATCTTGTAATAAGTGACAACTAATTACCGTTGTCATAAAATATATATGCTTCAAAAGCAAACTTTTATTCGGAAATCGAATTTAATATAAGCAATAATTTAAAAACGAAAATCTACTAATACAAAGCCATTCAGTAAATATGTCCGTGTGTATTGTAAATGTGATTCTACGGAGATCTACGGGTTTGAGTCGCATTTCCTAATACAGTATTTGTATAGAGTCATTAGAGAAATGTTGTTTACAATGGTGTACTACCAATTAATTGGCTCGTTTCACAAAGATTTTGTAAGTGTTACTTACTCATGATGTGCCCAGAGTAAGTCATAGATAATCACAGAAAAAAATCTGTGCATCTATTATTAATTAACTGTTACAAAAAATGCATGGTCGATGTAAGCTGCTGAAAGGCGTCAGTTTGACAATTTACTCCCACTTTGGTGTTTCCCACACAGTTTAAATTACTGAAATATATTTGTATCCTCTTCTGCAGCAGTCAATCCTGCACTAGATGATTCATGATGGGAGTTTCCTCACTTTATTGAGTGTGCCTCATGCAATGTCATCCCCAGTTACTCCAGTGAATTTTCCAATGAACTTTAAATTTATTATGGATCACATTGTTGTGCTGAAGGTGTAAACCATAATGTGTAAAGTTCTCTAAACAAATATTAGCTGTTAGTGATATTTACATATGCAATTGCCCATCTTTATGAAGTCTTTAAAGAAAATATACTGGAAAGAGATGGTTTCCTTTAACTTATTTATGAAAGTGTAAGGATGAATGTATTTTTTATGATGTAAGGATGAAGGGTATCAGCGTGTTCAAGTACAATGTATCCTAAGGTTTTGTTTAATATGTACAGGTTCATGAATTTTAGATTCAGAATTTTTAAAGAATTTGCCAGAAGCCCTGTAGTAAAATGTCAAAAAGTTGTCCAATATTAAATGTTAAATTCATTTATATGTTAGAAACTATTGTGCCTTTATGAAGTCAGATGTTGTCAACTTTTTGTAAAGTATCTTTCTGATCAGTTCTGTCAGTATTTTGCCAAACCCACCAGACCTAAAATTGTTTCCTATCCATTATTAAACGTGCCATCTTCAATGTTTTGTGACTTGTTAAATAGTGTAGGCAATGCAAAAGTACATACCTTTAATATGGAAATGTTTATAAACATGCTCTATAATAAAGTGCTTTCTTTTTCAGGTGTCATTAGCTTTCTAAAAAAGTCCTATGCCCCGATTCTGAGCCAGGTGGAGCGAAATTACAACATGGAATGTTGCTCCACCTTATTTAGAGTAGGTATTTCACGGCTTGGATTTCATAGGTGATGGATAACTATACCGGATTTTTCCAGCCAGTAATTATAACTGGATAAATTGCATGAGGCAACAGCAAGGCCTCATTCCCTCAGTTTATGTTTTTTAAACTGGGGATACAAGGCTCCCCCGCCACAAAAATTACCTTCCCCTTCCCTACTCTACTACAACCAACTCACTCACTGGTCCTCCAACACATTTATTACCAATGTATGCAGTACCTATGGAATTGGGAATTCTGTGTAGTTTTACATTTTGAAAAATTGTTTCCACACAGTAGTTCCCCATTCTATGAGGCTTTGCTCATAATTGCACAGTAATGGTACATATTTACTACATGGTACCTGTACAAATCGCATGTGATTTTACCGTTACCCCAGTACTGTGCAACTTGTAATCAGGCACAAGTACTTTATAATCAATATGAATGAGCTTAAAACAAATGCTATTTATTGATTTATTCATTTTATATAGCACCAATCAGATCAAAGGAGTATTAGCATGCTTTACATAAAGCCAAGTTACAAATCACATTCAATGTGCAGCCAATTACCAAAAGAGTTCAGAAATGATCCATGGCCCCTCCATGTTGCTGCTGAAATGATACTCCAAATCATTGTCGTAAGATATTACTGATCAGAGCATCATAAGTGAACATTTGACACTGAAAGCAAGAAGGCAAATTCATGAAATGTAGGAAGGGACTCAAAAAGTGAGGCCAAGGCAGATTTTTAGAATTCCTAAAGAGGTAGGAGAAGCATCATTTCAGAAGAAAGGCAAAGAACACTATGAACATACTACAAAGAAAGGAGACAACTGTACCAAAATGGCAGTAACAATCAGGTAAACCCATCTTCAGTGCCTCAAACTAGAGCAATCAAGGCTAAATCACTTAAGCCTGACATGCCACCCAGATGTTTTAGTCATAAAAAGATAGAGCATTAAGGATACAAAATTTAAACATTTCAATTGATTACTCCTTTTCAAAAGTGCTATGGAATCGATTCTATTGAAAACAAACAACTGTGTTACATACATATTACCTATTCATCTTACTTTCTTGTACCATTCACTATTAGATGAGGTTGTACCTCCTCTCAGACACCTAAAGCCCCTAACCTCCAGCCTTACTTTTTAATAAAAATAGAAACAAACTGTGTTCTTGACCACAGTTCTCTCAAGCGTCACTCTTCTGTAGATGAGTTCCTTAAGAAGAAAGAACCAATAGCCTCGGTCTAGGTCCACTCTCTCCCCACTGCTCCGCTGTGCCGTCTCTTGCCTCCAGACCCGGACCTCCTCCTTGGGAGGCTCGAGGCTGCTGCCCGCTCCTGCGCCTGCTGCCCGCTCCAACTGGGACCAGACTGCCTCCAACCACCGTAACCTTTCTCAGCCGTTTTTTTTCTTAATTTTTTCCCTGTTGTGCCATAGTTATTGTGCCCATCTGTGTCTTGCACTAATTCCTCCACTGTTTTTATTTTCTCGTGCCTGCCTGTTCCTTTTGCCTTTTGCCGCTGCTGCCCCTCCCCCCCGGAATTCCCCCCGGAATTCCCCAGCTCCCGCCTCCCAGCCTCTCCTCCCTCCCACCTCCCCTACTTAATGGCGGCCGCTGCGCGGTCGTGCAGCGGACGTGCGCAGCGGGCACGCCGCTGGCGTGCCGAAGGCGCACCAAAGGCAAGCCCGTCTGCGCCCGTCCGCGATCCAACCGCGGCCAGCACCAGGAACCCTGGACCTCCCACTACCCATCGCTACGACACCACCACCCTCCTCGCACTCAACCCTGGAAGACTTAGAGAATGCCAACAGGCCTCGCCGAACACGACCCACGGCCAGTTCTCCTGCCTCCACTGCCGCCAGACCCTCACCGCCACCCCAGCCTCCAACACCGCCGACGCCAGCACCGGCGACACCCTAAAATGCATCCTCCTCAATGTACGCTCCATACACAAACACGCCATGGAAATCTGGAACCTACTCGACTCTCTTTCGCCCAACATCACCTTCTTCACAGAGACCTGGACCAACGCATCCTCCGCCCCCGACATCAGCACCGCCATCCCAGACGGATACAAGATCCAGAGGAAAGACCGCCCCAACCACCCAGGAGGGGGGCTCGCCATCGCCCACAAGATCACCCTCCGCTTAACCACCTCCAGCGAAACCTTCCCCTCTGCCGAACACCTGCACTTCAAGATCCAGACCACCCCCAAAGCCACACTCCGAGGAACCCTCGTCTACAGACCCCCCGGCCCCCGAACACCCTTCGCCACCACCATCACCGACTTCATCGCACCCCACGCAATCGCCTCAACAAACTACATACTCATTGGAGACCTGAACTTCCACCTCGACAACCCCATCGACCCCAACTCCACTATCCTTCGTGACAACCTCGCCAGCATCGGACTTAAACAACTCGTCAACACACCGACCCACAGAGCAGGACACACCCTCGACCCCATCTTCGCGGCAGGAAACAGCGTCCATTTCAGCCACACAATGCAGCCGCCATGGACCGACCACCACTGCGTACACTTCGCCATCAACAAACCCAAGGCACCCAAACCAGCCCCATGCCCACGACGAAGGAACTGGAGCAAGGTTACCGACGAGCAACTTAACTCCACCCTCACCCGAGACAACCACACCTGGGCACCTGACGCAAACAGCGCAAACGACGCAGCCAGAGAACTCCACACCTGGATCTCCAACTGCGCAGATGAGCTCGCCCCGCTATGCAACCCCGACAGACAACATCCCAGGAAAGCTGCCTGGTTCACAACCACTCTCCAAGAAGCCAGACGCACCTGCAGACGCCTGGAGAAGAACTGGAGAAACACCAAGACAACCGAAAACCACGCCACCTACAAGGACGCCATGACGGACTACCACAACCAGATCAGAGCCACCAAAAGGAACTTCATCCACAACAAAATCCTGGCCAACTCCACCAACTCCAAGGAACTTTTCAGTGTCATTCAAGAATTCACCAACCCACGCAGCGAAGCCACAGACATCACCCCATCCCAAGACCTCTGCGACAAGCTTGGAACCTATTTCCACCTCAAGATCAAAACCTCTACGACAACTTCATCGACCATCCACCAGGCGCCACAGACGGCCCCTCGCCCCCCAGAAACACTAGCCAGCCCACCATCTCCAACTGGACACCGATCACGGCCGAAGACACCGCCTCGACCATGAAAAGCATCCACTCGGGGCCCCCACCGACCCCTGCCCCCTCACATCAACCACAGAGCCGTGGCCGCCATCGCACCCAAACTACAATGCACCATCAACACCACCTTCAAAACAGGCACCTTCCCAGACGACTGGAAGCGCGCAGAAGTCAGACCCCTGCTCAAGAAGCCCACAGCTGACCCCACCGACCTCAAGAACTATCGGCCCATCTCGCTCCTCCCCTTCGCAGCCAAAGTTGCAGAGAAAACAGTGAACAGGAAACTGACACGATTCATTGAAGAGAACGCCGTCCTCGACCCGTCCCAATCCGGATTCCGAAGCAACCACAGTACAGAGACCGCCCTACTCGCCGCCACAGACGACATACGCACCCCCTGGACCAAGGCCACTCCGCAGCCCTCATCCTACTTGACCTATCAGCGGCCTTTGACACCGTCTCCCATCGCACACTAGTCGTCAGACTACACGACGCAGGCATACAAGGAACAGCCCTGGACTGGATCCGATCATTCCTCACCGGAAGAAGCCAAAGGATCAGACTCCCACCCTTCCTCTCCGACCCCACGAAAATCACCTGCGGAGTCCCACAGGGTTCATCACTGAGCCCCACCCTCTTCAACATTTACATGGCCCCTCTCGCAGCCATCGTCCGACAACATGGCCTCAACATCGTATCCTACGCCGACGACACCCAGCTCATCCTCTCCCTCACCAAAGACCCCACCACTGCCAAATTCAACTTCCAGAAAGGAATGCAAGACGTCGCAGTCTGGATGACCAACAGCTGCCTGAAGCTCAACGCTGAGAAGACAGAAGTCCTCGTCCTCGGTACCACCCCTTCTGCATGGGACCGCACCTGGTGGCCGACCGCCCTCGGTAGCCCACCTCCCCCCTCAGACCACGCCAAGAACCTTGGCATCGTACTCGACTCATCACTCTCCATGAACCGACAGGTCAACACCGTCACCTCCAGCTGCTTCAACACCCTCAGCATCCTCCGCAAGACCTTCAAGTGGATCCCCCCTGAGTCAAGGAAGACAGTCACCCACGCACTCATCACCAGCAGACTGGACTATGGAAACGCACTCTACGCCGGCATCAACAAGTCCCTACTCCGCAAACTCCAGACAGTACAAAACACCGCCACCACACTCGTCCTCGGCATCCCCCGACACGAACACATCAGCCAACACCTACGAAGTCTCCACTGGCTCCCCGTGGAGAAAAGAGTCACTTTCAAAATCCTCACTGACGCCTACAAATGCCTACACAACAACGGACCCAAATACCTCAACGGCAGAATCAACTTCCATGTACCCAAAAGAAACCTCCGATCTTCCAACCTCGCACTGGCCGAAACCCCATGCATCCACAGAGCCAGAGCGGGCGGAAGATCCTTCTCTCACATTGCAGCCAAGACCTGGAACGAGCTACCGGCAGACATCAGACGCGCCCACTCCCTGAACACCTTCAGGAAGACCCTCAAGACCTGGCTCTTTGGCTAAACAGTTCTGCGGACCCCCCCCTCAGCGCCTTGAGACCCTCACAGGTGAGTAGCGCGCTTACAATTCCCTGATTGATTGATTGATTGATTGAATAGCCCAGTCCTGGATGTTGTATGTCCTTGTGAACAGGATATGTTTCCAAGAGGTCCCCAGATGACTTAAGTAATGATAAATCTAAAGGATTTGATCTCATGGTACTCAGATCTTTGTTTCAAAATGGTGTCTCTCCTTCACCTGATCTCCCTGGTTTACACTGAGTATTTTCTCACATACCTAAATCTTCAGGATGCTTACCTCCATTTCCTTCTGGGCAACACCTGTTGAAAGTTTTCACATGTTCACCAAATGTGAGCTATATTTTCAATTATTTGTTTTGCTTTTAGGCTTGAATATTGCTCCCCGCAGGTGGAATTTTTCATGTGAAGGGTAAGTCAAGTTTTCCATGCCTGAATAATTAGTTGATTGGGGCTCTCTTTGACTGCCTCTCATCTTTGGCTACTACCAGATTTTGTGACATCCTAGCTGAACATGGGTTGTTGGCAAACCAGGCGTGTCACTTTGGGGTCTCTAAAGGGTCAGGGTCTGTGGATTGTGACAAAAATAAACCCATTTTTCAATCTGGAGGAAACTGAAGGCTATCAAAATAGGGCTTCCAGCTTTATCTTCCCTCTTCCAATCCAAAGGGGTGCTAGTGAGAATGGACAATTCTGTCTCAAAGGCCAATATGAATCACACGGGAGGCACTTGGATCAATTGGCATCCAGGATTTTCTAATGGGCTGCATGGCAACGGTCTTCTTTTACAGCTGTACCTATCTGAGTGGGAGATGAACCAGATGGCAGATAAGCTCAGGTGGTCTTCCGTTACTTGTAGGATCTCTGCATTTCCAGTGAGATCTTCCAGGGCCTTTGTAGGAGATTTTTGAACCACGTTTGTTTTTTTTGCTTCCAGGAGCAACAGGGTGATTACCGGTTTTTGCTTCAGGATTTGGGATCCGCTGCCCTGTGGCATGGATGACCTTATGATTCCTTGGTAGATGGTCTGCTTTACAACTTTCGTCCTTGGCCACTCCTTCTGAAAATCCTGTTTATGATTCAGCGGAAAGGTGTGTTTGTCCTTTTGGTAGTTCCCTGTGCATTTAAAGGGTCTAGTTCCCTCTTCTTTTAATGATAGCAATGGGTCCCCAGAGATGCCTTATCTTAACTTCAGCAATTCCATTAATTGGTTTGAAACCTAAAAGGGTAGGTCTTCAGAGGCAAAGTATTTCTTGTTCTGCAGCAACAGCCTTCAACTGTCTAGTGATTGTCCACTAGATGAGAGTACGTGCACCATAGGCTCTCATTCCTGTCATGGTGTCTTTCTAACCGTTTGCAACCTCTATTCTGAACATCTTTGTAGGATGATTTTCATATGGGTCTGGCAGTGGTTACTCTAAAGATTCGTTGGGCAGTATTTTGTTATTTCACCCTTCAGTTGCCTTGACGATATTGAGCATTTGGTGTCCCATTTGCAAGGGGTTTTTGTTCCTCAGCACAGCTTGGAATGTTGAGTCTCATCCTGGGACCTTTGTCATGTGCTGTAATTTACCATTATCCCTCTTTTAAGCCTTTAGCTGCCATCTGTTCAGCCCTTTTATCCTATAAAGGGGTGTTCATAGTGATAATGATGTCTGTTTTTTGTTTTCTCATGTGGTTGCTCCCTACCTTGGAGTATTGCCTGACTCATTATTGTTTGTCCATGGCCCTATTTGTCTGCCTCCAAATCATGGCCTTCTTTCATCCAGAGGTGTAGGTTTTGCTTATTGGTGCTTGAGTCTTTCTTAGGGAAAATGCCCTTCGTGGTTTGGCTGTCTATAAGGTTGTGCTTATCTAGCTGGAGTGTACTGAATGCTTTAGGCATTGCGACTCCCACTTTGCAACATTCAGTGCTGGACATCATGGACTCAAACTCACTGCCGCTAGGCTAATACACTTGAATCAGATACTTAATATAGTGCTTATGTGGTAGCTGGGGTAGCTTTACGCCTCTTCATCCAGGTTCATTCAACTAGAAGGGTGCTGGTTTTCTGGGTAGGAGCTACACAGGTTTCCATTTGGTTTAATGTAGGGCCTGCCTCTTAAACTTCTCTCTCTTTCTTTCTGGTTCATTAGCATTTGGCCTCAAGCGGGGCAATCTGTTTTGGCAATGGCTGTTGCGTACTGTCACTGGTTTCTTGCCCTTGTGTTGGCAAGCAAGCATTGGCATGTGTGTGGCATTATTTCCCCTGTGCTTTGGCTTTCTTTGCATGTTATTGTGCTTCTTTCAGCGAGGAGGCTTTCACAGCTCTACATTTAGTAATGAATGATGTGGAGAATTAAAATTGAGAGATAAAGACTCCATTCTTATGGTAATCCCCTATTATTTTTCTTGACACCATTAATAAAACTGCACAAAACTTTCCCCAAAAATTCATCTAATTTAGGTTTGGCAAGATAAGTTTTGTGCATTTCTGTCAAGTGTGGGAAAAAAACAAAAGTTACCATTTTAAGTCCCATATAAAGTTTTTGATTCACCCTGCCTCCTTATGCCCATTTTCTTTTTCCCAACATGTTGCTTTGTGCTCTTTGTTGGGTAATAGCAGCTGCAACAGAAATGATTTACTGATGGCCAGTCAATCAGAGTGCGACTGATTTGAAAATCGGCAGATGGAGTCAGCCACGGCTCATGCAAGTAAGAGCGGTGGGCAGTGGGGCCGGGTGGGGAGGGATTTCGACAGACGATGATGAGGGAAAATTAAATAAATAATTAATTTTCCCTTGTCGTCAAAATCCCCCCCCCCCAACCTGCCCCACCGCTCTTACCTGCACGAGCCGCACCTGGATGGATTCACAAATGCAGACATGGACAACAAGAGAAGAAGCTCACAAGTCAAATGGTGTCACTTTTTTTTAATTCAATTTGTGAATCCTCAATGAATCTGAAAATCTGTGGATTATCTGTTTTTCACTCCAATATAGCTTACCTCTCAGTGCCCCCAGAACTCTCCTGTAGCACCTCTCGTAGTGCTTACAATTTTGTGAGGATTTTTTTCCCTGTGCTTTATTCACAATTTTGAACAAATTGTGATTTTCAAGATGGCGAATTTTTTTTGATTCTCTATCAGCCAATCATGGCTTGAAAATTCAAATGTGGTTGACAGAATGTGTAAATGCATACAAATTCATAATTTTAACCTAAAATATATACAACAATAGACAGCGGTGCTACCCCTTTCAAGGCCACTTGGGACTTTTATAACTTTAATTTCTCAAAACCTCCTTGATATATTTACACTAAACCAAGAAAAGAAAGCTTTCTGAGTAAGTTTCTATATTCATGTCTGGTTTGACATGAATCTGTTCAGCTGTGTTTGCGAACCCAGGACCATCTCTCCTTCAGGAAGCAGCTCAAGACCTGGCTGTTCGAGCAGTAACTTACCCCCTCCCCCAGCGCCTTGAGACCCTCCCGGGTGAGTAGCGCGCTCTATAAATGCCATGATTGATTGATTGATTGATAGAGCACAATTTCGTATAGGAACAAAAATGGGAAATATATTTTTTTACCCTTCCCTAACCACCCCTTTCCTCTACATGGAACAGCAAGAAAATTGTGTGTGCTAAGCAATTACCAAATTATGGGCTGATCCGTCCATTGGTACCAGAGTTACTATAGGCAAATCAAAACAGAACTTTAAATAGAAACTTGTCTGAACCATAAATATATGTCTATATAATGCACTGTCTGATTTCTTAGAGTTTTTGCATATTTTGATATGCTTAACAAGATGTATGTGAAGTTTGTCTGGATCTCTGGCGAAATGTAGCTGTTCCCCTATAATGTAGTCACTTCTGTTATAGCTTTATGTACAGGCTAATCAATGTGTTCTCTTGTCGGCATAAACACTAATAACATTTTTCGGTTGCTCCTAGGAAATATACCTTTTTAGAAGGCAATATTGCTTTAGTAATTCAGTATTTTGGGATCACATGAGAATGAGGGCCCGATTACAACTTTGGCGGTGTGGGTGCGGGGCCGCCACGTTGCAGCCCTGCTTCCACACCCCCAAAGCTGTGTGAACACTGCCTGCCAGATTACAAGATTTCTCATTCCTGCCGGGCTTTTCTTTGGTGGTCCCAGGGCGGTGCCTGTGAAAAAGTCACCGCAATGGGAGTGTCGAAGGCAATTCCTGCACGGCATGGACTCTGCAGTCATTGCCATGCAGGAACTGGGATGTATGCACACAGAAGGGCACAACATGTGACATCCTGCATGCACCCCATGGCCCTGTAGGGCCCCCTTGGTTTCCTATTTGCAACAGGTTCATGGCGGGCTCACTGCCATGAAAACAGTGCCGGAGAGGAAACTCGTAATATGTTTGGCGGTGCCACAGCAGCACTGCCAACCATATTGCAGCCTCAAGACCACCACAGCACTGCCAGGGAACTCTGATTCCTGGTGGTTGCTGCGGTCCCATGGTGGTCCAACCACCCAACTTGTAATAGGGCGGTCGTACAGCAGGTGCAGGGGTGCCCACACCACAGCCATGCTAACGGGGGTCAATCGAACCATCGTAGTCATAATTAGGCCCTAAGACTGAAAGCCATCAAATGAACATACATTTTGACAACTATCAACTTGCCCGGTTCTCGAGGAAATATTACGGTTTCAAGACATCATCTATGAAGCCATCCTATTTAAAGGTGTTCAATGTGTAGCCAGTGGTTCACGATCTGCAGTTTACAGACGCAGGGCCTAATTATGACTCCAGCGGCCTGATGAACCGCTGTAGCCACGGTAGTGGTGGGGGCACTGCCGCACCAGTGATCCTACCACCCTATTACAAGTTGGGCGGTAAGATCACCATGGGACCGCCGCAACCGCATGCATCCCAGTTATTGCAAGGCATGGACTGCATAGTCCTTGTCCTGCAGGAACTCCCTTTGAAGCTCCCATTGCGGTGCCCTTTTTTAGAGGCACCGCCATGGTACTGCCAAAGAAACGCACGCCAGACATGAAAAAACTCGTAATCTGGCAGGCGGTGCTCACATGGCTTTGGCGTTGTGAGATCAGGGCGGTGGCATGGCGGCCCTGCTCCCACACTGCCAAAGTTGTAATTGGGCCCTAATTGTTTTGTTTGCGGAATAGGATACTGTGCCGAAACTGTGAACATTGCAATTCTAGTGTTTATATAAAAATGTAAGTTACAAGGAAATAAGAGTAGCACCCAAGGTTCAAAATGTAGTTTCTTTGCAATAGCATGGAGAATTCAGAGCGTTGTCATCTTAAGGATTTTGGGGCCCTGGGCAAGAAATATTTTGGGAACCTTTCTTCGGAACAAACTTGAATTTTCTTACCCATATTCTCCTAATTGAATCACTGTGATGCCAAACACTATTGAATTATATATTAAAGGCTCAAATAGAGAAATAGACAGAAGTATGAAAGAGTAAAAATGTCACTTTCCCAGGTCCACCTCGGATGCTAAAGACCCTGTACAATTGGCCACTTTGCCCGTGCCTTAAAACGCTCTTGTTCTGCCATCATCAAAGGCACATGGAATCAGCCTTTTAGAACGGCTCTGCAACTATTTTGCCCTTTCCTGAATCTGACTTGCATCAAAAATAGTAAACATGTCATGGAGATGGAACATTCTATCAACTTTGAATTGACAGGTATACATCTTGGCCAAAAATGATGATACAGTACTTGGTGATGGGGATCTAAGTCATCGTGTAAACTCATTCATTATCAGTAAGTAACACAAATAGCTTAGTTTCGTTTCTGAATATGCATCCAAGCTACCTGACCACTGCATCGAATGTCTGTACCGATGAGCGATTTTATTTTTTCAGTGCAACAGGCTCATTTTCTGCACTTTTTTCTCTGCCTGGTCTGTGAAGCCTTCTCAATTTTACAAATCAATTTTGAAAAATTATGTGCAAAACAATGTGTAAATAAAACTTAAGCAATCTGTGCCCGAAAACAAAATATGCTTATGATTGAAATTAACGAGTTGATGAAAAGGCATATGCAGCTGGTATATCTGAATCTACCAGAACTGCTCTCCTGGTTCTCAGCTTAGAAAATTCAAGATTTATGGAGATTTAATACTGATTTTGGGTCCTTCAAGCACATTAATAAATTTAATTTAGGCAGATTTAAGCTTGCGTTTTGCCTTAAACTGCAGTATGCCAGCTGTCCTGAAGTGAGCTATGGTAATTTCATTTCTCAGGAAATATGAGACAGGGAATGTGAAGATTTCTCAATAGTGCAATGTTCGGTGTTATCCATCAGCTTTGTATTGCTATGCATGAGTCGTGCACAATTACATCTCAATCAACAGCAAAAATAAGAAAAGAAAACAAAATGTATTTTGGGAAAAGAAGGTGACAGGTATGCAAAATACAGTCCTAACCAAAAGCTACTTAAACAATAATTTGCAGACGTGGAAGTAATAAAATACACAAGACCTACTGGCTGTATTTGTTATTCTTTGGAGGCAGTTTACTTGACAAATAGTTTACTAAAATTCAACAGTGAAAAAAAAAAAATGCATGGACATGTTATGGCTCTAAAATATGCACAAACTAGTTAAAAATAGGTATGCATGTCTTACTCCTAGAAATTCATGGGTAAGACACATCTAAGTCTGACGTAAGACTCACCTACTCATAGAAAATGATTTCTGAATTAGGTCTGTATTTTTACGTGTAACTCACACCTAAACCTGGAGCAGGACTCACATGCTCATAAAACAAACTGTGAATCAGACCCTCTGGGGCCGATTCTGATTCAGGCCGGAAATCTCCCCGACCGAGCCGGACCCAGAGAGATTTCCGACCGAATCGGACTCTGGCAGTCCGACCGAACGAGTACGATGCGCACGCATGCAATCGGACTCGAGTCGGTCGGACTCCCATTGAAGTCAATGGGAGCCGGACGTACAACGCGTACGCGGGCTCCCATTGACCCAATGGGTGCGAGGCGAACAAGGGTGCCCCCTACAGTGGGTACGCCTTGAAGCGACTCGCGGCGTACATGCACAGGTAGGGGGGACCCATGGGTCCCCCCTGTGTGCGACTCGCGCGGCAACGCGTACAGGGGGGTCCGACACGGACCCCCAAACTGCGGCTCCAACTGCTCTTTCGAGCCGGACGGCGCGAGTCGGTCGGACTGCTCGCGGCGCGCATCGTACTTGCCCGGCCGGGGAACGTCTCCATCGCGCGGTGCGAGTCGTGTCCGTTCGAGTCGGTCAGAGCGCCTCGGACCCGCGAACAAGTCGGTCGGCGATTACGCGTGCGCTCGCATCGTACTCGCTCGGCCGGACGCACGTTCGAATCGGTCGGGAAAGAGGGCTCCGAATCGGATCCGGTTAAGCTGAATCCGATTCGGTGCCCTACCGGCCGAGATCGGAATCGGCCCCTTTGTCTCCAATGAAATGAAATAAAATTGGACTTTAAGTATCAAACCACCAAAGCATTCCATTGTCAGAGACAGAACTGTGGTCCTAAACTGTTTGTTGGGGGCTGTGGCCCAGATGGCGCCCTGAACGGAGCGAATCCTGGACGCTTCGTCCTCAACCTGCCAATAACACTGATCTCAAGCCCCATCTACCGCCTTATTTGTCCTCCGAACCCACTGGGCAGTACTGGCTCTGAGTGTGACTCCCGGAAAGCAATAAGCGTGTCTTGGAACGGCCTGCTGTAAGGGGTGCGGCATCTTCGACTCTGCAGCGAGAGTGAGTGAGGCGGTGCTCACACCTCCCAGGGCGAGAAAGCAAAAGACACATAATTGATGGACGGAATGCAGAACAAATCAAAATATTCACCGCCAGTCAAGAGATCTGGGTTTAATCCATCATTCTTTTGCTCACCAAGCCACCCCAGTTTAGACCTGGCCATATGCAAATCAGTCTTGACCTTGTGCCTCATAGGAACAATCCAGCCCGAACTGCCAAGCCAGGTCCTCCCTGGACCGGAAACAAGCATCCTAGGACCGGTTTCGGGGTTTCACCCCTCTTCCGCCAGGATAGCTTGATTCCAGTGGCACAGTGAGCCCAGGACCCACATCTGGGCATACCTGGCGCACTTAGGGCGAGAAAGCAAAAGACACACAATTGATGGACGTTCGGGCTGGACTGTTCCCATTGGGAGCAGGGTCAAGACTGATTTGCATATGGCTGGGTCCAAACTGGAATGGCATGGTGAGCAAAAAAACGATGGATTTAGGCCCAGATCTCTGTACTGGGGTGAATGTATGACATTGTTCTGCATTCTGTCCATCAATTGTTCTTTTTGCATTTGTCACCCCGAGTGGGACGGGTGTGCCCAGACGTGGGTCCCGTGCTCTCCATGCCACTTGACTCAAGCTATCCTGGCTGATGAGGGCTGAAAGCCTGAAACCGGTCCTAGGATGCTTGTTTCCAGTCCAGGGAGGACCTGGCAAGGCAGTTTGGGCTGGACTGTTCCCATTGGGAGCAGGGTCAAGGCTGATTTGCATGTGGCTGGGTCCAAACTGGAATGGCATGGTGAGCAAAAAAACGATGGATTTAAGCCCAGATCTCTGTACTGGGGTGAATGTATGACATTGTTCTGCATTCTGTCCATCAATTGTTCTTTTTGCATTTGTCACCCCGAGTGGGATGGGTATGCCCAGACGTGGGTCCCGTGCTCTCCATGCCACTGGACTCAAGCTATCCTGGCTGATGAGAGCTGAAAGCCCGAAACCGGTCCTAGGATGCTTGTTTCCAGGGAGGACCTGGCCTGTCAGTTCGGGCTGGACTGTTCCCATTGGGAGCAAGGTCAAGACTGATTTGCATATGGCTGGGTACAAACTGGAATGGCATGGTGAGCAAAAAAACGATGGATTTAGGCCCGGATCTCTATACTGGGGTGAATGTATGACATTGTTCTGCATTCTGTCCATCAATTGTTCTTTTTGCCTTTGTCACCACGAGTGGGGCGGGTATGCCCAGACGTGGGTCCCGTGCTCTCCATGCCACTGGGCTCAAGCTATCCTGGCTGATGAGGGCTGGAAGCCCGAACCCGGTCCTAGGATGCTTGTTTCCAGTCCAGGGAGGACCTGGCCTGGCAGTTCGGGCTGGACTGTTCCCATTGGGAGCAGGGTCAAGACTGATTTGCATATGGCTGGGTCCAAACTGGAATGGCATGGTGAGCAAAAAAACGATGGATTTAGGCCCGGATCTCTATACTGGGGTGAATGTATGACATTGTTCTGCATTCTGTCCATCAATTGTTCTTTTTGCATTTGTCACCCCGAGTGGGACGGGTATGCCCAGACGTGGGTCCCGTGCTCTCCATGCCACTGGACTCAAGCTATCCTGGCTGATGGGGGCTGGAAGCCTGAAACCGGTCCTAGGATGCTTGTTTCCAGTCCAGGGAGGACTTGGCCTGGCAGTTCGGGCTGGACTGTTTCCATTGGGAGCAGGGTCAAGACTGATTTGCATATGGCTGGGTCCAAACTGGAATGGCATGGTGAGCAAAAAAACGATGGATTTAGGCCCAGATCTCTGTACTGGGGTGAATGTATGACATTGTTCTGCATTCTGTCCATCAATTGTTCTTTTTGCATTTGTCACCCCGAGTGGGACGGGTATGCCCAGACGTGGGTCCCGTGCTCTCCATGCCACTCGACTCAAGCTAACCTGGCTGATGAGGGCTGAAAGCCAGAAACCGGTCCTGGGATGCTTGTTTCCAGTCCAGGGAGGACCTGGCCTGGCAGTTTGGGCTGGACTGTTCCCATTGGGAGCAGGGTCAAGACTGATTTGCTTATGGCTGGGTCCAAACTGGAATGGCATGGTGAGCAAAAAAACTATGGATTTAGGCCCAGATCTCTGTACTGAGGTGAATGTATGACATTGTTCTGCATTCTGTCCATCAATTGTTCGTTTTGCATTCGTCACCCCGAGTGGGACGGGTATGCCCAGACGTGGGTCTCGTGCTCTCCATGCCACTGGACTCAAGCTATCCTGGCTGATGAGGGCTGAAAGCCCAAAACCGGTCCTAGGATGCTTGTTTCCAGTCCAGGGAGGACCTGGCCTGGCAGTTCGGGCTGGACTGTTCCCATTGGGAGCAGGGTCAAGACTGATTTGCATATGGCTGGGTCCAAACAGGAATGGCATGGTGAGCAAAAAAACGATGGATTTAGGCCCAGATCTCTGTACTGCGGTGAATGTATGACATTGTTCTGCATTCTGTCCATCAAATGTTCTTTTTGCATTTGGCACCCCGAGTGGGACGGGTATGCCCAGACGTGGGTCCCGTGCTCTCCATGCCACTGGACTCAAGCTATCCTGGGTGATGAGGGCTAAAGGCCTGAAACCGGTCCTCGTATGCTTGTTTCAAGTCCAGGGAGGATCTGGCCTGGCAGTTCGGGCTGGACTGTTCCCATTGGGAGCAGGGTCAAGACTGATTTGCATATGGCTGGGTACAAACTGGAATGGCATGGTAAGCAAAAAAAACGATGGATTTAGGCCCAGATCTCTGTACTGGGGTGAATGTATGACATTGTTCTGCATTCTGTCCATCAATTGTTCTTTTTGCATTTGTCACCCTGAGTGGGACGGGTATGCCCAGACGTGGGTCCCGTGCTCTCCATGCCACTGGACTCAAGCTATCCTGGTGGATGAGGGCTGAAAGCCTGAAACCGGTCCTAGGATGCTTGTTTCCAGTCCAGGGAGGACCTGGCAAGGCAGTTTGGGCTGGACTGTTCCCATTGGGAGCAGGGTCAAGACTGATTTGCATGTGTCTGGGTCCAAACTGGAATGGCATGGTGAGCAAAAAAACGATGGATTTAAGCCCAGATCTCTGTACTGGGGTGAATGTATGACATTGTTCTGCATTCTGTCCATCAATTGTTCTTTTTGCATTTGTCACCCCGAGTGGGATGGGTATGCCCAGACGTGGGTCCCGTGCTCTCCATGCCACTGGACTCAAGCTATCCTGGCTGATGAGAGCTGAAAGCCCGAAACCGGTCCTAGGATGCTTGTTTCCAGTCCAGGGAGGACCTGGCCTGGCAGTTCGGGCTGGACTGTTCCCATTGGGAGCAAGGTCAAGACTGATTTGCATATGGCTGGGTCCAAACTGGAATGGCATGGTGAGCAAAAAAACGATGGATTTAAGCCCAGATCTCTGTACTGGGGTGAATGTATGACATTGTTCTGCATTCTGTCCATCAATTGTTCTTTTTGCATTTGTCACCCCGAGTGGGATGGGTATGCCCAGACGTGGGTCCCGTGCTCTCCATGCCACTGGACTCAAGCTATCCTGGCTGATGAGAGCTGAAAGCCCGAAACCGGTCCTAGGATGCTTGTTTCCAGTCCAGGGAGGACCTGGCCTGGCAGTTCGGGCTGGACTGTTCCCATTGGGAGCAAGGTCAAGACTGATTTGCATATGGCTGGGTACAAACTGGAATGGCATGGTGAGCAAAAAAACGATGGATTTAGACCCGGATCTCTATACTGGGGTGAATGTATGACATTGTTCTGCATTCTGTCCATCAATTGTTCTTTTTGCATTTGTCACCCCGAGTGGGGCGGGTATGCCCAGACGTGGGTCCCGTGCTCTCCATGCCACTGGACTCAAGCTATCCTGGCTGATGAGGGCTGGAAGCCCAAAACCGGTCCTAGGATGCTTGTTTCCAGTCCAGGGAGGACTTGGCCTGGCAGTTCGGGCTGGACTGTTTCCATTGGGAGCAGGGTCAAGACTGATTTGCATATGGCTGGGTCCAAACTGGAATGGCATGGTGAGCAAAAAAACGATGGATTTAGGCCCAGATCTCTGTACTGAGGTGAATGTATGACATTGTTCTGCATTCTGTCCATCAATTGTTCGTTTTGCATTCGTCACCCCGAGTGGGACGGGTATGCCCAGACGTGGGTCTCGTGCTCTCCATGCCACTGGACTCAAGCTATCCTGGCTGATGAGGGCTGAAAGCCCAAAACCGGTCCTAGGATGCTTGTTTCCAGTCCAGGGAGGACCTGGCCTGGCAGTTCGGGCTGGACTGTTCTCATTGGGAGCAGGGTCAAGACTGATTTGCATATGGCTGGGTCCAAACAGGAATGGCATGGTGAGCAAAAAAACGATGGATTTAGGCCCAGATCTCTGTACTGGGGTGAATGTATGACATTGTTCTGCATTCTGTCCATCAATTGTTCTTTTTGCATTTGTCACCCTGAGTGGGACGGGTATGCCCAGACGTGGGTCCCGTGCTCTCCATGCCACTGGACTCAAGCTATCCTGGCTGATGAGGGCTGAAAGTCGGAAACCGGTCCTAGGATGCTTGTTTCCAGTCCAGGGAGGACCTGGCCTGGCAGTTCGGGCTGGACTGTTCCCATTGGGAGCAGGGTCAAGACTGATTTGCATATGGCTGGGTCCAAACTGGAATGGCATGGTGAGCAAAAAAACGATGGATTTAGGCCCAGATCTCTGTACTGGGGTGAATGTATGACATTGTTCTGCATTCTGTCCATCAATTGTTCTTTTTGCATTTGTCACCCCGAGTGGGACGGGTATACCCAGACATGGGTCCCGTGCTCTCCATGCCACTGGACTCAAGCTATCCTGGCTGATGAGGGTTGAAAGCCCGAAACTAGTCCTAGGATGCTTGTTTCCAGTCCAGGTAGGACCTGGCCTGGCAGTTCGGGCTGGACTGTTCCCATTGGGAGGGAGGCCTGGAAGAAGGTCAACCAGGCGACCTAAGGAGACCAGGCAGGCGGGAGGCAGGAGCCTCTTCCCTCTCCCCTCCCCTCCTTCCTCACCGTGCCCCTGGGGGTGAGACTGCACCATATGGAGGCCCCCCGGGTGGAGACCCACAAAGAGAGAAGAAGCTGAGACCTGGCCCAGGGCAGGACTCCACCTGGGCAGATCCTCACCCTCTGGTGGCTTGCCAGCTCTCGCTTAGAGGGAGGTGACGTTCCCCCCTGCTTCAGCTGCATCACTTGCGACTTGCCCCGAGGCCCTCGGGGTGTGGCCCGCCCTTGCTGAGCCTGACTGTGGTTGCAAAGGCCCCACATAATAGGACCAGGGACAGTCTAACCCTCGTGCGGCAACAGGGTGGCACTCAATAGACAGAAGGCTAGTCCGACATCTAGACCGGAACCGGCAACTGAGGAGCGCCTCTTAGAGAGACATCTCTCCCCTTCTCCCTCATCATAACCCTTTAAGCAAGGAGACGGCCAATCCCACTTGTGCACCAAGCCCACTCTCTCTACTTTGGACTGCCTCCTGGGAGGGCCTGGCTTGCCAGGGATCAGCTGCGCCCTCATAGCCTCAGTTAAAGCCAAAAAAGAGTGAAATGTAAGTGACATGCTCCTTAAGACCTCTGGAGAGGCACATGCAGAGAAGACGGGTTTGGGCGAGCCAAAGGCAGGGGGCAGTGGAGAGAATGCTGAGGATCCTGTGACACGGGAGTTCCTTGAATCGCTCTTTGCCTTCCTCCATGAAAACCTGCAGATGTGGAAGAAAGATCTTGCCCTCGAGTTAAGGGAGGCCGGACGAGACACCGATGAAGATGGGGAATGAGTGGCGGCCCTGGAGGAAGGCAACACTGTGTGAGTCGGAGAACTCGAGAATCTACAACAGGAAATAATCAGGCTCCAAGAATAACATATTGACCTTCAGGTGCACACTGAAGACATCAAAAACAGGTCTAGAAGAAATAACATCCGTATCAGGGGGGGCCCCAACTTCGGCGGAAGGCTCTGACCTAGAGGAATATTTGCAGGCTTGTTCCGCTCGGTCCTAGACTCCAACATGGAGAACAACATCAAACTGGACAGATGTCACCATGCGGGCCCACCTCCATACGCGACACAACGCCCAGCAGACATTCTAGTCTGCGTGCATGACTTTAAAACTAAGGAGGCAATACTTCAAAAGGCACAAGACGCCCAGCTACATCAGTTCCGGGGCCATTCCCTGTAGCTCTTTCAAGACCTAGCTACTATCACTCTACAGAAACTAAAGGAATTCCACCCAGTAATGAATCCTCTGAGGAAGATTGGCGCATCGTACTCGTGGGGTCATGCCTTCCGCCCCATCTTTCGCTTGGAGGGCAGAACTCACCAGATCCAATCCCTGACGGAAGCCTGTAAAGTATTAAACCTGGACCTCTTGGAGCAAGATTCTCATCCAGCCCCCACATGAGGCCGACCCCGAGGAGGAAGCAGACGAATGACACAACACAAATCTGTTCCCGGGAGTCATCGCCCAGACCCAGACACCATTGCGAAGGATAGGTCGGCTGCCATTCGCTCCCTATCTGGCGACCAAGTGGACAAGGAGGGCCCTTCCTTCTGAAGTAGTCCTGAGACTCCCTGTCTAGGTGGATGGTATGTAGAGGGCGGGGGCGGGCCCAAGAGGCTTGCACACAAGTGATGGCGAATTTGGTCTTGGCTGGCTCCCCTACTTACTGCTCCATATGTCAATGGACCATCCAGTATTTCCTACTTTTCTACTGTATCTTGTTTAATTTTTGTTTGTTGGGGTTTGGATTCGGTTTAAGGGGACTTCCTTCCAACACACCTTCTCACTCACATAAGTCATGGTGGGGGGAATGAACCCTACCTCGCTTCACTAGACGGCACCTCTGGGCCCTTACACACGAATGGAGCCCTATAGAAGCTGACCCTAGCAGACTCTCCCCTCTCAGTCAACATGGAGATTAAGGTGGTGAGCCTCAATGTCCAAGTCCTTAATAATCCAACTAAAAGATCAGCTGCCCTTTCCTTGCTGGAAAATTCACAGGGAGACATATGCCTACTGCAAGAAACACATCTACTCTCTGAAGACGTGCATAGGATGCAAACCAAACTTTTTCCACAGCAATATTGGTCATCGGGGGCTAAGAAAAAGGGTGGGGTGGCCATTATTTTCTCTAAACACTTCCCAGGCACCGTGCGAGGTGCAATAGTGGAAATCAGGGTGCGTCTCCTAGCCCTCCAACTACAAATAGCCTCATTTCACTTTACACTTGCATCCATTTTCGTCCCGAACGAACGCCAAGAACCCTTCCTAACTGACTCCCTACCAAGGGTGCTTCAATCCCCAGATGAGGCTGTGATAGTACGGGGGATTTTAACCATTCCGTCATGAGAACAGGGGCACTAAATCCCTCTGCTACAGACAGCAGAGGGATTTCCTTTTCTTTTTATTGGCCTCTGGAGGTTGAGGAAGAGCTTCCCCAACCCCCGAGGCCAATTTGCATTTTCATTGCAATGCCGATCGCGCGCATGGCGAGTTGACGTCATTGCTATGAAAATGAAACTAAAACTGAGTTTCAGTTTCATTGTTTCGGTGCTCGTGGGGCTATCTCAGCCCCCCGAGCACCGAAACACTTGGGAGAGGTATCATTGGTAAGGGGAGAATCTCCCCTTTCCAATGGTACCCTTCCCTAGTGGAGCCCTCCTGGGGCGATCCCCAAGCAGGGATCCATCCACTAGCCACCAGGGAGGGGGGAGCGGCCCCTTGGGCAAGGGCCTTTGCTCCCCCCATATAATTTGGGTACAAACAGTCTTTCTGCCCCCCCGGGGGGCAGATGGGGGCATCAGCCCCCAATCTGCCCCCTAGATGCCAGGGATTTTTTTTATAGGCAAGGGGTGGGGGCTGCCCAGAATGGGCATGCAAATGCCCCCACCCTACCCCCCCAAAGATACCAAAAGACTTTCTGCCCCCCCAGGGAGGAACATAGGGGCAATAGCCCCTGATCTGCCCCCCGGGGGGGCAGAAAGTCCACTAAGCACCAGGGATTTTCTTTTTTTTTTATATACGTAGGGGTGGGGGCTGCCCAGAACGCAGAACTTGATCGGTCAGGACACAGATAAGGACAAACCGGGGCACTATCACTCGAGGGCCTTGCGTGGCTCAATGAGTGTGGCATACGCTCAATGCCCCACCCCCCCAAAAAATGCTACAGTCTTTCTGCCCCCAATCTGCCCTCCCCGGGGGGGGGCAGAAACACCCTAGATGCCAGGGATTCTGTTTTTACAGGCCAGGGGTGAGAGCTGCCCAGAATGGGCATCCCAATGCCCCACCCTACCCCCCAAAGAAGGCAAAAGACTTTCTGCCCCCCCAGGAGGCAGATGGGGGCAATAGCCCCTGATCTGCTCCCCTGGGGGGCGGAAAGCCCACTAGGCACCGTTTTTTTTTTTTTTTTCTTATACGTAGGGGTGGGGGCTGCCAAGAACGCAGAACTTGATCGGTCAGGACACAGATAAGGACAAACCAGGGCACTCTCACTCGAGGGCCTTGCGTGGCTCAATGAGTGTGGCATACGCGATGTATGGTGTGCCTATCACCCTAGAGACTGAGGCTATACCTTCTATTCCGCAGCCCATAAGACCTATGCCTGACTTGAACACTTCCTGGTCTCCCCCTTGGTATGGGAGCTGGTATAGAAAACTACTATAAGCCCCAGACACTCTCTGACCACACACAAATCACCCTTACCCTACAGACACCCCCTTCTGCCTCTCTGACACCGAGCTGGCGCCTTCGTGAAACTATGCTACATTCTCCAGCAGAAGTACAGGCACTCTGGGAATTCCTTTAGGAATACCTAGCACTTAATAACACAGACTTGACTGTGCTCTCATCTGTCTGGAAAATCTTGAAATTAGTAATGCGGGGGGAATTCATAGCATAAGTGGCGAATGAGAATCGACAAGCCAAGATTTTTGAAGAGAAGGTCCTAGATCTAGAAACCATACATAAATACACCGACACACCCCGGGTCTGGAGAGACCTGGAAAGAGAACATCTCCAATTGAAACGCCTTGATCTAGAAAGTGCTGAATACACCTTATTACGCCTTAAACAGTTTATGTAGGGAGTGATAGGACAGGCCGCCTCTTGGCGCACTGGCTGTGCAGCAAGCAACACCCAAACTCAGTAAAATCCATCATGACAGATGACAGGACTGAGGTGAAAGGCGCCGAGAGCATTGCTGGCATCTTCCAGGCATTCTATGCGAAGCTTTAGTCTGCAGAAATCGATATCCCAGCTGACTACCAGGCTTATCTTAACCGTGCGGTGGTTACTCCTCTCCCGCCTACAGAGGCTGAGGCTTTCGATACACCCATCCATATCAAGGAAGTGATCTATGTGATAGCACGGCTGAAACCCCTAAAATCCCCCGTGCCGGACAGTTATAGCGCTACGTTTTATAAGACCTTCTGCCCGGAATTAGCTCCCCTACTCACGTGACTTTTCAACTCTTTCGCTGACTCGGGCACCCTATCGGAATCCATGCTGAAGGCCTCCGTTTCGGTCATACCAAACAAGGGAAAGATCCCAAACAATGCGGCTCTTACCAGCCCATTCCACTTTTAAACATAGAAGCAAAACTGTTTGCGAGCATCTTAGCCCACCGCCTTAATCCCCTCATGCCAGTGCTTATCGACCCAGACCAAGCCGGGTTTATTCCCACGCATCAGTGCAGTGACAACACAAAACGCATCTGCCACCTCAGAAAGAAAGTGGACCGGTCACGTACCGAAGCCTTGGTGTTAGCAATCGATGCAGAAAAGGTATTCGACTGAGTACATTGGCCTTATTTGTTCGAAACCATGTGACGGTTCGGCATCAGAGAGTGCTATAGGAGATGGATACAGAGCATTTACCTGCTCCCCATGCAGTGGTTAGAGTAAATGTCTTTCGCTCTAGCGGATTTTCCATACATCATGGCACGCGTCAGGGCTCC
The DNA here is from genome assembly GCA_963921515.1 of Calotriton arnoldi. NCBI lineage: Eukaryota > Metazoa > Chordata > Amphibia > Caudata > Salamandridae > Calotriton > Calotriton arnoldi. The sequence goes on from CAWUFW010012755.1 coordinate 97,736, forward strand.
CCATTTCCCCTGCTTCTGTTTGCACTCTACATGGAGCCCTAGGCACCGAGACTAAAGGACAACCCCAAGGCGATGGGCATCCTATTCGGTGCAGACCAGCATCTGATCAGCCTATACGTGGATGACGTCATCTTGTTGGTGACAAAACCTATGACCTCTCTCCCAGCTATCATTACAGAGCTGCAGGACTTCGGTGCTATCTCGGGTTTGCGGGTAAATGTACAAAAATCCCACATTTTAAAACTCACAGTAGCCCCAGGTACTGAGCGCACACTGCAATTCCAGTATGACTTTCAGTGGGTCACTGAGGGCCTCCCATACCTCGGTCCTGCCTTGCCACGTAGCCTCCCCAAAACTGCAGATGTGAACTATGCCTCGCTGATCACCCAGACCCATAAAGACCTGGTTTGGCTGCATTGCGGCCATAAAAATGACCATACTGCTGCACGCACTCTATATCTTTCAGACACTCCCCCATCCCCACCTCTTGGGTCGATCTACACACTACAAAGAGACATCGAAAACTTAATTTGGGGTGGCAAGAAGCCCAGACTACAGAGACAACTTATGCAAAGTACCAAACAGTGTGGGAGCCTGGCGGTCCCCATACTTCTGAAGTACTATCAAGCAGCCCAACTTTGGTATCTCATAGAGTGGAGCCCACTTACCGAAAAACACTGTATATTTATGGATCAGACAGTAGCGGGATATATGGAGGGCCACCTGGCTCCCTCGCTGCCACAGAGCATGGGGCCTTTACTCCTCACCTGTTACATGCCTGACTCTCAAAGTGTGGGACTCTGTGGCAAATACTGTGGGCCTAACCACGTTCCCATCACCCCTGACTCCCCTACTCGCTAATCCTTACTTCACCCCCTGGTTTGAAGCAAAGTTCCTTTTACCGTTGGACAGAGGGTGAATGTAAAAGCATGGGCTGCCTCTTCGATCACGTTGGCTTTTGATCAACTCAAAATTGACTACTTCCTGCTAGAATCAGATCAGTTCTTCGATGCACAACTACACTACTGGGTGTTTAGCCCTGAGGTACACCCAGGGGCAAGCCGACCGATGACCCAGTTTGAGAAATGGCTGCTCCTCAAAGCAGACGATAAGAAACTAATCTCAGAGATATATGCTCGCCTGAGTAAGAAAGAAATATATTGTAGAACCCCTGGACAGAATCGATGGGAGGCGGAATTAGGCAGAACCCTTGTCATAAGGTTTCTGCACATACACAGAGCTATGCACAGGATAATGGGACCCCGGAATACAGTGGTTTGCCTACCATATACCGTAGCACCCAAAAACCCCAACCCAACTAGCTTAGCATCCCATTAGCACCCAAGTACTAATGATTGGACAACCCAGAACACGGTATCTTTATCTCAGGACTCGCAGAAGCAAGAACACTCTTTCATCACTCACTCGTACTTGTCCACAAGGTGCGTAGGAAGAGACACTGGATAGGTTAAAATGTTTATTCCAACTTACGTGCTCTAATGTACAGTACACGTGTCAGTACTAATAGCATAATGCATATGAATAATATAAGCAGCATGGTTACAATTCCATAGAATACAAACGGGGAAAGCATTTCATAACTCAGTGGATAAATGTCTAAATAACATTACCACCCTCCCCGTGCAGTAAGATAGTTTATTATAAAAATAGAAGACCTCTGGGCTTTGACTAGCGAACCCCCATACCTCAGTCTCTAGATGCAGAATTACATCAGCAGGACATCATAGCTCTTCTCACTGAAAAGGATTTCTCCAAGTGTCAAGCGCCAGTACAAACTGCAGTATTAAAGGCACACAAAGTTTCATGGCATTTGCGCCTAATGTTATGTCTGGGTGCGCGAGACTGGCCATATCAGGAAGAACCAAAATACATTGTTATGCGACCTTGTACATGTTGTGCAGTCTGAGCCCAAATCGAACAAGAGAAAAGGTGAAAGACAGAAAATGCAGACAGCGCAAAAGAACTTGGCAAGAGCAAAGGGCGAGGGAGCCCTGGCTCAGTGTAACGTGTGCAAAGAAAAGCAGCATGGCAGCTAGGCCTAGGCCAACATAACAAGGCAGGCAACAAACCACAAGACACCCTCCCCAGGTCAGTCCGGCGGCCAAGACAGAGATCCAATAAAAAATCCGGTGCAGCACAGGGAGCGCCCAAACGGCGAAAAAACAAGTCAATCCATGAAAGTGTAAGTGCAGAAAAAAGCCATACCCTCCAAAAGGGCATCATTGGAATCGTCGAAAAACATAGACGCCATCCAATCCATGAGATCAAAGAGCAGGAATGCTCCTCAGCAGAGGGAGCATCCAAAAGCAATGCGGGACAACTTGCGTGATAAACGAAACAGCTTTGTTGTAGGGAGATCCTGGGCAGCCGCCAGATATCCCATTGCGCCAAAATCCCCAGTGCAGCCGCACGCGCCATACAGCCGGCAACGGAACAGTCCTGCTCATGGGCCTCTAAGGGACCCATCAACTGAACAAAATCCGGAACAGACAATGACGAATTGGAGAGGCAATAATCCAAGGTCCAGGTGAAAGGACAGCGGATGCAAGTCATTACAGGTTGCACGCAAGTGAAATACGCAAAGCGAAAAGAAAGAGTATATGACACACTCAGTGTCGCCAATGGCAAGACACCAAAACCAGCCAAAGGCGCTCACGGAGCAGCTGGAGGCGTTCTGGATCGAGCAGGTCCCATCGGGGAGCAGCCATTGCGCAGAAAGCAAATTAAGAGCAAGACACCAGCCGCTAAAGCGAGGATCAATGGGAAACCGCCAAAGACGCTGGAAAAAATAGAATGTATGAATGCCGGGATGACACCAAAAATAGTTTGGAAGGAGGACACCAAGCCCGACCCCACGACCTTAAAAAAGTGTACCAGGCCTTCAGTGTTAGATGCGTTAAAAATACGATGAATTAACTCCCCAAAATGTTGGGGGAGATTAGTGTTCAAAAGGGCCTGTATTTCACTGTGGGTACTCGCCACCTGGAGAATGAATGTCTCCCGGGCGGACGTGAGCATAACTTCCTCGTTCAATAACAGTGCCTTTATTCTGCTCAGTCTATTGAAATCTGCCTCCATGGTAGGGATGGAAGGCCAAATAGAGATATCAACCTTGCCATGAGGGGGAGGAAAAAGCAAATTTTTGCAGCAGACAACCCTGTGCGAAACTGTTACAATGTAAGGAATGCCAGCCTGCAGGCCACAACAGTTTTCGTTATTTAAAAGTAAATAACTACCATTGGAAAGGAGAGTGAAAGTAGGAGAAATAACAGGAGCAGGAATACCTTTCAGCACACAAGCAAGATTAGGAGCGGAAACGCTACATGAGCCATGCAATTTAATGTGTTTACAAATAAGCGAATGACCCATAGTCGAGTCGCAGTACTCCCCCGTGAGAAAGACTTCCTTGCCGTCCCGAAGGCATTTATACATGAAAGGCAAGGACCAGAGTTCATGCAGGAAAGCACTGCCCAAGGGCCGGTAACGGCCCACAGGATAATGTTTCATGCACGAGTCAAATTCAAACAAGGAAAAAGGTAAAGCGATAACCCCATGAACTAGCCACACAGCAGAATCGAGTTCTGCAACAGAGAACGGCAAAGGATCCATCTTTTCGATATGTAATAGAGTGTAAGTTGCATCTTTCATGGACATAAATTGCTGTTTGTCAGTTAAGTTAAAAGGTAGAAACAAGGCAGAGGTGTTCAAAAAATGCCAAGGAACTTTACCTAACTTGAGCGTTTGCAAAGTCCATGCAAACTGCATAACTGAACGCAATTGATTCTGACCATGATATAACACAGAAACATCATCTTGTACAATATCAACAACAGAGGACACAATATTCTCTAAAGTATAAATGCGAGAAGACAGGGTATTAATACTATTGTCAACAACAGCAAGCACCTTTTCCAAATTTGCTTGATCTATTTCCCGAAGACGGGAAGCAGCTTCCATTTGTGATAGCTTCCAGAGTTCATTATATGTCTCATAAATGAATCTTTTAGGTCGGGGACCACGAGGTCCCAAAACAAAGTCGGACAGATCAATATTGCCTGAAAGGAGGGACAAATGTTGTTTAACAGAATCAAGAGACGAATGTTGCAGCCATTGTTTGCATAATTTACCAACAGAATATGTAGTGACAGTACGAGAAGCAGTAAATCTCGGATCAGGCCTATCCTGTGTGTATCTAGTACCTGAGTCGTGAAAACGCATTTGACATGCATTAGATGATATAGGCCATACCAACCAGGGTGACTGATCCAGTTCGGAAACATTAAATGAATTATTCTGTAATAGAGCCTGTAGGGTCGTCAGGGACAGGTTAAAACGTGAGCTATCATTGGGAAAACTCGACAGGGATGGAATTAAGGGCGAGTTTAATTGTTTAGTGGTAGCTAAGCCCCAACACGTAGTTTGATAGATGGAAGCATTTAGGAACATAATTTGGGTAGGGATGAGGCAAGCACGATGCAACGCCTCGGTTCCCTGTACCTGCCATGGCTTGGAGCCCCAAATGGATTTCAAATCTATTGTATCCTCCCAATACTCATAACCACCCGCTGCTAGGGCATTTAAAAAGGAACCCGAATAAAGCAATTTGGTGTGTGTTAACATAATTTTCTGAGTTGATGTGGTATTAAGTCTAAAATAATAGGATGCAGGGTTCGACCGATTAAAATCAGAAAAATAGGTAAACTTATTTCGAAGAGTTTGTGAGCTACCTGGCAAGGGGTTTGGACAATGTCCCATTGGGTGTAGTTAACAGAACTACGCAGGGCACTTGGCTTATGGAGAAAATGATTACCCCAATGTTGGTAACAATACAAATCGGCATAATTCGCAGAATTCATATATAAATCTTCAGAATTAAAAGATGCATAATATTTTAAATCGGCAAACAATGCTTCAACGGCATGCACATCCCAATCATCAGAATGAATATTATTTTGTACTACATCACCCATTGAAACACGAAGGACATTAGGTACATTAATAATTTCCGTCGGACCATGGATTTGATAGTTCACTGCATCCCATACGATGCCATCAGCAACTGGAAAAGCTGAAATGTTCACAAATGTGTGGTCACGCTTCATGATGTGAGACGAGGAATGAGGAGCCAAAGTTCCAGAAACACAGTCTACAGCAGAGCGTTCAGGTAAATAGTGACCATTGATTAGTAGAAAAAACACTGTGACAAAGCCAATGGACATGAACAAAAAAATCAAGAAAAGTACCAACCAGATGTATGTCCAGGGTGGAATCAAAAAATTGTCTCTAAACCAGGATACAAAAATACTGAACTTGGATGGGACTTTTGAAGAGGTGGAATCCGAATCAAAGGAATAACGAGTCGGGTTTAGTGGCGTTATTGGTTGATGTGCCACCGATTCAGATGCAGGATAAGTATACTCGTCCTCGTCGATATTGGTGGAGAGTTGGGGATCAATTGTAGTTTCAGGCAAATCAACCATCTCAATTACAGCATCAGCGACCGTTCGTGTAGATGGGTCACGAACATATGTCCGATAAATGGCAGGACAAGAGACCGCTGGTGTGACACTATTCAGGATCGGCCAGGCGCTGTAGCTTGACATTTTCCACTGAGATGTATCTGTTCTCCTTGAGACCAGGAAGCGGTGGTAGAATGACTGTACGTGTTCCCTTCAAGCCCAGAACTGGAACCGGTGCACGAAAAGAGGGGCCAAATTCTTTTTGTTTTCAACCTTTCTCTCGAACCAGTTCTCCAACCTTTGGAAGCCAGCCGGCTACCGGAATCTGCAACGCAGGGTCTGTGGCTGAAGGCAAATGTGTAGTTGCAAGTTTGTCTCGGGCTTCTTGTAAGTCCTGTAACATAGCAGAATGGTTATCTACATCAAACTTGGCGGATTGCGCCGCGATGTCTGGACCCTCAAGGTCAGGCACAAACATTCTTATGCCAAAGAGCATTTCGTATGGGGTCCGCCCACCCAGAGGTCTTCTAGGGAGATTATTAAGTGCACGCTGAACGGTATTCAAGTGGGCCAGCCAGTTCCTGCCAGTATCTATAACTCTAGCTGTTAAGGATTGCTTTAAGTCACGGTTCATTCGTTCAACAATAGAGTTGCCCTCAGGCCTATACGGAGACGAAAATTTCACCCGCCCCCCAAGCGAAGCCATTGCATCCTTGTAAGCCCTAGAGGCAAACGCTGGAACTTGGTCCGAATGGAAGGTGCCGCATGCGAAAATTCCCACAAAGACACGCAAATCCCTGATTACATTTCGAGCGTCAGCACTACGTTGTGGCCAGACCCAGAGGAACCGTGTGCACGAGTCCACTGCTACTAAGATGTATTTATAGGCAGTGTCTGATGAGAATGGACCGCAGTGATCCAAGTAAACACACCCAAAGGGTCTGTTAGCAATGCAGAGCGGGGTCTGTGGTGGGCGTGTTACCGTGGAAGGCTTAATCTGTTGACAAACGTCGCAAGAAAGCACAAAAGCACGGGTGTCTTTATACAATCCACGCCACCAATAACGCTGCTGCAAGATGGAAACTGTAGCTGACACACCTGCATGAGCCGAAGCCATGCCTTCGTGTGCAGCTGATATCAAGGCACTCCTGCGGTCCGCGTTGGGGATCAGCCGATCTCCAACGTCAGGTATTGTTACATAAGGAACCTGATCGGGACTTAATTTGTAAGAATACTTGGAAGGGAAACCTGTAGGGTAATTATCACCTTCCTTGGTTGCAGCAATAGCTGCTAGAATAACAGAGTCAATTTTAGACATGGACCTGGTAACCGCTGCTACTGAACACGTGACTACTGCTGAACGGGCAGCTTCATCTGCCAGATCGTTACCAATAGCGTGTGCGCCCACCCGCTGATGGCCTAAGGTGTGAACCACCTGTGTGAGGGGCAGACGTTGTTGCAATTCTGCCACTCGAACCCAAAGCATTTTATGCTTAATTGTGCTCCCTTTTGCGTCCTTGTAGTCATTTTTTGACCAGAAAAACAGATTGTCATTGTAAGATTGTACACAGTAGAAGGAATCACATACAATAAGAGTGGTCTCATCCTGAGAAGCGAACTCAAGCGCAAGTAGCAATGCATGCAGCTCGGCCAATTGTGCGGTACTATCTCCAAGTGTGCGAGTATGCACTGCAGAGGATTTGAACTTTCCATCTACAAAGGAACCCGCAACAATAGCACATGCAGCTGAATAAGCGTGCTTGGACCCAGTGGCCGGTTGCGCCGAACCATCGGTGTAGATCACACATTTGTAATCCTCAAGCGGTAGTAAAAACAAAGGAGGAGGATGAACGAATTCATACTGCAAATACTCCTGAGTCTGAAGAGAAGAATCAAAAACAAAAGTGACGTCCGAAGACGTCAAGGATGTAGCCCATTGTATCCAACGGGGATGCATTGCTTTTGAGTTCGGTACACTTGCCTTTGTTACTGCCTCTAGGGCAGGACAGGGTGTTACCACCAGAATTCGCTTACCCTGTGCCAGTGCGCGTTCTTTTAGAATCGCCATTTGCACTGCAGTTAGAACTTTTTCGACAGATGTAAAGCGCAATTCAGCGGAAGTGTACAGATGTGACTTGTATGCGATGGGTACTGTATCACCTTCATTAAAGGTTAAGTATGTGAATCCCACCGCCCCGGAATTATTCTAATCACCAGGTTTGTGTGGTTATCACGAGTCAAAAGATATTTAGACTCCAATAGGTCTGTCTGCAAAGACTGCAGAATTGAGGTATGCTCAGGCAGCCAGCAAGACCTTGAATAAGTAGGTTGTATCAAAGCATACAAAGGCTTGATACGCTGGGCATATTCGGGAATGTAGGTACGCCCGAAATTCAGGAAACCCAGCAAAGACTGAAGTTTCTTCAGAGTATTTGGGGGGCACAAATGTGCACATTTTTCCAAGAAATGGGGGGCTAAGCCCTTACCTTCGTTATTGAGCTCATAGCCCAAGAACAGAACGGTAAATTCAGCAATGTGTGACTTAGCAAAGTTAAATTTGTAACCCTGCTCCGCAAATTCAAGAATAATGCGGTCCACACGGGACAGATGCTGATATAACTCGTCGTCTGTCAGATAGATGTCATCTACGTACGAACATGCGTCTTGATCAATGTCATTTAACAAAGAAACAACACGGGCGGCGAATATACCCGGACTATTTTTGTAGCCCATGGGTAAACGCCGGAACTGGAATAATTTACCACCGGAAGTGAATGCGGTCCATTGACCACTCTCCGGGGCTAGGTTGTGCGTGTAGAAACCGTTTGAAAGGTCAAGTGTCGTTTTATATTTTTTACGAACAAGACTGTCTACAAGCGCAGAACTATGTGTATTCTGTACCGCAAAGTTCCGACAATGGGAATTTAAATGCCGGTAATCCAAAACTAAGCGGTACGATCCATCGGGTTTAGAAACCACGAAAAGGGGATTGTTCATAGGTGATACGCATGGTTCAATTACTCCTGATATTCCAACTGTGTCAGAATTTCGGAGACGGGGCCTTTTGCCTGCCGTTTGATGGGATATTGGGGTTGTGGCTGCGGTAGTGACCGCAAAGGTATTGCATGAGGAGGTGATTCTTCATCCCATCCCACATGGTTGCGGTATAACGCTGGTGCCAGGTACACAGCCCACTCAGCTGCAAGTGCTTCAGCTTTGTCTTTTGGGACATGCCGTGAAAAGCTTGGAAGGATTACCTCCTCTCCTTTATGTGCAGCTAAAACGAATGGGGGTGGCCAATCCACCTCTGCTAACAAAATGTCATATGAAGAGGTTAGATTTTCCCAAAAAATCCCTTTTATTTCACGCGGTATGTCACCTTCAATTTGGATGACCATGTTGTAAAGTCTGTCAGGGGGTGCCACTCTCGTGTCAGCTGTCTCTACAGTAACGAATGTTTCAGTTGCTGTCGCCTCCATATGAGGACGTAGCGCCTCCCGCACTATGGTAACTTCCGCGGCGCTGTCTAGGAGGGTCACTGCCCACGTCCAATTCTGGAGTCTCGTTCTCACGGTCTGTGGCATATTTCGCTGTTACAGCGGCAACTTTTTCTTTTGAAATTGCGGTCGAGGAAGGTGAAAGTCTTCTGCTTTCCCTCTGACTTGTTGTCGAGGTTGGTCTCGCTCCTGGGGAGCCTCTCGGCCCCTTCCTCTATCTTGCCGTCCTCCTCCACCAGCCTGTGACGACGTCTGGGCCTGTGAAGAACGAGGAGAACGCGTATCAGAGCTCTGAAACCTTTCTGGTGATTTAATCCTCGACCTATCACGTAAATCATAAGTACGTTCAGAAGAAACCGAAACTGGGGAAGCGCCTCTCGACCCCGGCTTCTTTTGTTGCTTACCCTGTTTTTTCTGTCTCCAACTCTTTTTAGTGAAGACTGGTCTATCATCTTTCTCAGATGTACTTTTTGTTTGTGTAATTTGTGGTTGCGATTGAGTTTGCATTTTTACAAAAGGCTTGTTGCCTAGGCTATTTCTTCCAATTGTTTTATAAGCCCGGGCTATAATTTTCGGTAATTCGCGAGGCCTGTCCAACTCTGGGACCAAAGCCAAAGCATTCGCTACTTGAAAGTTCATAGCATCGCCCTTGACATTTCCAAGGATCAGTTCAGCTACTACATCAAACACTCCCACTAGTCTCATCCCTAATTCCACAGCCGCTTCAGGGCCATGTTCGTCCTGTACTTTTTTAATTACAGAGGGTAGAACCGTCATGGAAGGAGTACCAAAACATTTTGAATAAACTGCTGCGAATACCTTACCCCAATTTTCACATGATGTCAAATCGGGGATTAAGTCTTTTGGCAAACTTATCGTAAGGATGCGATGTTTATCCACTGGGGACGTATGTGGAAACACCGCTTCTATCTGATCGAACTTTTCGGCAAGCCAGTAAGGATAATCGTCCTTACTTTGTGGACGTTTGCCCATCACAGAATTTACCATGACAGGACTTATGGTCACTCCAGCTGCAACAGCTGGTTGGCCAGCGACTACAGGGGCAGCTCCATGTAGGCTACCTGTAACGTATGTCACTAAGGCTCGATGCACTCGCACCAGTTCGGTATGCATAGTGCGCAGTTCCGCAATCGGTAATGCCAGATAATTTGGATGCGGGGTATACCCGGCCAATACAGGCCAAGTGGCCCCCAGAATGGATAAGGGGCCTAAACGAACTGCGGTAGTTGGTTGTGGGAGGGCGCCATTAAACCAAACACGGTGCTGCCAAGCCGTGAGAGGCACTTCAAGAGTAGTATAGGGTCGATAGGCAGCAGGAATATCGGTGGGTTTATATTCATGAAACAGATTATCACCTGCATCCACCGCCTCAAAAGTGATCCAAGTGTAAAACACTTCAAAGTGATAAGCCGGATCGGCTTGAACCACAAAGACCAACTCGACCCCAGTATCGGGCACTCCATACACAGCTAAGTGGTCTCGGAGTGCTCCTCGACTATGTGCAGCTATCGCCACACCAGCCATGACTAAACAATTATATTCGACAACCTAACAGGGAGCACAAAATGGGCTTTTTATGTAACCTTTTGTTAATAACTTCAAGCTTGAAAGAACCTATAAAACGTTCAATATAGGAGGTATCACCGTCACTTACGCCTCCGGAAGCGTATGTGAGGGTTTTGTGGACAAGCACAAGTACTACTCAAGCATCTCGCAGAGAAGCTGCCCCACGTTGGGCGCCATGTCATAAGGTTTCTGCACATACACAGAGCTATGCACAGGATAATGGGACCCCGGAATACAGTGGTTTGCCTACCATATACCGTAGCACCCAAAAACCCCAACCCAACTAGCTTAGCATCCCATTAGCACCCAAGTACTAATGATTGGACAACCCAGAACACGGTATCTTTATCTCAGGACTCGCAGAAGCAAGAACACTCTTTCGTCACTCACTCGTACTTGTCCACAAGGTGCGTAGGAAGAGACACTGGATAGGTTAAAATGTTTATTCCAACTTACGTGCTCTAATGTACAGTACACGTGTCAGTACTAATAGCATAATGCATATGACTAATATAAGCAGCATGGTTACAATTCCATAGAATACAAACGGGGAAAGCATTTCATAACTCAGTGGATAAATGTCTAAATAACATTACCACCCTCCCCGTGCAGTAAGATAGTTTATTATAAAAATAGAAGACCTCTGGGCTTTGACTAGCGAACCCCCATACCTCAGTCTCTAGATGCAGAATTACATCAGCAGGACATCATAGCTCTTCTCACTGAAAAGGATTTCTCCAAGTGTCAAGCGCCAGTACAAACTGCAGTATTAAAGGCACACAAAGTTTCATGGCATTTGCGCCTAATGTTATGTCTGGGTGCGCGAGACTGGCCATATCAGGAAGAACCAAAATACATTGTTATGCGACCTTGTACATGTTGTGCAGTCTGAGCCCAAATCGAACAAGAGAAAAGGTGAAAGACAGAAAATGCAGACAGCGCAAAAGAACTTGGCAAGAGCAAAGGGCGAGGGAGCCCTGGCTCAGTGTAACGTGCGCAAAGAAAAGCAGCATGGCAGCTAGGCCTAGGCCAACATAACAAGGCAGGCAACAAACCACAAGACACCCTGACGGACAAAGAGTAGGAATATATCTTCTATAGAATTCCCCATGGGGCACACAGAAACAGCCTATAAGATCATTTTGCACTGGTATTATACGCAAGAGCGTTTGCGGAAATGGAAGGAGAACTGCACTGGGGACTGCTGGCGAGGGTGTGATAGCCCTGGGACCTTGCTCCACCTCTTTTGGAACTGCCCAAAACTAGCTAGATATTGCAACAAGTTCCTGGACGACATTGACACTGCCTTCCACACTTCTATCCCATGATTCCCAGCCTACACAATTTTAGGGCTTCCAAATCCCCTCACATTTCCACTCCGCTCCATTCGAGGGAGACCAATAGCCCTTGCACTGAATGCAGTGCACATGGTGATATTGTCAGCTTGGGGTACAGACAGGCTCCCTGACCACAGGCAGTGGTTGCGTCAACCGTGGCTTCTACTAGGCATGGAACATCTATCCATGGCTACTACCGATATCACCTCCTATGCTGAGCTGTGGGCCCCATTCATCTCCATTCTCTCTACAGAATTCAGGGAGTTCACATGCCCAACATATCTACGAATTTTAAGACTGATCCCAGACCCTCATGCACAGGGATACTTGAGGGGTCCTTGGCAAACTAACAGAGGGAGCTCCACAAGGGATTGAGCACCGCACGCACACACACCGCCGGATAGGGTGTTGCATGGAAGGAATTTGGTAGTGAATGGGGAGGGCGGCAGCTGGGTTAATCTTCATCTCATATATTTGTTTTGCCTTGTTGACCTTTTCTTTGTTGAAAAACAGTCCTTATGATGTAGCACCGTCATTTACTACCAGCCTGTATGAATACGGAATGTTCGCGGCCAGCCCGATAGGGTTGTAGGCGACCTGCTGTGCTACCACTGTCTTTGACTCCTCCTGCAATCTTTGCGGCTGGCCCATCCTGGGTTGTAGGTGACAAGCTGTGTATAAAAGAATGACGTGGATGATAATAGAAGATTTGATCCTAAACTGTTTGTCCCCTAAACACTGACCAAAAGCTACAGGTTGACCAACAAATGTATCCGGGCTAAAAGAAGTAATATATACAAATAAGAAACTTGGTAGTCAACCTCTTCATGATCTGGGGTTCTCCGTACGGGACTCCTTACTACAATAACATTAAATTCCAAAACCAGAAAAGATTTTCTTGCAGGAATTTGATTAATCCATATCTCCTGAAGGCATGCCTCCTATGTTGATCCCATACACATTTCTGGTCAGAGCAACATACCTTCTTTATTGTTGCTTTTTAGGCCTGTGTTCTTCAAAAGCCTTTTTATTGTTGTTGCAAATATTTAATGATGGACATCAAGGTATGCCTTTCCCTTACTGGATGGGCTACCTGCTTATCATCACCTAGTTAGCATTACTCTCACGACCCACAAATCTTTATATGTAACCACACTCCACAGTGCTTGAAGGCCACCAGTCAGTGTTTGGTACAACAAATAAAATATTGTGCATACAATGGAAGTAGCATGAATACTGTGCCCCGATTCCCAAAGATTTTGCTGTTAGATTATGTGTATTGCTTTGGAAGTACTTCTGCATTGCACTGTAGGACAGGAGTCACTGCAAAACAATTGTGAATAGGATCAATATATATTTATTGTCCCACTATCAAAAAGGTCCTGAAGATACAGCCATTATGAAAAATAGTGATGAAACTGATGAAAACTAGATGCACATACTTTTACTCATGGAACGTATTAGAATAGAACTCTACTCTGCCAAGATCTATGTTTTTAACATAATGTTTGGGGTGTAATATTAATATGGAATTTAATTTCAAACTCAAAATTTGAGCAATGCAGGTATGTTTTCAGGAATCAAAAAGAACAAGAGTAATTTGTTCAAATTGTTTACTGTCTATATATTACCAAACCAAATTATGCTTTGCTTAAAAGTCACCACACAACTGTGCAAGTAAACTTGTGATTTATTAAAACTAGTTTATCAGTTTAAACACATCAAGTTGTCAGTACAGAGAAAAGCACCCTTGTACAGAAATCTTTCTCTTAATTAGGACTCACCTGAAGAGAACTAAATGCTGTGGAAGAAGCTCACATCGTAGCACTCGATACAGTGCTTAACTTGTTAAATAATGGGTACCGGTGCCCAAAGCTCTGCACAGAAGTCCGAAGCCAGTGCAATTAAATGTTGGCACACCGAATACCAAGCTTGCAATGTCCTAAATCCCCCTTACGCCCCTTTAATCCACTACCAGATACACCCCTGCTTTCTCCCTTTGTGACAGCTTTACCTCTTTTCTCTTCCTCTATGTTTCCGTTTTGTGTGTTTTTCTCTATCTTGCTCTTGTAAATGTCTAATGCACAAAGATAAGTGCCGGTCCCTAAAAATGAGTGCCAGTGTCCCCCACCGGCAACCACAGGCTCAAATTAAGCACTGCCCCCAATTAACTTGTAGCAGAGTATCCATGACTGGCCTCCAAGAAGCAATCCATCATCCAGAGGATTCATTGTCAATGACCAAAGGTCTTGAGAGCTTGTTGAAAAGACAGAAGGAACCACCAACACATATTGCAAGCAAAGACATTAGACTGTTGGCATGTCAGGCACAAATTCTCAAACAGACTGTCACACTGCCTAATGTGATTTGTGTTGGTAAGGTAAGTGAAAACTACCCCAAAGAAATTGAAAAATTAGAGGAGAACAGAGATGCAAGGGCAGAAAAAATGGCTAGTAGGACGATGGAGTTAGGAATTCGCCTTAGTATTGAACCCTAGGCAAAGTCGCAATAGGAAGCAATCAGGAATATTTTGCAGGAAAAGGTGCTCTGCAAAACAGTAAAACTAGCTTTCAAAAAGGAGAAAGCAATGCCATCCACTCCCTACATGCTCCTCCAAGAAAAGACAATATAATGAATCAGGATTTCTCAAGAGGTAGGCCAACATGCTTAGTGCATGTCAGTAGATGTAGTCAACACAAACAAGAAGCCTTCCTCTTGGGCCCTCAAGGGGGAAGACCATGATTACTGCATTAAGACTGGAACAATGTCCGATGTTTGGCATATGATCTGAGGGTTGAAAGCCACCTGGAAGCTTGGACAGATAAAGTTAAATCCCTGGATATTCACAGGCATTGCGGCCCCAACCTCTCAACTTGCATACCAGCAAATGAAGTCCACAAGGAGCAGGGTTAGGAACCTGTGAGTCCAGATGGAGACCAGGACCATTCACTTCCATGGAACTGCTAGTTGTCATATCAGAATAAGCAACACCATCAATGCTTGGAACAAAAGAGTCAGATCACTTAAACCACCTCCTTCCTGAACCTGGCCAGAAACCTAATAATCAGACAAAGGTGGGTAATGCACACAGAAGGGCTGATGGGCTGCTGGGCAGAGGGACATGTCTTCTCTGAAAATCCCACCTGGTGCAAGCAATAACAAATTTCAGGAAGCAAGGTATTGTATGTAAATCCAAGGTGGGGAGCACAGTATCCACAAAAGGCAATAACATTGACCTGGGAGAGACATAATCCTTGAGATGATGGGAAGACCCTGCTCATAGAGTCCACCATATCAGTGTCCTCACTCTTAATGTAAACCACTCAGAAGAAGAACAGAAGGTTTTATTCTTCCCAAGAGAAAATCTGTTTTACTAATAAAACAAGGGGCCTTGATTGATTTCCTATCCCTTACCCTTCCTTGATCATATAAGACATTCAGTCTTGTTGCAGAGTGGATGCAAACAGATGAAGCAATCATTCTGAGCACCAGAAGGATGGGTGGATTTTCCATTTAAGGACATTATGTTGTCACCTACTGGCCACAGACACTGAATAGACAGTGAGAACAGGCTGGCCTTGCTCTCTACTTTGTGGCATTCACGATGAGGATCAGAGGAGCAGGAAGAACTAGGGGAACTCACCTACCATGGTTCTCCAAGACCAACCATCACTGCATATCCCTATACAGCTGTGCTAACAATGGGTGGAACTTTCAAGAAAAGTGAAACCAGGACCCAATGTTGCACTATAACTACCATCCCCAGGTACAGATGAGCCAAGGGATGTAAAAACAATGTAGGTGCTTGAAACACGGAGAAAAGTTGTCAAAACATAAAAACACTCAAGAACATTTCATCAACAAACTGGCACTCTAACTCAGAATGAGGTGGCATTTGTTCAATTTGAAGAATTCCAGAAGAGGCATTGCACTGCACCAATATTCTGATAATAAAATGTAGGCTCCTAGTAATTGTTAGCGGTCATGGACAGATTTTAGCACAAACTGTCTGATACGTAACTAGATATGGAACTGGTGGAGGGTACACCAGAGAAAGCGGAAGTAACTGGGCTGGATGGGAATATGGTGGTAAGCGATTTTCACATTCCAAGACCTCAAGAACCCACTCTTCTCTGTTCCCCCCAAGAAGGACCAAAGAATGATGCACTGAAAAGAATCCATCTCGTAACGAACAGTCTGAAGATGCATGTTGACCCCCCTTTGGATTATGACTATTCTGTAGCATCTCCAGAAACTGGTGTACAAAAGTAATTTGAAAGTAAACGGATCTTACACCTCAAAGGCTAGAACTGTGGCAATGACCCTCTTCAATTGCTGTTCATCAAGAGTTGCCTGAAGCAAAGCTCTCTATGCGACATCCGACAACAAAGGTGTCTCCATGATGAAAAGGCATCCTACATTAGGGTGTTGCTAATAGGAGCACTAGAAAAACATTCCTTTAAGAAACCAAAATCTTTTATCTGCCTTTTTTGATCAATCAAAGACTGCTCCTATAAGTAGTAACTTGACAATGGATCTCATGGACTAATGATTTCAGAAAAATGATGAATGAGACTCCTATAGGTTTGACATGAATCTGTCCAGGTGCACAGACAGAATATCAAGTATGGAATATCGAAGTGCCAGAATATCGAGTTGCAAATATCGAAGTGGCAGAATATCGACTTCAAGAATATGGTTGACCAGAATATCGACTTGAAGGTAAGAAATATCATTTTCTGTAATATCGAAGTCAGTAATATCGTTTGTCAAAATATCGCTGTCAATAATATCGATATTTATAATAGTGTTCTGTATTTTAGTATGTATGTTAAAAGTATTTGATCTAATGTTTTTTGTATAAGTATAGCTGTTTTTTTTAATGTATGTGTGAAATGTTTAGAAGTGATTAATTTTATATCAATTAAATTTTGCGTATTTTAGTTCTGTAGGGTTGTGGGTTTATAGGGGAATAGGGGGGGAAGTAATTTAATTATAATAAAGTAATTAATAATTTTTATTGATTAGTATTAATAATGACATTTTTATTAATAAAATATTCATTGGTTATTACATTTTAATAATTAATTAATTAATTATGCAAATTGTGTTATGTTTTTTAGGAATGGGTTGTGGGTTTATAGGGGAATAGGGTGGGAAGTAATTTAATTTGAATAAAGTAATTAATAATTTTTATTTATTAGTATTTATTTTATATTTTGATTTTATAGTGTTGTTTGTGGTAATTTATTTATTATTAATTAATTATTAATTGTTTGGTAATTATAATTAATTAATTGTTAAATATGTTAATTGTGTCAATTATTTAGTTTTTTGTGCGTTTATAGGGGAATATGGTGTGAAGTATTTTTTTAAAATATATTATATATCGTTATTTGTTTGTAAAATGTTTTTTTAAACTTCTATAAATTAAGTTTTGTAGTTAATTTTTAGTCCTTTTTAACATTAAAATATTTTTCTATGTTTTGTAATTTATTATATTTTTATATGTTTTTTATTTTTGTGTTATAAACAATTTTTGGGAAATATTAATTTTAACCCTCTGCTATCCAACACTTTGCCTACTGTTGCAGTCTCTGGAGTGGGAATAGTAATTTTTACCCCTTTGCTATCCAACACTTTCCCTACTGTTGCACTGTCTGGAGTGGGAATAGTAGTTTTTACTCCTCCGCTATCCAATACTTTCCTTACTGTTGCACTCACTGGAGTGGGAATAGTAATTTTTACTCCTCCGCTATCCAACACTTTCCCTACTGTTGCACTCACTGGAGTGGGAATAGTAATTTTTACCCTTCCGCTATCCAACACTTTCCCTACTGTTGCACTCTCTGGAGTGGGAATAGTAAATGTAACCCTTTGCTATCCAACACTTTCCCTACTGTTGCACTCACTAGAGTGGGAATAGTCATTTTTTCCCCTTCGCTATCCAACAGTTTCCCTACTGTTGCACTCACTGGAGAGGGAATAGTAATTGTTACCCCTCCGCTATCCAACATTTTCCCTACTGTTGCACTCACTGGAGTGGGAATAGTAATTTTTACCACTCCGCTATCCAACACTTTCCCTACTGTTGCACTCTCTGGAGTGGGAATAGTAATTTTTTCCCCTCCACTATCCAACACTTTCTCCACTGTTGCACTCTCTGGAGTGGGAATAGTATTTCTTTCCCCTACGCTATCCAACACTTTCCCTACTGTTGCACTCTCTGGAGTGGGAATAGTAATTTTTTCCCCTCCACTATCCAACCCTTTCCCTACTGTTGCACTCTCTGGAATGGGAATAGTAATTTTTACCCCTCCGCTATCCAACACTTTCCCTACTGTTGCACTTTCTGGAGTGGAAATAGTAATTTTTACACCTACTCTACCGAACACTTTCTCCACTGTTGCACTATCTGGAATGGGAATAGTAATTTTTACCCCTCCGCTATCCAACACTTTCCCTACTGTTGCACTCTCTGGAGTGGGAATAGTAATTTTTTCCCCTCCGCTATCCAACACTTTCCCTACTGTTGCACTCCGTGGAGTGGGAATAGTAATTTTTTCCCCTTCGCTATCCAACACTTTCCCTACTGTTGCACTCACTGGAGAGGGAATAGTAATTTTTACCCCTAAACTATCCAACACTTTCTTTACTGTTGCAGTAATTGCAGTGGGAATAGTAATTTTTTACCCCTACGCTATTCAACAAATTTCCTACTGTTGCACTCAATGGAGTGCAAAGTGTAAGTTTAAAAATGTATAAATATTTTAGTATTTTATTTTATAATATAATGTTTTTATTATTATATTTTATGTTATAGGTGTATGTATATATATATATATATTGTATAGTTAATTTTTATATATTTATAATATTTTAAAATAAATTAAAGTTATTAGTTTATTATTTTTTTTTAAGTAAATATACATTTATATATTTAATTTTATATATCTATGTTTACATTTTTTAAATTACATTTGTTTATTATATATATATTTTTTTTTTATACAGATAAACAATCGCAACGGCTGTTACAGGGTTAGCATAGGTTGGGTAGGTTATACATTGGTATTTATATTGCTAGCCCCACATGTCAGTTTTTAAAAAGAGAGAAAGGCAAAGAGGAAAGGACAGAAAAGTAAGTGGTGAAAAAAGAAGAAAAACAAAAAGAGAATTGGGACAGACCCTGAGGTAGAGAGAGACATCGCTATACAGTACATCTGACATTCTGTAGAGATGTTTGAGCCCGCATGCTGGGACTACCGGTCTATAAATGGCTATGTCCCATTGGGTCCAAGTTGAAACATTTGTCTTGGTGTCGGCGCCTTGGCAGTTTCATGGGGGATCATAAGAGTCTAGGTAGGTGTCCAGAGATCTCCACATCCCTCTGGAGGATGGTTTCCAGAGTGAGTACTGTAGTACGATATTGTCCGCGCCTCTGAGATGCGTGATCCAGTTGATCCAGCCTTTGTATGAAGATTTACTTGTGTCCTTCCAGTTGGCTAGGACCATTTTCACTGCAGCTGTCAGTAGTAGGTCTAGTAGGTCCTTATCTTGTTCCGATCTCAATTTCGTAAGCATAAATGCCGTGGTGAGGGTGGAAAACTCCATTGTTAGTGTGCAGTGAAACAGATCGTTAATGAAACCAAATATTTTCCCCCAGAATACCTTGAGTGTTGGGCAATGGAAGATAAGGTGTGCTAGCTCCCCCTTTCCCTTTTTACAGTTCCAGCATAGCTCGTCCTCCCTGAGGCCTAGTGAGAATAGTCGTGCAGGGGTCCAAAACGCCTTGTGGAGCAGCCAGAATTTTGTTTGTGTGAGCACTGGGGAGATCTTATTGTGTGAGGCCGAGGCCCATAGCGTAGCCCATTCTTGTTCGTTGAATGAGGTTTTGGATTGTTCAACCCAGTAGGCGATTGTTTTATCATTAAGTTTGGATGTTTGGGGGCGAAGGAGTTTGTAAAGCTGCGAGACTTGGTGTCCTAGTATGTTGATGTTTGACACTAATCGGAAGATTGAGGGTTGTGGGGTCGATAGTTTAGTTTTGGATAGGGCTGTTCTGATTTTTAGGAAGTTATAGAATTCGATGTCGTTTAAGTGGTGTCTTGCTTTGAGGTCTGTGAATGTGATGGGGTACTTCCCGTTCTCTAGTTGGTAAGGGTAGTAGATACCTTCCTCAATCCATGTATCGCAGGTTAGGCTTTTCCCTTTATATCGGACCCTGCTATTTGCCCAAAGTGATTCCATCTTAGACCCTTTGATACTACACTCCAGCCTCTTGTCTAGCCTTTAGTAGTGCTATTTTTGTGTTTTTAAAGATAGGTTTGGATGCCTGGGGATATCTATTTGCTGTTAGTAGGGCCAGTGGGCTCAGATTGTTCAAGATCGCCCTCTCTACCTGAAGCCAAACTGGTGTGTATTCTGCCGGCGGGGAAATCCAGTATGAGCCCTGTTTTGCTAGAAAAGCTAACTGGAATACCCTGAAGTCTGCTAGGTTTACTCCTCCTTGGGTCTTATCCAATCTTAGGGGTCGATTACGATGGCGGTCGGTGTCAGTACCGCGGTGCCGGCGGTGCGGAAAAATGCCTTTTACCGCCCGCCAGCAGCGGTCCTCACGGCCGCCATATCATGATGGGCAAATATGCCCCATTTCCCGACCTCCGCGGTGCAACGCCGACCGCCATGAAATTGCGCCCGCCACCGCGCCGGTGGTAGCCAATGGAGACTCACTGCCGTGCGGAATGACGTCCCGTCCGCTCAACAAATTAGGATGCGCCAAACAACCAGTCGAACCGCAGGGGAGAAACCGCCCTTCCAGACACGGCGGAATCTCGACAGCGGAGCGTGAAATGAGACTTCCGGAGCCCTCCACCCGGTGCCGAACGCCATGGATCCAGCACTACACATCCTCCCGGTGCTGTACGTGATACATCACCAGGTAAACATCGCCCGCCGCGGACGCCGCCGCAGGTACGTAATAAAACACAATACAACACAAAACAGAACACAAATTCCACGGGCTGAAACAGGGCACCTGGCCACACCAGACACACTGGTGTGGACAGGAACACATCCATCAGTGTACCCACACATGTCTCATCTGGCACCAATTCACACCCTGCATCAAGCCCACCGATTTACCGCGATCATAATGTAATGTGTTGCTGACGACACCGCAGTGGTGAGTATGCGGTAAATCCATCGCACAAAGCAGAATGCATGTACAGCAACGGTCAGGCCAGAAAGACCACAGGGCACCACCACCACCCACCACCCACAGCTCCGCCGCACACAGCAAGAAACATGCCAATACCCCCCGTGCACCCCCATGTCCAACACCAAGCAAGCTAAATCCACACCCAGCAGCACACAACTAACACCTAGGGAGACAGACACAGCAGCATTGGGTGTAGATTAACACACAGCACAGAAGCACAAGCCCAGGGCAACACACACACACACACCACAACACCACATACATGGCAAGAAAGCTGAATACAAGGTCAAAATTAACATCCACACACACAAGGAACATACAGACTACTGGACACACACCCTGCCAACTCACACAGACATACCCCACACCGACACACAGCCACATACACAGACTACATGCCACCAGCAATGGAGCACAACATAGAGGAAAGCAAAAATGATGTGCACACAAATGGGAGGGCAAGGAGACAACCAACAACCAGGTGAACAGACACATGCAGGACAAGGAACCTAGAACAACATCCACACCCCATCCAAGCACATGGCTGGCACAGTGAGTGAAGTCAAACAACAGTCACCTCAGTGCAACAACTCAGGGAGACAGCAAGGTAACCCATGTATAGGGACAGGGATGAAAGGAAGGACCTCAAGTCAAACAGTGAACAGCAAGTACACATGAGTATGCCAGCACCACAACACACAGGGCACATTGGCACACTCAATGACTGTCAAACACAAGTAGGAGTCCCCAAACATACCCCCTCATATCTGCAGCACACAACCCCAATGCCAGACACACAGAAGGGCCTACATAATGTCCAGTCAAGAGACAGACAAACAATCAAACCCCCTGGGGGCATCCACAAACATCACACACACACAGGGATGCCAGTACCAACGTCTGCACCAAAACAAAAATGGCAAACACAATTCAAAACAGAGACACATACAGAACCACAAAAATAACACACATCACCTGTGCAGCCAAACTAGGGGAAGGCAATGGGAGCACACACACAACAGGAGTGCACCACCTCATCAGTCAGGAAAAATGCATAGGCTACATACCACAACACAGACAAGAAGTGCACCATCACAGAACAACACAGACACATCAAACACACAACAGATGCACAACACCACAAAGCACATAGCAAACACAGCAGTACATCAGGGGATGTACACTAGGACAGCACAAGGCAACATACACCCACAGCACTGAATGCACAACAAGCAGTGTGTGCACACAAACACACAACAGTCCCACACAGCCATGAGTCACACGCCATTAACACACACATCAACACACACGACAAAGCCACAACCTACACACCGTACAACCCTTGACCACCCAAATGCACACCTTGTAAGTAACCGTTGTGACTAGGATGACTGCCCATCACAACATGACTACACATCTACACTGCTAGGCATACATGAAAGCAAGAACGCACATACATGTTGAGCCTGGTCAGCCTGCCTGCAATCCTGTGTATATGACCCCTCCATGTGTTTGCAGTGCCCACATACCAGGATTCAGTAAAACATTGCCAACAGCAACAAGGAAGGAACATGAGTCTGGTATGTCACCGAAAACAACATCACTGACCCCACAAGTATCCGAGTCATGAAGAACTGAAGTCCCCGTCACCCCTGTTAAAAAATAATAAGTTAAACAAGCCAGTGGCACAGTTGAAGTGGCACACAGAGAATGTGGCCCAGTAAATGTTAGACATACAGGAAAAGCCTTATTCAGTAAGGACAATGACACAACTGACAACATGAGCAACTGTTTTTATTCACAAATAGCACTGATAGGCAACAATATTAGACAAGACCAAGGCACAAGATGCAGAGCCTGAACATGAGAAGCTGCACAGGCAGGGGGCAAACTGCAAGGCCAGTGGCCAGTCCAAGGTGCTGACAGAGTCAATGAGAAGCTGCACAGGCAGGGGGCAAACTGCAAGGCCAGTGGCCAGTCCAAGGTGCTGACAGAGTCAATGAGAAGCTGCACAGGGAATGTGTGTCACCAAACTCCGCCATGGTCAGCAACACAGTCTGGTGTGTCACGATGGGCAGCACAGGTACCGGTGTGGGAGAGATAGGTCTGTGACGTTGATCAACATTCATACTTGGCTGTCAGTCTGACTGGGAGCTGACTGTGTGTCGGGCACAGTTGGACCACTTGACTGGGGAGTGAGACGCCCAGCTGAGGAAAAGCTATCAGTGGCCTTGGACGCTGGAGGGCTGCTTGGACCAGGTGGTGTAGTGGCACGTGGAGGTGGACTCAGGCCGACGTGGGACACAGTGTGGGAGGGAGATAGTGGAGGGGTGCCTTTCCACTTCTTGGGGATTCTACATGGCTTGCCTGTCTTGGTATCAATGGGAAGTGGTGTGGACACAAACGGCACACTCATCACCAAGGCTGCCGCAGGTGCACACGCTGGACCTCCCTCTGGGGATGTGCTGGATCCAGAAGGACGCTTAGCCTGGCATTGCCTCTGCCCCTCCATCCCCTCTTTACCCTGTGTGCCCCCTACAGTGCCCTCCTGTCCCTGCTTCACTGGTCTTGGAATGGGAGTAGAGGTAGTTGGTGAAACAGCCTTGGATACCTTACTATGTGTAGCCTTGCCAGGCCCCACCTTCACAGTGGGCATGGAGAGTGTCTGCATGCCTTTGCGAGACGTTTTAGGGACCACAGAGTCTGTGGCCGGGGATTGCTCTGAGGCTTGTGACCCTGAGTACTTCCTCCTTGAATCATGTGCCTTTGCAACGCCTGACGGGCTCTTCCCTTTGCGCTCTGGGGTTGTTTTTTTCTTCGTAGGGGAAGGTGTCTGTGACCTTGACCGCTTGGGCTGCTGCTGCTGTGTGCTATGTGTGCAGTATCGTGACGTTGAGGTGTGTGAAGCGTGGTCACCGTCGTAAGACGTCGCCACTGGCATGGGGGTGGACAAAGGGACTGGAATTGGACTACGAGATTGAGCCAGTTGAAGTGCAGCCGCCACTGTGGAGGACATTGTCTGGACAGTGCGGTGCAGCCCACCCACGTCTGAATGTATGCCCTCCATGAAAGCTAACACCTGTGCCAATTTGCGGTCGTGGTCTGACAATGCATTGAGGAGCCCTGTCTGCCCCACACACAGCTGGCGCAAAAGGTCCACACACTCTGCACTGATGGCAGCAGGGGGCACAGGGGCAGGGGCAGCGGTGCCTGGAATGAAGGACACTCTTCCCTCTTTGTGGTGCGAACACGGGCAGCAACAGAGGAAGTGGCTGGGAGGGTGGGCACTGCACGCTGTGTGCTGGAAGATGTAGCAGACTCTCCGTTCCCTGTGTCCTCCAAGATGTCTGCACCACCGCCGTCATCAGATGATGTTGAACTTTGCGTCTCGGGCTGTGATTCCTCCAGCATACTCCTATCCCCTCCGAGGCGCTGGTCACATCTGTGTCACTGGGATCCTGTGCAGCTGTTGTGCTTGTTTCACCACCACTGGTGTCCGTCCCCTGTCCCTCCGTGCCCACGGGAGATGCTGCATAACAGAGAGACATGTAGGGTCAGCAAAGTGACAGCAACAGGACAAACATATTCAAGCAAAGCAACACTGAGGATGACAAAGTCTACATGTTGCAGGCCACCCCGTGCATTCTCACCATGCAGACACCCTTCACTACCTCAAACAGTGTGTACAAACATCTAAACACGGCATAGCTGAGCCATGTGATGGGCAGACAGCACAACATCATGCATGTTGGGGCGTACAAACACTAACACCAATGGACCAGGCCTGCAGCACACCACCCACAATGCCATTGAAATTCCCAGGATTGGAAAAACATCAGTAAGTGCATGTATGTAAAATCCATGACTGCCACACCCAGCACAGGGGCCACTTACAACCCACTGCATCACAGTAACCACATCACGTACACCAGCGCAGGTACAGGCTTGGTACACATGCAGCCACTCACAGACAAAATCAACCTTCACAGAATACTCACCCCTAGCTTGCTGTTGATGCTCCTTCAAACGTGCGTCCAGCTCAGGCTGTGTCACAGCCAAGATGCAGCACATCAGTGGTGTCAAGCTGCGTCGTGACAACCTGCCACTGCGAGGAGTATCCCCAGTGTCATCTCGGCAACGTTCTTTGCCAGTCGTGATATGTCGTCCCACCTCTTGTGGCAGTGGGTGCGCCGGCGGTTTGACACTCCCAGAGCCCGCACCTTGGTTGCAATGGACCTCCACACGGCCTTACGCTGGTGTACCTTGAGCTGCAGGTGTGGGAGACAAGAGGGGGAAAACATCAGTGACACACTCTCATGGTAAAACCTCTCTCTCTGAACAGTGGCATGACACAGACTCATCCCAACACGGCAGATATGTCCCGCAGATACACTACAACATCTCACAGGGTACATCGTCATGTGTGAAGTCCACGTCAATGCATGCATGTTTGAGGAGGGACACTGTATCCGCACATCTCACATACAAGCTGGATGCTAGCACAGAAAGCCATGTGTAATGTGCCCACATCTACTGGCTATTACCAGGTAGAGCAAGACATATGTCACATTGCAACATGTGTATGGGGTGAGAGTCACTGTGTCCACCACTGCGCACGGCTAAACGACCTTGCTCTGTGAATAGCTCACTGTGTCATGTTTGTAGCATTGAGGGACATGATCTCACATAACCACTGACTGATCAGAAGGCCAGTCATGTGCAGTCCACACGGCAGACATGGGTCTTTGATGTACACTCCTGCCAACCACACACGTATCACACTCTGTACAGTCAGTGATGTGTCCTTGTCACATTGGGCGTGGACAGTCCATGCCAGGTAGAATCACACAGAGATGGACAACGAGGACCCACACAAACAGTCACATGAACAATAACTGTCCCGAAACATGCATCACCAGATAGCTGTCACACCATATGGATGTGTACACAACACATGTCCATCCACCCTTCATGTCCATGCATTTAATGTGTGGGTTGCATACACCCCCTTAACAACTAGGAAACAGCATGTCAGCCAGTGCATGACACAACCCCACACTCTCAGGCACATACACCATCTGATCGACTACATGTGTGCCCCTCTTGCACTCACACCCCCACTGTTGGAGACTTACCACAACATTTGGGCCACCATATAGCCATGGGTACTGTGTCAGCACCTCGTCCACCAGGACTTCCAGCTCCTCGCTTGTAAATGGACTGGCACGGATCTTCTCTGTCCTAGCCATCACTGTGGACATGAGACGTCAGCGGCGGCAGTGGGCGGTGAGGGGTCCCAGGCAGCAGTCCCTGGAGGCAGCAGCAGGTGAGGGGTCCCAGGCAGCAGTCCCTGGAGGCAGCAGCAGGTGAGGGGTCTCAGGCAGCAGTCCCTGGAGGCAGCAGCAGGTGAGGGGTCCCAGGCAGCAGTCCCTGGAGGCAGCAGCAGGTGAGGGGTCTCAGGCAGCAGTCCCTGGAGGCAGCAGCAGGTGAGGGGTCTCAGGCAGCAGTCCCTGGAGGCAGCAGCAGGTGAGGGGTCCCAGGCAGCAGGCTCTGTGAGCAGTGGAAATGTGGTGCTCCCTTCCACACATATATAGGGCCCTGGACTCGCTTTCAGTGGTCATAGTCTTCTGCCATTGGTGTTCCAGGTCAGCCTTCTTCAAAAGCATCCAATGACCACCTCCGCGGGGGCGGAGCACGCCTACCACGATTTTTGAATGTGCATCATGCCACCGCGATAGCGGTCCCCATTGGCTGCAAGGGCATGGTTCATGGCGGTGACACACCGCGGGGTCCTGGCCGGCGCTACCGCGGTGGTGCATCTTACAATTGCATCCAATCTCCGCATCCGCTGGGGGCAGAGCACGCCTACCGCGATTTTTGAATGTGCATCATGCCACCGCGATAGCGGTCCCCATTGGCTGCAAGGGCATGGTTCATGGCGGTGACACACCGCGTGGTCCTGGCCGGCGCTACCGCGGTGGTGCATCTTACAATTGCATCCAATCTCCGCATCCGCTGGGGGCGGAGCACGCCTACCGCGATTTTTGAATGTGCATCATGCCACCGCGATAGCGGTCCCCATTGGCTGCAAGGGCATGGTTCATGGCGGTGTCACAGCGCGGGGTCCTGGCTGGCGCTACCGCAGTGGTGCATCCAATCTCCGCATCCGCTGGGGGCAGAGCACGCCTACCGCGATTTATGAATGTGCATCATGCCACCGCGATAGCGGTCCCCATTGGCTGCAAGGGCATGGTTCATGGCGGTGACACACCGTGGAGTCCTGGCCGGCGCTACCGCTGTTTGATTGCCATAGAGTGACATGGGTGACCGGGATGTGGCTGGTGGAGCATGACAAACGCCATCTGCAGCTATGTAGAGGGCCATCACTAACACCAATGTGTCATGTGCAGCACATGAAACACTTGCGTCAGTGGTGGGCATCGACAAAGGTTCAAATGGTGGTTGGCATGCTCCGCCACCCAATTCACGGACAGTATGTGCGTCCGCTACGGGGAATATGCAGCATCACATCGTACACTCTGTGCGTCATTGTGTTTATGGAGCACGTTTAAGGCACCTACGGACAGTTCTTGTTGTGTGTGGATCAATGGTCATTACTGTACTACGCACAGTGGATACGTACAGTGGCACATGGCACTGGATGACATTGATATGGTCTCCTGTCACAAATGTCAGCCAATGTGTAACGTCTCACACCAAATGGAACACTGTACTTCATTATGTTGAGCAATATTTACACACAATGTCGTATCTGCCACCCATGCTGACCACTATCTCACACCTGAGCCCATGTGTTACACTGAAAACCCAGATGAACTCATTTATTCAGCATGACTGTCATCATTGGAAACAGATGTCACCCTGTTGTGTTATTGCTAAGACCAATTACATGCCGCATGTAATGTCTTTGTACACACTGGCAACTCCTGCAGTGTATGTCCACATGTACAGGGGGGCTCGACCTGCTAAAGGATGACGAGTACTTCAGCACCACACCTGGCATCTGTTGCATTATTATTGTTTGTCACTTGGGTAGACGGCCAGAGCAGATGTCTTTGCTACATGTCTGCCACCTGTAACCACAGGGACCTATGTGGTATTGTCAGGTCTGTGCTCATGTTGTTTGGACTGTTGTATGTGAATCAGTGACATGTACATTTCAGCAATGGTGCTTAGCTAAACTATGTTTTTGAGTGTTGTGCTGTGTTCCGGTGCTACTCACCTGCCACCAGTGCATGTCCATTGTTCACATCAGGAATGTTGCGTTGGCAGATGGACGGCATGCACGGTTGTGGATTGTGCTAACTGTATGGAATATAGTATGCGACATTTGTCCACAGGCTATGGGTGTCCAGTATTGCCTGTGCAATGTTGCAATGTGTGTGCACTGATTTGCGGGAATTGTCTGCAATGTTGGATGGTCAGCACAAGTGGCACACGTGTGCAGTGTGTTGCCACCAACACTAGTGTATGTGCATGCTATGGGGTGCTAGCCATCCTTGCTCACCATCTATTCCAGCACTGTGTCGGTGGATCACATCTGCTGGTGTATAAGGATGGAGTGGGCACCCAAGACAGGTGAGATGTACCTTGATTGTTGTGCCTGTGACACTCATCCAACTACGACATTTGGTCAATGTGAGGTACCAGTGTCCCACTACTCATGCACAGCCAGCATCTTTGTTAGATGTGGGATATTCATTGTATGCTGTGTTGGGCCTGACAGCCTGTGTGGAATGAGGGTCAGGATGCATGTCCTTCGGGACATGTGGTGTAAAATTACATCCACTGGTGTCAGGTGTCTGAGCCAGTTGTCCATATGTAATGCATACAGTCTGTTCATGCGTAGACTTGTTGGCATACTGGCTTGGCATTGTCCATGTAGTGTTGTATGTTTGTGTTGTGGCACTGTTGTGTCTTGAAACAGCTGAATGTGTATCACCATGCACATGTGTCCTTGGGCAGTCCCTCCTTGATGCTGCATGTAAATGTCCAAAATGGGGGAAGATTAAGGGTGCATACAGGCCCTGCTGATCACGTCCCTCATCTATTGTTAATGTGTGCCACATTGGCTATCTGTGTGCTTGTAGAGAGTATTGGGCAGTGGGGTAATGGTGGCCTGTTACAGTGGTACACATACTCTGCACAGGCGTGACATCATCTGTCACTGTCCGACTTTGTATTCAAGTCAGCAGCAGATATGGCCTGTGTACTGATGACATTGGCACATGTATGGGTTTGGGATGTGAATGTCATTGAATTTGAGTGTGTTCGAAGTGGCACTGAGTACAAAGACAATCCCAATGATCTATCCACATTGTGTTGTTGATGTGTCCCCTGCAATTATTGGCCAAGGAGGTGTGGCAGGTACAGCAGCAACGTGGAAGCCAGCAGTGTCTCTGCTTCACACATGCCCTGTGTCATGTACACCCAAGGCTGAGTCCACCTCAGCTCGATATGTGACTCTTGGCATTCACATAGACAGTGTTCGTATTGTGTCTACTGACTGTGCAAATCCATGACAGTTGTACAATTAATCTGTCTCATGTTGGGACAACACTGAATTGCACTGTGTGCTTTCAGGGATGACAGTCAATGTTAGCGCCGTGACAGGACGGACTTTATGAATTTGTGCACATCCTAATTTATGTTGCTATGACGTGTCCCCTTTCATCTCACCTAGGAGGCGACCTAATGTGTTTCGTACCTTCACCCTGCTGGCTAACATGGAGGATACCGACATCATCAGGCGATTCCGTCTGGATCGGACAAACCTCCTGGAACTTTGTGCAATATTGGAGCCACACCTGCTTCCACGCAGGACATACCCAACAGCACTCACGGCAACGGCAAAGGTGATGTCATTCCTACATTTCGTGGCTACGGGATCCTTCCAGCAAACTGTGGGCATTGCAGGGGGATGTCCCAACCAACATTCAGCATGGTGCTACGTGATGTCCTGTTGGCTATGATGCAACACAGGGACCAATTCATACATTTCCCCAGGCGGCAGGAGTTGGCGGATGTGAAGGGCGAATTTTATGCACTTGGACACGTTCCTAATGTAGTTGGTGCAATAGATGGCACACATGTTTCCCTGATTCCACCCCAAGCACGGGAGCATATTTACCGAAATAGGAAACATTATCATTCCATCAATGTGCAGGTGGTGTGCCAGGCAGATATGGTCATCTCACACGTTTGTGCAAAGTTTCCAGGATCAGCCCACGATTCACACATAATGAGCAACAGCATTTTACCACAGCTGATGGCCAATCTGGCGCTGGAGCAGGCATGGATTGTGGGTGAGTACAAAGGGTCGAGTCGTGTGCTGTTTGTGTGCCATGCTGTCCTCGGACACATGTCAGACACTCAATCTGTATGTGTCTTTCACACTTAGGTGACTCTGCATATCCCAACGGACCTTGGTTGCTGAGTCCACTTCGCAATCCCAGGACACCAGCTGAAGTGCGCTACAACAATGCCCATGGGAGGACACGTCGGGTCATTGAGCGAACATTTGGACTCCTGAAATCGCGTTTTCGATGCCTCGACAAGACCGGAGGGGCTCTGCAGTACTCACCCATCAAGGTGTGTCAGATAGTGGTAGCATGCTGCATGCTACACAACCTGGCCGTGCGGAAGGGGATCCCCTTAATCCAGGATGATGATGACCAGCCACAGCCCCCACCTGCGAACACCCAAATGTCAAGTGATGAGGATAGTGGAGAGGAGGAAGGTGTTGGACAGCGTCAGCAGCTCATCAACAACTACTTCACTTGATGGTCAGTGGCAATGTCAAAACTGGCTGTTGTCTGATGATGTTGTGCTTGGTGAATATGTGTATGTGAGCTTTGTGACTACAGCATGTTGCAGAGTCAGTGCTGGCTGCAAATGTGTATGGTAAGGGATCTTTTGACACAGCTACTTGATGTCTATGTTGGTACAGTTGCTCCTTGTGACATGTGCAGATTGTCGTACCTTGATGTGCTGTGTTGTGTGATGGTTGTTAGTCCACCACCTGAGTAGCAACTGATGTTCTGTTGTGTTTTCCTAGGTCCCTTCAGCCTCTACTTGCCTGCGGAGTATCCCTGCTCCTGTGACATTGTAATCATGGGTGTGAGTTAACATACTGTGATGAACATGGAACAGTGACAACTACATTGGTGCGTTATTAGTGTTTTTTTTACAGTGGATACATGTGATGTAGATGTGGATATTTACAGATTTGTGAATGGTGAATAACAGATTTGTCAGTAATGGTAGATGAGACAATAGAGTATACACAAGATCAGTATGGTAACACAGTCCAACAGTCATTTGCCATTCCCACGGCATTGTGGGTGGGGACAGTCTGCAGGGTACACAGCAGGGTGAAGAGGGGTGCCATCATGGCTGGCTACTTGACTGGCTTTTGCCAGGTGCTTTGCCACGGGATGCTCCCAATGATTTTTTCGGGCAGCCCCTTGCTCTTTTGGCAGGGGGGGACACAGGTGCATGGCCAGTGGTGTCTGATGAGTCCCCATGCTCGCTGAACGCAGGGGAGGATGGGGGTCTGTCATCCTGCGGCACAACGGAGGGAGCTGTAGGTGTTGGCGGTGCCGCATGCCTGTCCCTGAGGACCCCCACTAGCTGGCCCAGGAGGTCCCTGGTTTGGCCCATGCAGGCCACGAGTTGGCCCATGCGGTTGTCAATTGAGCGCAGCATCTGTTGTTGCTCACGGGCATCCTGCTGAGCCTGCCTCAACTGTCCCTGGGCGTGTTCATAGGCCCCCACAACTCTGTCAATGTGTGCCAGTGATTCTGTGCCAGGGTCTTGTTCCCTTTGGGTCAGCCTTGTCCTCACACCTGGCCTGCTGTCACGGCCCTGTTGCCTCCCTCCTGTGGGCACCGGCCTACTCTCCCGTACCTCCGCAGTTGTTGTGGTCTGGCTGGCCTCTGGAGCAGGGCGAGTGTTGCAGGCAGCAGTGGTAGTGGTAGTGGTGGTGGAGGTGGTGGTGGCACAGGTCGTTGCAGCAGGGCTCTGCGTTGATGTTGTTGCTGAGGGTGGTGGGGCTGTGGGGTCCTGGGACACATTACGCCCTGCCACACCAGATGGTCCGGCTTGGTCCTCCTCCTCCTCATTATCCAGGAGTCTGCATCCGAGGGGAGATGTTCGGGAGCTGGTGACTGGCTGTGCTGGTTGAGGTTGTCGTCCTCTGCAGTCAGTTGTTGGTCACCTGTGGGACAGGAAGTAGATGGTAATTGCCTTACACACCTCAGGGTTGCTGTGTTTGATGTCTCTTATTTACATGTTATGCTACACACAGTTGCCTTTTTCACACATTGTATGTCTGCACAGTGATGTGCCTCATGCCATGAAGTGGAGTTACATTCATCATTTCACAATGGTGTGACCTGTGATTGGTTACCATGCCACACGTCTAGTATTGGTGATTTCAATGTGAGGTTGTCATCTGACAACTGGCATGACTACAAGTTGATGTTCAGCATCTTTGCTGATCACTCTGCCTGGCAGACATTACCTGTGTGCATGGACTAGCCATTGTCATCACATGCATACCGTTGACATGTCCTGTGCTTGTATTTCTTTATACAGCAGACCATGCTAGTTTGTTTTTTCCATGGTCCTTCATGATCAGCACCCATGTATGCTACAGAGGGAAGTCTGGGTGATGAATGTCAGAGGCCCATTTGCTTGGACATATTTGTTGAGAGTCACAGTTCTGTTTCTGTCACAGTTACGTACGCTGAGCTGTCTGCATCCTGTCAATGGCTGTGCTTTTCTTTTCTATTTTTGTGTGAAGTAGAGCCTCGTGTTGTCATGTGTCTCAATGCTTTTGTTGAGTGATGGTGGGGTGCATGCACTGTCTGATTACCTGTGCAGTGTCACTTTGGTTTTTACTTTCAGACACATGCTTCTGGGTGGGGTGCTCCATCCTGCTGAGGGGTGTGAGAGTGGGGCCTGTTGGGAGTTGTTGTGCTGCCTCCAGATACACATTCCCCATCCCTGTGAAGATGGCTACCTACCTGTTAGGTGGTGGGGAGCGTTCAATGGCTGACACATGCTTCTGGGTGGGGTGCTCCATCCTGCTGAGGGGTGGGAGAAGGGGGCCTGTTGGGAGTTGTTGTGCTGCCTCCAGATACACATTCCCCATCCCTGTGAAGATGGCTACCTACCTGTTAGGTGGTGGGGGAGCGTTCAATGGCTGACACATGCTTCTGGGTGGGGTGCTCCATCCTGCTGAGGGGTGGGAGAGGGGGCCTGTTGGGAGATGTTGTGCTGCCTCCAGATACACATTCCCCATCCCTGTGAAGATGGCTACCTACCTGTTAGGTAGTGGGGAGCGTTCAATGGCTGACACATGCTTCTGGGTGGGGTGCTCCATCCTCCTGAGGGGTGGGAGAGGGGGCCTGTTGGGAGATGTTGTGCTGCCTCCAGATACACATTCCCCATCCCTGTGAAGATGGCTACCTACCTGTTAGGTGGTGGGGGAGCGTTCAATGGCTGACACATGCTTCTGGGTGGGGTGCTCCATCCTGCTGAGGGGTGGGAGAGGGGGCCTGTTGGGAGATGTTGTGCTGCCTCCAGATACACATTCCCCATCCCTGTGAAGATGGCTACCTACCTGTTAGGTGGTGGGGGAGCGTTCAATGGCTGGCACATGCTTCTGGGTGGGGTGCTCCATCCTGCTGAGGGGTGGGAGAGGGGGCCTGTTGGGAGTTGTTGTGCTGCCTCCAGATACACATTACCCATCCCTGTGAAGATGGCTACCTACCTGTTAGGTGGTGGGGGAGCGTTCAATGGCTGACACATGCTTCTGGGTGGGGTGCTCCATCCTGCTGAGGGGTGGGAGAGGGGGCCTGGTGTGTGTTGTAGTGCTTTTTGTCTGTACACATGCAACCCAATTGATTTTGTTTAGCTTTGTGCTTTATCAGGTTGAGTGGTGGTTACATCTGTGTGACCTGTTTTGGGTATTGTGGGTCAGACGAATGTCCTTTGGCCTAGGGGTTGTAGGTTTGAAGTTGTGCAAGACGGTACATGGCAATGTGATGATATACATTGGTTTGTACTTACCAGCTTCCAGTCCCCGCGGATTCCTTCAAGACTCTCTGGATGTAGGATTCCAAGGACCTTCTCCTCCCACGGACTGTATGGTTTGGGTGGGATGGGAGTGCCTCCACCAGTCCCGTCAGCCAGCTGACGGTTCTTGGTCCCTCTTCCTCTTCACCACGGTCTTCAGGTCATGCCACCGCTTCTGTATTTCCTGCTTGTTGCGGGGGTGGTCCCTACTGCATTGACCTTATTGACTATCCTCACCCACATTTGGGTTCTTGTGGCTAATGGGGTGTGTTGGACCATGTTGCCATAGAGTTGTGGTTCAACTCTTATTATCTCATCTACCATGACTGCAAGCTCTGAATCAGTGAATTTTGGTATTTTGTGTGGTGCCATGGTGTGTGCTGTGCAGATGTTCTGTGGTGCAGTTGTGTGGGTGATGTGGGTGTTGTGGGTGGTGTAGGTGGTGTGTGTGTTGTGGTGGTGATGTGTGCAGGTTTGCCTCTCCTTTGTTCTCTGGGGTTGGGACCTTCAGTTGTGGAGTGTAGCAAAGGATTGTGATCAGGGAGGGGCTGGTTTTATGCTCAGCTATGGGGGGTGTGGCAAGCTGGTATGTTGCTGTCAGGTATGTTGTGTGTGTTGTCCTGTGATTGGTTATTTTGACATTTCTGGGGCTGTTGTCATTGGGCACTTTTGGTTTGTATTGGGACAGGTCTACTTCACTGTGTGCATTGTTTGTATTTTTTTCATGTTTTTTCTACGTCCGCCATTTTTTTTGCGGATCCTCCGCAGCGGTTCCTCGGCAGCGGTGGCTATGCTGCAGCCCTTCCGCCGCCTATCGGATTCATCACTGTTCGCGCACAAGGCGGTCGGATTCATAGGTAGGTACCATGGTGGTAACGGGGATGTCATAATGTCACCGGCGGTTACTCCGTGTGCATGGCGGCGGTTCTTAGCTTTTCCGCTGAGTATCCGGCCGTTGCGGTCGGATTTTCAGCTGGTCCGGCGAGTGCGGGCGTTTTTCGTTGACTCCGCCGCCGCGGACGGATTATTCTGCCGGTTCATCATAATGTATCCGGCGTTTTCCCGTTGGCCATGCAGGCGTTTTTTTGCCGCTACCATGGCGGTCGGTATGCTTTTCCGACCGCCATCGTAATCGGCCCCTTAGTTTCTTAATGCTTATACGTGCCTTCTTT
Source organism: Calotriton arnoldi (assembly GCA_963921515.1). Taxonomy (NCBI): domain Eukaryota; kingdom Metazoa; phylum Chordata; class Amphibia; order Caudata; family Salamandridae; genus Calotriton; species Calotriton arnoldi. The sequence continues at coordinate 133,133 of CAWUFW010012755.1, forward strand.
CCGTGCCAAAGGAATTTAGAAATCAGGATATCGACTTTCCGGTGGACCTCATCTGAGAGGAGGAGTGGGAGCATACTTATCAGATAGTTAATCATTGGGGTGATCATCATTTTTATAGTTTCGATTCTTCCCCACCACGTTATGAATTTTGGGGACCAGGAGTAGAGAAGTTTCTTAATCTTTTCTAGTAATGTCTTCTCGTTGTGGTGTAGGGTATCTATTAAGTCACTACCAAAGTATATGCCTAGGTATTTAATATGCCCGGTCTGCCATGCAAGCCCTGAGTCCCCCAGGATGTCTTTTGTGGAGTGGATGTTTAGAGGTTTGCATTCAGATTTGTCCTTGTTCAGCTTGTATCCTGAGAGGTTGGAGTATTCTGCTATCGTAGTCATCAAGGCCCCTATTGAGGATTTCGGTTGTTCCGTTACTATCAGTATATCGTCTGCGTAGGCGGCTAATTTTACTTCAACCCCATTGATATCTACCCCTTTTATGCTATCGTTCAGTTTTATATCTTGGATGAGGGGTTCTAAGGCCAGTAGGAACAGCGCAGGAGACAGTGGGCAACCCTGTCTGGTTCCTTGTTGCAATGTAAAGGGGTCTGAGAGTGAGCCGTTGACTGTGATACGAGCCGAAGGTTCACGATATAGGGCCATAACCATACGAATAAACCCCTCCCCCAAATTGAAGGATTGCATGCAGCGTACCAGGAAGGACCAGGAGACTTTATCAAAGGCCTTCTCGGCATCTAATGCGATAGCTACTGCCGGTTCTGGTTTAGTGTTCACATGTTCTAGAATGTGGCAGAGAAGTCGGGTGTTGTCGTTAGATAGCCGGTTGCGTAGGAAGCCGACCTGGGAGTTGCTTATTATTTTGGGGAGAACCGTGTTGAGTCTAACTGCCAATATCTTAGCATAGATTTTACAATCCACGTTGATGAGGGATATGGGTCTGTAGTTTTTTGGTGATAGGTGGTCTTTACCCTCCTTTGGAATGACAATTATGTTAGCTTCTGACATGGATTGAGGAACTGCCCCCTTCTCTGCGGAGTGGTTAAACACCTTTTTCATGGTCGGTTTAAGCTGGTTTAAGAAGGTCTTGTAAAAATCGGCTGTATACCCGTCTGGCCCCGGGGCTTTGTTCCTTTTCAGTGATTTGACCGCCATTTCTATTTCGGTGTAGCTAATCTCTTGACCTAACCTGATTGCGTCCTCTGTGCTTACTTTCGGAAGCCCGATTCTGTCCAGGTATTTTGTGCAGTCTTCTTGGCTGAGGCTCTGGTTGTTTTTGTAGAGTTCTGAGTAGAACTCTTGGAATGTCTTAAGGATGTCTTTGTGTCTTGTGTGGGTTTTGTTGTTTGAGTCTGTGATTGATGACACCGCAAACTGGTTGCGTTTGTGTTTTAGGTATGAGGCAAGAAGTGTTCCTGCTTTGTTGGCTTCACATAGATTAAGGGCTTTGTACTTATTAAACCACAACCCTGCTCTCTCACTCGGGATTTTGTTGTATTCATATTTATTTTGTGTTAGTTTTGCTAGAAGCTTGTTGTCTTGTGTGTCCTTGGCATGGGCTGTTTCTAAGCTCTTGATCTCCTGCTCAAGTTGACTTAATCTCAGGTTTGAACTCTTGTTTATCTTTGACTTGATTTCAATTATTGTGCCTCTGACGGTTGCCTTTAGAGCGTCCCAGAGTATGTTAATGCTAGTCCCTGGGGAGTCATTATGATTGAGGTAGTCAGTTATGGCCTCCTCAATCTTTTTTTTGTTCACGGGGTCTGCTAGTACTTCGCTATTGAAACGCCACCTCCGGGGGATGGCTTTGTTATGGCACCCGCTCAGTTTTAGGCTGATACATGAGTGGTCTGATACTAGTCTTTGCGCAATTTCAGCGTGTTTTATTAGGTGTGTGTGGCTCCCCGAGATTAGTATGTAATCTATCCTGGTGTAGGACTTGTGTGGGTTAGAGTAGAAAGTGTAGTCTCTGGTGTCGGGGTGCTGTAGGCGCCATGCGTCCTTAAGGTTGAATTTGGAACATATGTTTCGGAGTGCAGCATGCGAGTTAGTGGGGTGGTATTGGCAGGAGGATTGTCTATCCGTTATGTGGTCCAGTGGGATGTTAAAATCACCCGCTACTACCACGAGTTTATTATATTTTTTTAATGTTTATTATATCTAAGTAATTATTTTTTAGTTATTTTTATAATATAAGTGTTTTAACATTATTTTTATATATTAAAAAAACAATATTTTGGACTTCGGTATTTTTAACATGTATATTTTTTTCGATATTTTTGTCATTTACATTTTAAATATAGGATGTCGATATTTTGACTATCGATATTTTTACATCGATATTTTTGACATCTATATTTTTGTCATCAATATTATGTCAGTGATTTTCCTTCCAGCTGTGTTTGCTTAGAACACAATTTCCTATAGGAATGAAAATGGAAAATATATTTTTTAACCACCTCCCATCCACCCATTTCCTCTAGATGGAACAGCATGGAAATTGTGTGCGCTAAGCAAATATCATATTTTGAGCTGATGCGTCCATGAGAACCAGAGTTACTATAGGCAAATCAAAATAGGACTTTCAATGGAAACTTGTCTGAATCATAAAGATATGTCTATATAACGCACTTTATAATTTCCTAGAGTTTGTGCCTATTTGGATATGCTTAAGAAATTTATGTGAAGTTTGTCTAGAGCTCTGGTGAAATTTAGCTGTTCACCTATAATGTGGCCACTTCTGTCATAGCTTTATGTACTGGCTATTCAATGTGTCTTCTTGTCAGCATAAACACTAATAAAAAAATGAAATGTTGGTTGCTCCTAGGAAATATACCTTTTTAGAAGGCAATATTTCTTTAGTGATTCAGTAATTTGGGAGCTGTTATAACCAGTTGTAAAAATCACATGAGATACAGGGCCCGATTACGACTTTGCCGGAGTGGGAGCGGGCTGCCACGCTGCTGCCCTGCTCCCACACTGCCAAAGCCGCGTGAGCGCCGCCCACCAGACTACAAGTTTTCTCGGGTTTGGTGGGCGTTACTTTGGTGGTTTCACAGCAGTGCCTCTGAAAAATGGCACCCCAATGGGAATGTCAAAGGCAGTTCCTGATGGCATGAACTCTGCAGTCCATGTCATGCAGGAACTGGGGTGCATGCACACAGGGGGGCACAACATGTGCCCCCCCCTGCATGCACCCCTTGGCCCTGAGGCACCATGGGGCCTGTAGGGCCCCCTTTGTTTCCTCTCTGCCATAGTTTTCATGGTGGGCTCACCGACATGAAAACCGTGGTGGAGAGGAAACTCATAATATGTTTGATGGTGCAGCAGCTGCACCACCAAGCATATTGCTGCCTCAAGACGGCCACAACACTACCAGGGATCACTGATTCCTGGAGGTTGAGGTGGTCCCATGGCGGTCCAACTGCCCAACTTGCAATAAGGTGGTAGGACTGCTGGTGCGGCGGTGCCCGCACCACCACCATGGCTATGGTGGTCCCATAATCATAATTAGGCCATTAAATGAACCTACATTCTGGCAAATATTAGCTTGCCTCGTTCTCCAGGAAATAATATGGTTGCAGGAAATCATCTATGGAACCATCCTATTTAAAGGTGTTCAAGTTGTAGCTAGTGGTCCAAGATCTGCAGTTTACAGACTCAGGGCCTAATTATGACTACGGTTGGACCACTGTAGCCAAGGTGGTGGTGAACTCACTGCCGCACCAGTGGTCCAACCACTTTATTACAAGTTGGGCGGTCGGGCTGCCATGGGACTGCTGCAATAGCATGCACCTCAGTTCCTGCAAGGCATGGACTGCACAGTCCATGCCATGCAGAAACTACCTTTGACGCTCCCATTGCTGTGCCCTTTTTTCACAGGCCCCATAGTGGTACAGCCAAAGAAACGCCTGCCAAACAGGAGAAAACTCGTGACCTAGCGGACGTTGCTCACACAGCTTTGGCAGTATGGGAGCGGGCGGTGACGTGGTGGCCCCACTCCCACACCACCAAAGTTGGAATCGGGCCCTAATTGTTTTGTTTGCGGAATGAGATACCACGCCAAAACTGTGAACATTGCAATCCTATAGCCCAAGTCACAGAGGCAATCTGAGACAAAAATCTTACTTTATGACTTTTGGTATTCACAGAGGTCATTTACGAGTCGTATCTTTATGTGCGCAGTTGAGCCCGAATCTCTGACTCAAACTGTACTATTTGGCTCAAACCCTACTCTCCGGCTCGGGCCTGAATCTCTACACCTGGGGCGGAATCTCCGGCTCGGGCCAGATCAAGTGTAACCAATGGCCCGGAATGCAACTTTTACAAAAAGGGACATTAGGAATGTGAGATAAATGGTAGAGGAGGTCATAAAAATCAGTTTGGGCAGGGAAAAAGGGTGTGGCCAGACACTGCATCACATCTCAGAAACGTTTGCTCTTTTGCATCATGGTACATATAGTCCACAATTGGCGTTCCCCTCAGTGTTGACTGTAGTATTACACCAAACTTTGTTCTAACATTACAGTCAACAATGAGGGGAGTGCAAATTGTGGACTGCATCTACCATGATACAAAGGAGCAAACATTTCAGGATGTGATGTAGTATCTGGCCTCACCCTTTTCCCTGCTCAAACTGTTTTCATGATCTCCTCTACCATTTATCTCATGTTCCTAATGTTCCTTTTTGTAAAAATTGCATTCCGGCCCATCGATTACTAGGCCTGGGTGGTGAACTTTGCTCCGTTCGCGGAGTTTGTGGAGTTTTCTGCACTCCGCACTTCACGGAGCTCGTGGAGTGCAGAAAACTCCGCTTCACGATGTGCAGCGGAGTTTTTTCCCGCTCACATTCGCGAACGGTAAGTTCACGATCGCGAATGGTAAGTTCACGAGCGCGAGCTGCCGCTCGGGTAGAATTTCTACCCGAGCAGCAGGAATACCAGCACAAACTGCAGTTCGCACTGCACTCCGCCACTCGCGGAACTTCACGGAGTGTTTTTTGTAACTTTACGGAGTCCCGCGTAGCAAAACTCCACGAACTACACCCAGGCCTGCTGATTACACTTCATCCGGCCCGAGCCGCAGATTCCGCCCTGGGTGGGGAGATTCTGGCCCGAGCTGGAGAATATGGCTTCAGCCGAAGAGCACGGCTTGAGCCGGAGATTCCAGCCTGACTGCGGACGTAAAGATACAACTCATAAATGACCTCTGTGAATACCAAAAGTTGTGAAGTTAGACTTTTGTCTCAGATTGCCTTTGTGAATCGGATCCCTAGTGTTTATATAAAAATGTAAGTTACAAGGAAATAGGAGTAGCACCCAGGGTTCAAAATGTGGTTTCTTTTCAGTGGTATTAAGAATTCAGTGCATCATCTTCAGGATTTTTAGGGGCCTTGGGCAAGAAATATTTTGGGAACTCTTCTTCTAAACAAATTTGAATTTTCTTACCTATATTCTCCTAATTGAAGCACTGTGAGGCCAAACAATATTGAATTATGTGTTAAAGGCTCAAATAGAGAAATAGACAGAAGTATGAAAGAGTAAAATTTTCAGTTTCCCAGGGCCACCTCGGATGTTGGAGTCCCTGGGCAATTGGCTACTTGGCCCATGCCTTAAAACGTCTCTTGTTCAGCAATCATCAAAGGCACATGGATTCAGCCTTTTAGAACGGATCTGCAACCACTTTGTCCTTTTCTCAATCTCACTTGCATCAAAAATAGTAAACATGTCATGGAGATGGAACATTCTATCAAATTGAATTGACAGGTATACATCTTGTCCAGAAATCAAGGTATGCAGTACATTGTGAAGGGGATCTAAGTCATCACGTATACTCATCTATTATCAGTAACACGAATAGCTTAGTTCCGTTTCTGAATATGCATCCAAGCTAACTGACCATTACCCCCAGGTCCATCCAGTCCTCGTACCATTCATGACATATGGAGATAACTATCTCCTGGAAAGAAAGAAAAAAACGAATGGAATGCTGGGACCCTCTACCCCTCACACCTGAGTACTTACCCAGTACTTACCCAGCATTTGTTCTGTTCTTTTTTCTGTCTGCCAACAGAATGAGACAAGGTGTGCTGATAGCTGCTCCTGCTGGGCAGGAGTAGCAGTCATCCATGTTTCTTTCCCTGATTTGCCCATTGAACTGCTGGGCTCTCCTAGATGGTGCTTTGGTGTGCCTGCTGGACTTGCCAGGAGGTGTGGATGGTGATGGCCAGCCCTTTGTAGCTGGCGGGCTGTCTCTCCTGGGTTGCAAGAGTGCATCTTCCTGGTAAGATGGCTGGGCCAGGTGGAAGACACGTTGTGGCAGTGTGTTTCGCCGCAGTGGAGCCTGGGTATGCTCTTGCAGTCCCTGGATGCTGATGAGCGTAGGTAGGTCGCTCCCCCACCACACAGCTCCGCCTGTGCTGTCCGCCCGCTGCTGCTGCTGGTAAGCTCGCCCCTCTGCTTGTGGCGTCAGTGCCCGTTTTCCTTCTGTTTCCCTCGCTGCCCCCACCTCCCTTGTGTCCATTTTGCCTTCTGTTTCCCTCGCTGCCCCACTGTACTGTGCCCGTTTTTTCCTCTGTTTCCCTCGCTGCCCCCACCTCCCTTGTGTCCATTTTGCCTTCTGTCTCCCTCGCTGCCCCCACTGTACTGTGCCCATTTTTTCCTCTGTTCCCTCGCTGCCCCCACCTCCCTTGTGTCCATTTTGCCTTCTGTTTCCCTCGCTGCCCCCACTGTACTGTGCCCGTTTTTTCCTCTGTTCCCTCGCTGCCCCCACCTCCCCTGTGTCCATTTTGCCTTCTGTGCCCCTCGCTGCCCCCACTGTACTGTGCCCGTTTTTTCCTCTGTTCCCTCGCTGCCCCCACCTCCCTTGTGTCCATTTTGCCTTCTGTGCCCCTCGCTGCCCCCACTGTACTGTGCCCGTTTTTTCCTCTGTTCCCTCGCTGCCCCCACCTCCCTTGTGTCCATTTTGCCTTCTGTGCCCTTCGCTGCCCCCACTGTACTGTGCCCGTTTTTCCTCTGTTCCCTCGCTGCCCCCACCTCCCTTGTGTCCATTTTGCCTTCTGTCTCACTCGCTGCCCCCACTGTACTGTGCCCGTTTTTTCCTCTGTTCCCTCGCTGCCCCCACCTCCCTTGTGTCCATTTTGCCTTCTGTTTCCCTCGCTGCCCCCACTGTACTGTGCCCATTTTTTCCTCTGTTCCCTCGCTGCCCCCACCTCCCTTGTGTCCATTTTGCCTTCGGTGCCCTCGCTGCCCCCACTGTACTGTGCCCGTTTTTTCCTCTGTTCCTCGCTGCCCCCACCTCCCTTGTGTCCATTTTGCCTTCTGTTTCCCTCGCTGCCCCCACTGTACTGTGCCCGTTTTTTCCTCTGTTCCCTCGCTGCCCCCACCTCCCTTGTGTCCATTTTGCCTTCTGTGCCCCTCGCTGCCCCCACTGTACTGTGCCCGTTTTTACCTCTGTTCCCTCGCTGCCCCCACCTCCCTTGTGTCCATTTTGCCTTCTGTGCCCCTCGCTGCCCCCACTGTACTGTGCCCGTTTTTTCCTCTGTTCCCTCGCTGCCCCCACCTCCCTTGTGTCCATTTTGCCTTCTGTGCCCCTCGCTGCCCCCACTGTACTGTGCCCGTTTTTTCCTCTGTTCCCTCGCTGCCCCCACCTCCCTTGTGTCCATTTTGCCTTCTGTGCCCCTCGCTGCCTCTCTCCATTCCCGCCGCTGCGTCCCCTGCGGCCCCGCACCCCTGACTGCCCATTCGCTGCCCTTGCCTCCCGCCTCCCAGCTGCTCCTCTCTCCCACCTCCCCATATATGGCGGCCGCTGCGCGGCCGCGCCGCTGGCGTGTTGAAGGCGCGCCTAAGGCAAGCCAGTCTGCGCCCGTCCGCGCCTGGACCGCGCCCAGCGCCAGAACCCCTGGGCCGCGCGCCCCCGCTCCAGCCTCGAGGACCGACGGCGATACGATGCCACCACACTCCACGCTCTCAACCCCGGACGGACGCACAACTGCTTCAAGGCCGCCCCGAAACGCACCCATGGTCCCTTCACCTGCCGGAACTGCAGCCACACCATCCTCAGAGCCACCGAGGCGCCCGCCAAGAAGGACCTCAACCACCTCCGGTGCATCCTACTGAACACACGCTCCGCACGCAAACACGCCGTCGAGCTCTGGGACCTGCCCGACACATCATCACCAGACGTCGCCTTCCTGACAGAGACCTGGATGAACGACTCCTCCGCCCCCGACATCGCCATAGCCATCCCAGACGGCTATAAGATCACCCGCAGAGACCGCGTCAACGCAGTAGGAGGAAGAATCGCCATCGTCCACAAGAACACCATCAGGGTCTCGACCAGCACCGACGACACTCTCAGCACCGCCGAACACATGCACTTCCAGATCCACACGGACCCCAACACCACCCTTAGAGGCACCCCTTGTCTACAGACCCCTGGGCCCCGACCCCAGTTCAGCGACTCCATCGCCGACTTCATCAGCACGCACGCCCTGACCTCTACCGACTACATCCTCCTCGGAGACCTGAACTTTCACCTGGAGAACAACAACGACAGCAACTCCACCACCCTGATTGACAACCTCGCCAACCTCGGCCTGAGCCAGCTCGTCACAACACCGACCCATTCCGCCGGCCACACGCTTGACCCCATCTTCTCCTCAAGCTCCCATGTCTCCTTCAGCCACACCACGGAACTCCTCTGGACCGACCACCGCTGCATCCATTTCACCTTCCAGAAACCCACCACACACCACCGCACCCAACAGATCCCACGCCGCTGCTGGAGCAAAGTCACCGAAGACCAACTTCGGGCAACCTCGCTCTCAGCCCTCCCTCCGACCCATCCAACACCGACGACGCTGCCTGCAACCTCAGACGATGGATGGATGACTGTGCCAACACCCTCGCCCCGCTGAAAAACTCACCTACAGTGACACCACCAAAAGAGCCAGCTGGTTCACCTCGGAACTCCTAGCTTCCAAACGTACCTGCCGGAAACTAGAGAAGAAATGGCACAGTGATAAGACACCGGACAGCCACGCAGCCCACAAAGACGCCATCCGTAACCACCACCACCTCATCAAGTCCGCCAAGAGAATCTCCTTCAAAGACCGCCTCGACAACAACGCACACAACAGCAATGAGCTTTTCAACATCATGAAGGAACTCTCCAACCCCAGCTCCAACACCAACGACATCCCGCCGTCGCAACCCCTGTGCGATTCCCTCGCCACCTTCTTCCACCGCAAGATCGCCGACATCCACGACAGCTTCAACACCCAGACAGCCCCAACTAAGATCGATGCACCAGACCCGCCGCACACCATCGACCACGACCCCCTGCCAGCCTGGGCCAGCGTGAACATTGAGGACACCATCAAGACCATGAGCACAATACACTCCGGCTCCCCGTCAGACCCTTTCCCGCACCACATCCTCAACAAAGCCAGCAGCTCCATCGCACCCCACCTGTGCAACGTCATCAATCTCTCCTTCGAGACCGCGACCTTCCCAGAGAGCTGGAAACACGCAGAGATCAACGCCCTACTCAAAAACCCAAGGCGGACCCGAGAGACCTCAAGAACTTCCGGCCCATCTCCCTGCTTCCGTTCCCAGCCAAGGTCATCGAGAAGATCGTCAACAAACAGCTAACCCGATACCTCGAAGAAAACAGCATCCTGGACCCATCCCAATCGGGGTTCCGCAGCAACCACAGCACTGAGACTGCCCTCATCGCCGCCACCGACGACATCAGGATCCTGCTGGACAACGGTGAGACCGCAGCCCTCATCCTGCTGGACCTCTCCGCCGCCTTCGACACTGTCTGCCACCGCACTCTACGCGCACGCCTCCACGACGCAGGGATCCGAGACAAGGCCCTCGAATGGGCCACCTCCTTCCTCGCCGGCAGAACCCAGAGAGTCCGCCTCCCACCATTCCGATCCGAAGCCTCCGAGATCATCTGCGGCGCACTCCAGGGATCGTCCCTCAGCCCAACACTGTTCAACATCTACATGGCCCCGCTCGCACGCCTCGCCAGACAGCACGACCTCAACATAATCTCCTACGCCGACGACACTCAACTGATCCTCTCCCTCACCAAGGACCCCCTCGCCGCCAAATCCAACCTCCATGAAGGAATGAAGGCCGTCGCCGATTGGATGAAGATCAGCCGACTAAAACTGAACACGGAGAAGACAGAGGTCCTCATCCTCGGCTCCAACCCCTCAGCCTGGGACGACTGTTGGTGGCTAACGACGCTGGGAGCAGCCCCGACACCCACCGACCACGCACGCAACCTGGGAGTCATCCTCGACTCAACGCTCTCCATGGCCAAGCAAGTCAACGCAGTCTCATCCTCCTGCTTCAACACCCTCCGCATGCTTCGCAAGATCTACAGGTGGATTCCGACAGACACAAGAAGAACAGTCACCCAGGCCCTCGTCAGTAGCAGACTTGACTATGGGAACGCCCTCTACGCGGGAGCCCCGGCCAAGCTCATCAAGCGACTGCAACGCATACAAAACGCCTCCGCACGCCTGATCCTCGATGTACCACGCCACAGCCACATCACCCCCACCTGAGGAACCTGCACTGGCTCCCCGTCGACAGGAGAATCTCCTTCAAACTCCTCATCCACGCACACAAGGCACTCCACAAGACTGGCCCAGCCTACCTCAACAGACGACTCCTCTTCTACGTCCCCAACCGCCAACTCCGCTCCGCCGACCTCTCCTCGCCACCGTCCCTCCCATTCGAAGAACTACCACCGGCGGCAGATCCTTCTCCCACCTCGCCGCCAAGACCTGGAACACCCTTCCACTAAGCCTACGACAGACCCAAGACCTGCTGACCTTCAGGAGGCTACTCAAGACCTGGTTGTTCGACCAGTAGCAGCACCCCCCTTTTTTTCCCTAGCGCCTTGAGACCCTCGCGGGTAAGTAGTGCGCTTTACAAATTCTGTGATTGATTGATTGATTGATTGATGAGGACAGACAGCTGGTCCCAGGCAGGCTGACATGTGGTGCGCGCCTGGGCTGGCTTGAGTGGGCGTTTTCTTGGGCCTCGGCCCACCTTTCCCCTCCGTGGAGATGGCTTGGCCCGCAGATGCCCATGCGACCTGTCCCCCCAGCGAGCCCCCGCAGTTGGGTGGGCTTTACCAGCAGGGTCCCGAGGAGCGTGAAGGTCAGCTGGGGGACGAGCTTGCGGCCCTCAAAACCCCCTCCAGCTAGTGCGACGGTCTGCAGTACATGGTTGGTGTGTCTGACAGCCCCAGAGGTGAGTACCACATAGCTGTTTTCTATTCTCACATGAGGGGCCTCCGATATGGCAAAGATGCAGGCCTGGTTTTTGCTCCTTTTTGATCCATATGCCTGTATTGGGCTGGGGGGGATTCTCCCCTGCCCTGGCTGGCATTCCAGCAGGTCAGGTGTGTTGGCCAGTATGGTACAGGTCGTCCTGTCTCTTGTGGGGATGGGACATGGATGGTGGTATTCCTTGGGGCTCTTCCTGCTTTGTTGCCTTTGTTTCCCCATTGGGGCTTCGGTTGCCCTGCAGTTGCTGATTCAGCATGGGTACGGTTTGTGGGCTATACCTCTCCCAGCCTCTGTTCGCTCAGTGGGATGAGCAGCAGTTTGTCCTATGTCCTCGGTCTTCCTTGGGCATGGTTTCCGCTCTGGTTCACGGGGCTTTGGCTTCGGCCTCTGTTTTCTGTTGCCCCGCTGTTCATTTTCGGGCTCTTTTTTTGGGCTGGGCTAAGCTGTTTGTGTTGGCTGTGCATTCTCTGCACGTGTCACCTGGTTAAGGGTGCTTCCTGGCTTGGGCAGGGATACGTCCTATCCCGGCCTTTGTATGTATTGGTACCTTGAGGTTCACCGGTTGGGTGTGGCCCATTGAGTGTCCTGGCTTCCCTTCTACTTCTTCACATCATGTACGGCTTTGGCCCTGGCATCCTGGCCACTATTTGTGGTGTGTTGCCTCTGTGGCCCGGGAGGTGGTTGGTTATGGTGTGCGTTTCTCTCTGCTCTCGAGGAGTTGGGGTGTTGCTGTGGAGGGTTGTTTGGTGTCTCTGTGTTGCTAGTTTCCCGGACTGTGGGGACACCATGTTGGGGGCCTCCTTGCTCCTGTTTCTGGGGCAGTAGTGCCAGCCATTTGGTGAGGGTTCTTCTCCTTCCAGCCTGTTGGGGCTGAGCCGGGGTCATTTACATCTGCTCCTTTGTTTCCTGGGGCAGTTGATTGTAGCTCTGCTGCTGGGTTGGGTGTTGCATGCTGAGCTCCATCTTGTGGGTCTCTGGATTTCCTTATTTTGGCATTGGGTCGCTAGCCTGGGTGCTGCATGCTTTGGCTCATTCTCCTGGACAGCATTTCAGCCTTCATCTCTTGGTGCCGGGCTTTTTGGTGGCAGGCAGAGGGGGTAATCCTCCTTTCTCTACTGGCTGGTCTCTGGCTCAGTCAGTTTGGTTTTAGGGTGATTATGGACATCGGCGGTGTTGGGTTGTTGGCCGCCCGCTTGTCTAGTGTGATTTCTGACACCCCTGTCCCTGTGGTTGGGGTGCTGCGTTGTTATGGGTGGCTGGGTGGGGTCTTGGTTCTTCACCCCTTGGTTGCTTTGTTTGTCCTTCGTGACAACTTCTTCTGGATAGCTATTTGTACAGTACTTGTATTCCTGCCGGTGTTTGGCCTGGGGCCTGTGGAAGGCCTCGTCTCCAGTTGCTCTGGGGCGGTCATGGGCCTTTGTTGTGGGCCCTTCTGTGGCTGGTGTTGGGACTCACTTAGGGTGATTCCTTTGTGCTGTCCTTTGCCCTCTAGGCCATTTGGCGGCTTGTTGTTTGGTTGGGGGGTTTCATCCTTCCCGGTTTGTGCTGGATGGCACTGTATCCTGTTGCCTTTGTCCCAGCTGTTGGGTCGAGGGTGTGGGGTGGATGGTTGCTATTGGTATTTTCGGTGTGTGGCTCATCTCCGTCAGCCTCTGGGTTGTCTTTCCCTGGTGGCAACTTGTCTACCTTGTGTAGACTCCCAGGGTGGAGGATGGGGGTTTTATTCTTGGTGGGTGTTGCTTGCGGGCAGGGTCTTCCCTGGAGATCCAATTGGTCTTTGTATTCCTGTGGTCTCGTGGTCTTGGGGATCTGCCTCACTCTGCCCTTAGTCCTTTATGGTATTTTGGTCCTGGTCTGGTTCGGTCTGGTTCAGGGGCTTGTGGTGTCTTTCCCTTGGGGGTGATTTACCTAGCCTCGGTTTGGGCCCTGTTGTTGGACTCTATTTCCAGTGGGATATTGTGCTTCGCTGTGTCCTGGCCACAGACTTGTGCCTTGCCATTTCCTATCCAGGTGGGGTGTCGGCTCATAGCTGCCTGGTCCTGCATGTTGGCCTTCGAACTGCTGGGGTTCTGCCGCTTGTCTGGCCTCCTTCCATTGTGGGGCCAAGGGGGAGACTCTGTGGTTTCGTTGGGTGGTGTTTCCGGTTGTTTGGGACCCAGTTTCACCTGCACTCTTTGAGTGTGCCTCTGTCTTTGGGTTCCGTGGCTCTAGATCGCCTTCTTCTGGTCTGGGTGCATTAGCAATTGGAAAAACAAAAAGAGAGCGAGGATTTTGGGGTACGTCCTAATCCCCTGGGTAAAGTTATAAAGAAACAATATGTAGACCGCATCACCTAAACCACTACAGATGAATATTTCTTGTTAGTCGGTTTCACATAGTTTTTAACCATACCCTGAGCCGCCACTAATAAATTTACTGGGCAAGGATTCTCAGAGGTATTTTTAATTTTTTACATCACATCTTCACACTACACCTGCTCCGCTGCAATCAGGCGTCGTAGCACAACCGGGCGGCATTAGGCCTCCCGGTTGGGACCCCAATGATGAAGCATGACACCAACTAGGTTGGTGTGTGAGGGGTCTTTTAAATATACCTAATGGTCCTTGGACTTACCACACATAGTGATTGATAGATCTCCACTATTTCAGGGTCCGTCCATATTGTTTCTTTATGCATTAGCAATTGCCCAGTGTCTGTGCTGCTGGTCGATGCTTGATGTTCTTGCCTTGGATAATTTGGGGTCCGCTGTGCACTTTTTATGGGTGGGGGGGCGTTCCCAGTGTGGGATGGCTGCCTCCTGGGCAGTATGGCATGGGGTGTCCTTCGTTGTGGTTGTGTGTCGGTGCCATGTTTAGGGTGATGAGCCCTTTTCTGGTTGGGAGTGTTGCCGGCTGTGTGCTCCTCCCTGTTTTTTCCTGTGGTTCTTCCATTTTATTCCCTTTGGGTGCTGCTTTCTGTGTGGTGTCCTGGATTTTATTTGGGAGTTCGGAAAGCCATTTTTTTGGCTTTGGTATTCTCCATATTTCATAAATGGCACAAGGACTGGTGGGGCCTTTGCATAATGCCCTATTATTTACTGGTAATCTTCATTACTCCTGGTCCCATTGTCATCGTCCCATTGATGCCCCTCTCAAACAGCATGCCTTCCTGTTGGTGGCTTGGTAGTCCTTAACGAATGCTGGGTCAGTGCTGGTTAAGTACTCCTGGTGGGTCGGGGTGGGGTAGAGGGTCCTAGCATTCCTTTTGATCTTTTTTTCCATCTGGGAGATGGTTATCTCCATATGTCATGAATGGGACGAGGACAAAGGACCAGGAGTAATGAAGATTACCGATTAGTAATAGGGGTTGCATCAAATGTTCTGTACCGACGAGTGATTTTATTTTTTCAGTGCAACAGGCTCATTTTCGGCAATTTGTTCGCTGCTGGTTCTGCGAAGTCTCCTCAATTTTACAAATCAATTTTGAAAAACAATGTGCAAAACAATGTGTATAAAACTTAAGCAATCTGTGCCCGAAAACGAAATCTGCTTATTATTGAAATTAACGAGTTCATGGGAAAAGAAAAGGCATATGCAACTGGTAAACCTGAATCTACCGGAACTGCTCTGCTGGTTCTCAGTGTAGAAAAGTCAAGATTTATGGAGATTTAATACTGATTTTGGGTCCTTCAAGCACATTAATAAATTTAATTCAGACAGATTTAATCTTGCGCTTTGCCTTAAACTTTAGTGTGCCAGCTGTCCTGAAATGAGCTATGGTAATTTCATTTCTCAGGAAATATGAGGCAGGGAATGTGAAGATTACTCAAAGTTCGGTGTTATCCATCAGCTTTGTATTGCTATGCATGGGCCGTGCACAGTTACATCTCAATCACCAACAAAAATAAGAAACGCAAACAAAATGTACTTTGGGAAAAGAAGGTGACGTGTATGCAAAATACAGTATTAACCAAAAGCTACTTAAATAATAATTTACAGAGGTGGAAGTAATAAAATAAGCAAGACCTACTTCCTGTATTTGTTCTTGTTTGGAGACAAGTTACTTTACAAGGAGCTTACTGCAATTCTACAGTGAACAAATGCATGGGCATGTCATGGCTCTGAAATATGCACAAACTAGTTAACAAGCATTTGCAATGCAATCGGTCTCGCCTTTGGGACCTTATATGTATTTAGCTATGCAGCACATTAGCCTGGGTGCTGAAACATGTACTGTTCTTTAACATGGAGGGAAAGTAAGCACCAAACTGCGTGACACGCCAGTTCAAACCCTGCAGAGATGTTAATAAAAACATGTCAGCAATAGCAGTTAATGCCAATTGCTCTTAGGACCTCAGATTTGTGCTGATAAGGTGAGTTGCTTAGACATGGACAACCACACTGGACAATTTATGAGATGTGAGCATCGTCCAGGACAGTCATCACCTTGGTACTGAGTAACAATTATCATGTACAACCAATCTCATTTAGTACATATTTGATAAAAGTGCTACTTCAGCACGAGAAGGTCTTTAATATGTTAATGGAAACTTGCACTAACATCAGCTTAGCTGTGATTTGTGGATTGTGGGACATAATTAATATGTTTCTGCTGACAGAGGGAAATAACATTTTAAAATAATTATTGCTGACTGCAAGACGGAAAAAAACCAAATCAAACTTTAGGAACGGGTCCCAGGAAGCACGGCGTGCTTGTAAAGCTGGGCCTGGCTGTAAAGCAGGGAGGAAGTGTTTTTAAAACAGGAAACATCTACAGATGCTGGAAACAAGAAACACAAGGTAAGAATGTTGGGGGTATTTAAAGCAGGACAGAGGGTGGAGTGGTGTGGCAGGTGGTGGTAAAGCAAACAGAAAGAGCATCATCACGTGCCCCTTCTGACATGACCAGCTCCTGTTATCTGGTCGCACCCCATACTGGCACCATCCTGGGCATCAAAACACCCCTTCAGGGGACACAGCACTTCTGCGCTCTTTCGTGGAGGTTCCTTCCTTCTTCTAGACTTCGGGCCTCTGTCGAGGTTTGGCCCGGTCCTAACGATGGCCTGAGCATGGTCAGGACCTCCGTCGAGAGTCACCACCCCGACCTGCTCTCTTAATACACCTTCTCCGGTGCCCTCCAAGGGATGTATAAGGGCCTCTGCCCGCTCTCAGTCCCCACACGACTACCAACAGGTAGCGCAATGCCCCCGAGGGCGGGAAGACCTTACTCGGTCCCCCCCTCGCCCCTGTGAAAGCAGTGGCTGGACTCACCCCCACTCAGAAAGGCTGTCGTGTGGTCTACCGATGGCCAAGGTAACTGCACTGCGGCCTCGCGTCTCTCCTCCTGGGCCCACTTCAGGGATCACGGGGCGAAGACTCCGTTGGTCACACAGTCCCTCTGGGCCACCTCCGGACACCGCAGCGCGGGGTGGGCTCCCGCCTGAAGTTGGCTCGGCAGCGTCTCTATTGCCACGCGACTTCAGCCTGGCTTCTGCTCTGCTGGGGAAACTCTGCCCCCGGTCAGGCGGGCTTGCCTGACTTCCGGCTCTCCCGCGGACCGAGAACCACAGTGCAGCACATTCTCTACATAGGGAGTAGGGATGCCCCTGGACCAAGGCACTCCTCCCCCAGACACCCCAATGGTGCCAGTAGAATGTCGGGAGCGGCCCGCCAACTTGCGGAGCCTGTCCTTCCTGCTCACCTCCTGGAGGCAAAAACATGCGGGGTGGGCTCCCGCTCCGTTCAGGGAGACACTCCCCAGGCATGAGCAGCGCTGCATGCACTCGCTCCCAATATAATCAATATAATCAATATAATGCGTTTGCCTCAAGCGCCACAAAATTATTCCGTGCCTGGAAACACAGTCAGCACCAGCTGGAACAAAGTTAACAGAAACTGAAACATTGCCTCGCACAAAACTGAAACGCGCTTGCCTCGAAGTAAAAAAAAAAGCAAGGCACATTTAAATAAAGAGATCCCCGAAAAACAACAGGCCCCAAAAAAATGCACTAATGCCAGTAAAGGGGCCAATAGCCATAATCGTACCCAACAGGGAAAAAGGAGGGACATAAAACACACTTAGCCAATAGCAAGTACTACATTTTGAAAGACACACTCAATAACAAATAGGAAAACGGAGGTGGTAACTCACCTAGTAAAGCATATACTGCATGTCTCAACAAGACAGCGCATGCGCTGCCTAGGCGAGACCTAAAAATAGCTATGCACGTTTATCGGTAACCTCAATCTCTCCAGGCCTGATTAACAAAGCTTGTTCTATGAGTAGTTGTGTCTTACTCTTGCCTTAAATGTGAGTTGCACTAAAATAGCAATGCCTGATTCATAAACCATATTTTGTTGATTTCTTTCAGGTGTCATACCTGCTTATTCAGGGAAACGGTGAGTAAGCATGTCTTACTCTTAGAAATTCAGGGCTAAGACACATCTAAGTCTGAAATAAGACTCACCTACTCATAGAAAATGATTTCGGAATTAGGTCTGGATTTTCAGGTGTAATTCACACCTAAACCTGGAGCAAGACTCACATGCTCATAAAACAAACTGTAAATCAGACTCTATGTCTCAACTGAAGTGAAATAAAATTGCACTTTAAGCATCAAACCATCAAAGAATTGTATAGTCAGTCAATGAACTGTGGCCTAAATTATTTGTCCCTTTAACACTGACCAAAAGCCGCCGGTCGACCAACAAATGTATCCGGGCTGGATCACTGACATAATATCGACAACAAAAATATCGTATTGACAAAATATCGTCGTCATAATATCGACTAAAATAATATCGACTACCAATACTTATTTAAAAAAATACAAAAATATCGAGTACACAATATCGTATATAAAAAATATCGTACACCACAATATCGAAATACAAAATATCGTTAAATTAAATATCGTTTAATTTTAAAACACATACAAAATATCAAAAATATCGAATACCAAAATATAGACATCAATATTATCGACTTTTTAACAATATCGACTATTGAAAAACTGGTCAATTAAATATATGTTTAGCACCAAATATAAATTCACATTATAAAACAATATAAAACACTTAAATAACATAAAATAATCATTTGCAAACACATCAATATATAAAACAGACATTTTTTTCTAAACGAACAATTACAGTAATAAAATAAAAGCTTTAAAATATATAATGCTTGCATCATGTCACATTCAAAACAATGTTTAATATATTTTAAAAAAGAAAAACGAAAAAATAATAACTTTCTACTAACAAGTTCTTAATTAGTGTTTCCCTTATATGGAAACAAACAGCCAAAACAATAAAAACAATTCACTTGAACGAATCAAATACTCACATTTTAAAATACACCAATAACATAAAGCAACCAATTAAATAAACACTATATAAACATGAAATGTTTGCATCTCTTTACACTTCTAACCTACAATAAAGAAGAAGGTGAAACTCTGCCCGACTGTTTCCTGAAAGAAAACTTTCATTACTGAAGAAATCTTTAAAACTGAACTAAGTAAGTAAAACTGTATTTAAAATATACACCATACTACTAGCCTTCAACCCTAATTATTTCTGAGACCTAATTTACTAATCTTTCATTGCTTACATTTATGTCTGCTCTACAGATATCTTACAAAGCCAGAAAAATATTTTCAACATCCTCACCAATAAAGGAACAATCAATGTAAGTATATTATATTTTTTTCCAAGCTACCTAAAATTATTTTTCAAACGTAATTCACTAATATATATTTTATTTTTTATCTATCTCCTCTACAGCCAACTGCAAAAGCATCCAAAATCATTTTATAAACACTAACCAACTAAATACAATTAAAAAGTAAGTATATAATTTTCAATTATTAAACACCCTTAAATACCCACCCAAATATCCCCTTTCCCCTAAAATCCCTATCATCTACAAACAATGTAATCAAATTATTAAAATGTTTGTTTTCTCTTCTCAACAGAAAATACATCAAGAAAATAGAAAATAAAGCTTGAAATCATTTCCTGGACGATTTTATTTACATCAAACTAAACATTGTAAGTATATTCACTGAAATGTAACTGTATTTAATAAATATGTGGTATTTATTATATTAAAAATTTGTTTTTTTAATTTCCCTAGCATAAGACAAAACAACATGACTGAAGGTGCAGAATTTGTAATGTCACAAAAAATAAAATGTTATTATGTTATATGGGGTATGTCTATACACAGGAGAAACAAATTGGCCTTAAAGTGTTTTGGAAGTGTAGCAAATACTACTCTAACAAATGCTATGGAAGAGCTACTACTCATGAAACTACTGTTCTTTCTGTAAAAGAACATAATCACCCCCCAAACATAACAGAGATTGAGGTTCGAGATGCTGTTGAAAGTATTAAAGAAGCAAGCACTAGTACTGATAAACCAACTACCCAAATACTGAAAGAGCAACTATTAAAAGTACCTCAACATGCATCAGGACAATTACCCTCCATAGCTTCTTTAAAAAGAACTATTGCCAGACAAAAAAAAGCAACTACAAGTACCATACCTGCCCCTAAAACATTTGCAGAAGTAGTTATTCCCCCAGAATTAAGCATTACTCATACTAAAGAACCATTTATATTTTTTGATAACAAATGCCCTGATAAAAGAATAATTATGTTTGCTACCTCAAACAATTTAGTTAAATTACAGCAATGTGACACCTGGATGATGGATGAAACTTTCAAAGTCTGTCCAAAACCATTCTACCAGCTGTACACAGTGCATGGATTGTACCAACATTCAAATATTCCATTCATCTATGCCCTATTACCAAATAAGCAGCAAACTACCTACATAGATATACTCACTAAAATAAAACAAGAAAGCAATAATTATTTTCCTTCAAAAATAATTATTGATTTTGAATTAGCCATGATAAATGCTATACTGAAAAATTATCCACACACAGCAATCCAGGGTTGCTATTATCATTTTAACCAGAGTCTCTGGAGACATCTACAAAAATCAACCCTAAGGGGTCGATTCCGATCCCGGCCGGAAGCGCACCTAACAGTATTCGTCCGGAAAAAAAACCAGCCGATTGCGTGTTTCCCGACCGATTCGAACATTCGTCCGGACGAACAAGTACGATGCGTATAACAACCCAGATTCCGAGCGAGCCGTACTTACCCAATCCAGCTCCTGTTCCCCTCCGAGCCGGATCCGTAAACGCCGAATCGAGTCGTACGGAAACAAATACACAGCACCTTCCGGCCGGACGAGTACGATGCGCACTCCGTACGCACCGAACCCGTCGCTACGTCCGGGACGTTTGAGCATCCGGACGAGCCGTACATAAGCTCCGTTTCGCGCTACAAGACGATCCACGGCTACGAGACGAACAAGCCTGCTACGAGTACGACTCGAAGACACGAGAAACCCGAACAAGACGATCCAAGCATGAATCCCATTGCGCAGGTCCTACCTATACTCTACATCTATTACCGGGACCGGCACGGACGCGTACGGCGCAGACGGTAAGTCAAACACCAACAATACAAACAAACGACACGTACCCGAAATATGTCACACACACATAGGGATGCACAAATGACATACACTAGCAACAGCAGAACCATAGGGGTGGGATGGCCATCACCAATGCCATACACACCCATAGGGGGCTGGATGCCTACCACTACCACCACCCCACTCAGGGGGGGCTGGATGCCTGCCACTACCACCACCCCTACTCAGGGGGGGCTGGATGCCCGTCACTACTACCATCCCCACCCTTAGGGGGCTGGATGCCTGCCACTACCACCATCCCACTCAGGGGGGGCTGGATGCCTGTCACTACTACCATCCCCACCCTTAGGGGGATGGATGCCTGCCACTACCACCACCCCACTCAGGGGGGCTGGATGCCTGTCACTACTACCATCCCCACGCTTAGGGGATGGATGGCCACCACTACCACCACCCCTACTCAGGGGGTTGGATGCCTACCACTACCACCACCCCTACTCAGGGGGCCTGGATGCCTGTCACTACTACCATCCCCACCCTCAGGGGGCTGGATGCCTACCACTAACACCACCCCTAATCAGGGGGGGCTGGATGCCTGCCACTACCACCACCACACTCAGGGGGGCCTGGATGCCTGTCACTACTACCATCCCCACCCTTAGGGGGATGGATGCCTGCCACTACCACCACCCCACTCAGGGGGGGCTGGATGCCTGTCACTACTACCATCCCCACCCTTAGGGGGATGGATGCCTACCACTACCACCACCCCTACCCCTATCCATTACTGTAATGTCCATTAATCAACATCTTGCATCATCACTATAATGCAATATTAAATATAACCTTTATTACATTTCAACCCCTCCTCATTACATACAATAGACCCCTTCTTGAGTGATGTCAGTGATGCGACTCTATTCTCATGGTGAACCTATCTTCTTAACAAACAAACACCCCATAAATCCCTCAGTTGTGCAGTACAAAATCTACCCTTCTTTCTGACACTACAATTTTTTGATTCACTTCATTCTGCATTTCCCATTTACATTCACACTGCGCTCACCTACTGCATTAAATTTACATAAATCCCCATGGATCCCTTATCTCACTCCACTACTCACTACACACTCGTTGTCAATCCCCAATCATTCATCGCACTCCTTCATTATCCCCTTACATCTCCAATTCACATTCACGCTGCTGAATCTGCTCCCTTTCCACTCTGGTGTTTTACACGTTGTTATACATGTCCATAGCCTGACTCCAAACAGTTCCCCTATTTATATTTAATTCTTGTACCCCCCAGTCCTCATTATGACATCCTTCCACTTAGTCATTCATCATTTACGCGCTCCAAAAGCAAACACTTCACTTTCATCCCTCAGCCTAAAATAAACACTCAGACAATTTCACATTGCTGCCTCCGTTTTGGTGTCAGAAGTGGGATTCGAACCCACGCCTCCACACTCTATTATTTTACACGTTATTATTCTTGCCCATAGCCTGACTCCAAGCAGTTCCCCTATTTTTGTGTGGTTCTTAAACAACCCAGCCCTCATCATAACATCCTTCCACATAATCCTTCACCCTTTACGAGTTGTAGTTAAATAAGGGTGGAACCAAAGGGGGCCACAAACATTTACTGAAATGGAGATGGCTACGGATTCGAGAGTCTGAAGCAGGTATGTGAAACTGCTCGAGTGGTGATTTTGGTTAAGGGACGAAAGTGGAGTGTTTGCTTTAGCTTTTTGAGCTCTTACAGGGTGAATGATTATGTGGAAGGATGTTATGATGAGGGCTGGGTTGTTTAAGAACCACACAAAAATAGGGGAACTGCTTGGAGTCAGGCTATGGGCAAGAATAATAACGTGTAAAATAATAGAGTGTGGAGGCGTGGGTTCGAATCCCACTTCTGACACCAAAACGGAGGGAGCAATGTGAAATTGTCCGAGTGTTTATTTTAGGCTGAGGGATGAAAGTGAAGTGTTTGCTTTTGCTTTTGGAGCGCGTAAATGATGAATGACTAAGTGGAAGGATGTCATGATGAGGACTGGGGGGTACAAGAATTAAATATAAACAGGGGAACTGCTTGGAGTCAGGCTATGGGCATGTATAACAACGTGTAAAACACCAGAGTGGAAAGGGAGCAGATTCAGCAGCGTGAATGTGGATTGGAGATGTAAGGGGATAATGAAGGAGTGCGATGAATGATTGGGGATTGACAACGAGTGTGTAGTGAGTAGTGGAGTGAGATAAGGGATCCATGGGGATTTATGTAAATTTAATGCAGTAGGTGAGCGCAGTGTGAATGTAAAGGGAAATGCAGAATGAAGTGAATCAAAAAATTGTAGTGTCAGAAAGAAGGGGTAGATTTTTGTACTGCACAACTGAGGGATTTATGGGGTGTTTGTTTGTTATAAGATAGGTTCGCCATGAGAATAGAGTCGCATCACTGATATCACTCAAGAAGGGGTCTATTGTAGGTAATGAGGAGGGGTTGAAATGTAATAAAGGTTATATTTAATATTGCATTATAGTGATGATGCAAGATGTTGATTAATGGACATTACAGTAATGGATATTTGTTTTATTGTCATTTATAGTGTCCCCTGACGAAGGGCACTGGTTGCCCGAAATGCATTGGGTTTTTTAAATAAATGCTGCTTTGGACGAACTCCTGCATCTGTCGTGTTTTAGCAAGAGGTCCGGATGGGCACAGCTTTAACATGAGAAACTTGGAAAAAAGGCATTATACATCCCGCGTGTGGATTCAAGCTGATAAACGCAAAAAAATGGTGTAAAATGAATGGAACATATAGTTGAATAAGGATTAAAAATAAGAAAAAATGAAACGTTCTGCCATAGTGGCGCTACGCAGCTGTGCAGTCGGTTTGGGGCAAAAGGAAGCCCCATTCATCCATGGTCTTATCAAATCAGGTGTCATTTGGGCAAGGCGCCATACCGACGTGCACGCATTCTTGGATTATTATGGACAAGTTTTGAGAAAGAAACTAGTAAACTGGTGTGCACCCTACTACCTCTATTGAACATGCCTACCACTACCACCACCCCTACTCAGGGGGGGCTGGATGCCTGCCACCACCACCACCCCTACTCAGGGGGGCCTGGATGCCTACCACTACCACGACCCCTACTCAGGGGGGGCTGGAGGCCTGCCACTACCACCACCCCTACTCAGGGGGGGCTGGATACCCATCACTACTACCATCCCCACCCTTAGGGGGCTGGATGCCTGCCACTACCACCACCCCACTCAGGGGGGGCTGGATGCATGTCACTACTACCATCCCCACCCTTAGGGGGATGGATGCCTACCACTACCACCACCCCTACTCAGGGGGGGCTGGATGCCTGCCACCACCAACACCCCTACTCAGGGGGGCCTGGATGCCTACCACTACCACCACCCCTACTCAGGGGGGCCTGAATGCCTACCACTACCACCACCCCTACTCAGGGGGGAATGGATGCCTGCAACTACCACCACCCCTGCTCAGGGGGAGCTGGATGCCCGTCACTACTACCATCCCCACCCTTAGGGGGCTGGATGCCTGCCACTACCACCACCCCTCTCAGGGGGGGCTGGATGCCTGTCACTACTACCATCCCCACCCTTAGGGGGATGGATGGCCACCACTACCACCACCCCTACTCAGGGGGCTGGATGCCTACCACTACCACCACCCCTACTCAGGGGGCCTGGATGCCTGTCACTACTACCATCCCCACCCTCAGGGGCTGGATGCCTACCACTAACACCACCCCTAATCAGGGTGGGCTGGATGCCTGCCACTACCACCACCCCACTCAGGGGGCCTGGATGTCTGTCACTACTACCATCCCCACCCTTAGGGGATGGATGCCTGCCACTACCACCACCCCACTCAGGGGGGCTGGATGCCTGTCACTACTACCATCCCCACCCTTAGGGGATGGATGGCTACCACTACCACCACCCCTACTCAGGGGGGCCTGGATGCCTACCACTACCACCATCCCCACTCATAGGGGGATGGATGCCTACCACTACCACCACCCCTACTCAGGGGGGCCTGGATGCCTGTCACTACTACCATCCCCACCCTTAGGGGGATGGATGCCTACCACCCCTACTCAGGGGGGGCTGGATGCCTACCACTACCACCACCCCTACTCAGGGGGGCCTGGATGCCTGTCACTACTACCATCCCCACCCTTAGGGGGATGGATGCCTGCCACTACCTCCACCCCTACTCATAGGACGGGTAATGCATGACACAACCAGCATACTCCCACATAAGGAATGTCTGAAAATTACATCCCCCCCAACACCATGACAAGCGTGTGTAGTCTGTGACAAATGCCTACAACACTGAACATGACATTGAACATACAATGTGACCCCCTAGCACATGTGTCACACATAAATGTGTGTGGCCTCCACAATGCAAGCCGACCATGGCCACTGTGGCAATGGGGTTGAACACCCCATCACCACAGCGACCAAAAGGGAGGTGTGGGGCCCGTAGCTGATGCACCTTTTGAACAGTGTGGCAATGGGGCCCAAAGCCCCATCACCACAGCGACCAAAAGGTAGGTGTGGGGTCCATAGCTGATACACCTTTTGAACAGTGTGGCAATGGGGCCCAAAGCCCCATCACCACAGTGACCAAAAGGGAAGTGTGGGGTCCATAGCTGATGCACCTTTTGAACAGTGTGGCAATGGGGCCCAAAGCCCCATCACCACAGTGACCAAAAGGTAGGTGTGGGGTCCATAGCTGATACACCTTTTGAACAGTGTGGCAATGGGGCCCAAAGCCCCATCACCACAGTGACCAAAAGGGAAGTGTGGGGTCCATAGCTGATGCACCTTTTGAACAGTTTGGCAATGGGGCCCAAAGCCCCATCACCACAGTGACCAAAAGGGAAGTGTGGGGTCCATAGCTGATGCACCTTTTGAACAGTGTGGCAATGGGGCCCAAAGCACCATCACCACAGTGACCAAAAGGGAAGTGTAGTCAGGCTAAAAGCTGCCAAAGCCAAACTGCATGGATGATTCCTGGTCACACAACAACAAACACATCAGTGGCATAGTAGTGCTTGTGTCCCATAGCAACATAGATTGGGTGAGGCAAACAGTGCAGTGCAAATAAAACATACCTTTGGCCATGTGCATACAAACATCACCCATGGGGGCTCACATTGTCAACATTCACAAATAACACAATGACAGAAGTGACCATCATAATGCAGACCCACATATCTGCACCAATGGACACACAAATGTAGATATCCTGTGGAGGCAGTAGATGTCAGGTGAACAAATACCATACCATGGCAGCAATGGGACATACAAACCATGATCATTGTGCTGACTGATGACCTAGGAGTCCCAGGGACAGCAGGGGAAAGCCACCAAACAACATACAGCCAATGGCACACTCAAGATATGCCAATGCAGAGGTGCAAATGCACAAACACAAACAGGCAGACTCACACTGCATATCAAACACAACAGGTGATGGGGGGGTGTGCCAGTGTCCCCAGGCAACCACACAACACATGAGGAGGCCTGAATTCCAATTACACAGATGTGTATACAGTGCCATACAAAAGTAAGTCATGGATCGGATTCCCCTATGTGGGCAAAGAGGCATTGTTAGATGAGAGGGAGCCCAAATTACACATGTCACACAAGCTAGTAGGAACAGCAACTAACACAGCAAGAGACAGACACACCACAGCACTACCCCCAGGGATCCCACATTGTGGTGACACTAGCCTGCATGATAATCCCACTGTGATGACAAAGGTAGATGTCATTCACACTGTGAACCACAGCCATGTGTCCTGAGCAACAAACTACCATCACACCTACACAAGCACAAATCAAACAGCACGGCCTGCCAGCCATGGCCAATATGGAGGTAGGGGTCTAGCCGTGCAACAACTCACATTTACTCACACTCAACACCACACACCTTGATCTCCACCAATGTGCAGCAGTGAAGCTCACATGGACTGGTGACATTGCACATGCACCCATGACAATCCCAGGGGTGGTGGTGGGAACTAAGGTGCAGAAACCCATCACACATGGCCAGCCAACAAGACTCGTGAATGTCTGACACACTGCACACTAGGCGGTACATGGGCATGACGTGAAATCCACCACAATCAATGGGATCATGGCCATAGTCACACACCAATGAAGAAGACAAGGTGACACACAAAGAACACACGTACACAACTTCCAACATTGCAGCTCTGACCCTGAGGAGTGGCAGCAGTCACACACACAACGTGTCACAATCACTGAAAGCTACCACAGACTGTAAATTACATGACATGTGTAACCAACAAGTGCCAAGGGGAATCCTGAATGTGTCCCATCTGTATTTGCCCTCATCCCCAGCCATGAAAACAAAGACAACCTGGGATGACAACCTGATGAACCTTAGTTTGCCATGCACTCACATCCTGGAGTAACCAGGTCCAAGATGCTGGATGAACACAGAACAACTCAGCAAGCATCAGAAACAGGAACATCCGTAGGGACACAGCCTGTGTAGGAAAAGGGAAGGGTACACGCACAGACATGCTTACACAACACAAAACACGGGCCCAGGCAATGTCACGGGATTACACACTGCCATGAGGGCACTCCACTGCTGTGGAAGGTCCGCTGTGCCAAACCTTGTCTGTGCACGACTCAAACATGTCGGCAGAACACTCGGTCAGTGAGTCAACAACTACAACACACTGAAGGCTCTGCTCACATCAGCCTGGGTACGGGAGTGTCACGTCAGTCATCTGCATACACCCAAAACACGTGTCAGGCTAGGTGCACTGTATACACTGATGAGTCCTTCAACATTGGTGTGCTAAACTGCATGTCCAGTGGAGATGGGCACACAGTCAGGGAAATAGAAACATTGAACAGTGGCAAGCCCACCAGATGTGCATCACTGTAAGACAAAGATGTCAATTTACAAATGCAAAACGTACATCCCTGTGTCATATGCTGAACATCACACCCTCAGACTGCAGCAGAGGATGCCATAGATCCAGACTACAACAGGACACATATCCCATGGACCACATGGAGTCCATCACTGCAACACTTCATTTCCCTGATCTGAACACTATTACAACTGCAAATGCATGATGATACTCATCTACATCATGTACATCAAAAGAAAAACCACAAGTAAACAAAAATAGGCTTTATTCAGCAAATGTCAATAAAAAATCAGAAGTCCAAATTAAACTAAGGCCAATGGCCAGTCCAAATACACAGTCCCAACAGGGTGATGTGACAACTTGTCACCCATTGCTTGCCTGCACTGGTAGGGACAGGGGACATCCCCCTTGGAGGGGCATACAAGGGGCAGGCCAGGCACCGCAGGGACAGGATCAGGGGATGCCAGAGTGAGGCAGTGAAGGGGTGGTGGGTGCAGGAGTGTCACCAGCAACTGCAGTGGAGGTGTCTGACTCAGGAGGGGCCAGCACCACTATAGGGCACAAGTTAGATGGTGTTGGTGCTGCAACCACTGCAGTGGGCTGGTCTGATGGAGTGGACTGGGTCCCCACTGCAGTGCCCGAGTCAGACGGGGTGGTTGTGGACTCCACTGCAGTGCATTCCTCCAAGGTAGTGGAAGGGGGGGGCAGATGAGGTGGGCAGGACAGAGGGGGGGACACGGTCTCCACACCAGTGGCACAAACATGCTGAGCGTCTGGGTTGGGGGTGGAAGAGCAAGTGGCAGGGGGGGAGGGCCTAAGCAGTTTGGGGATGCGGTATCGGTGTGTGGGGGAACCTGGGGCAGGGTGTGGCGGTGGAACCTGTGGAGTGGTGGCCTGGGGGATGGAGGAGAGAGACTGGGTGGTGGAGCTGCGTGGTGGTGGTGGTGGGGTCTTGCCCTTCCTGGTCCGGGGGGACTTCCGAATGGGGTCCTCAGTCTGCCTGCGCCTGGGGGAGCGTGTCCGGGGGCGAGGGGCACTCCCCTCTGTGTGGGTAGACTTCCTCTTCCCCCAATATGCCGGATCTGCAGGATCGGAGGGGAAAAGGCCGAGGTCACACAGGAAGACCTGCTGTGTAGGTGGGGTTGCAGGTGAGGCAAGGGAAGGGGTCTTGGAGGGAGAGGATTTGGAGGACTGCGGAGTGACTGTGGATGCCTGTGTGTGTGTCTGTTCCCCATCCCCTGTGTGTGTGGTATCTGTCCCCTGAGGATGCTTGTGTGCACGTCTTGCCTTTCTTTTGGGTGTGTCTGTGCTGCTCGTGTCTGTGTGCTTGGGTGATTGTGCAGGTGTGCATGTGCTTTGGACAGGTAGGGTGCCAGGAAGTGTGGATGGGGCAGAGGTAGGAGGTGGGAGGGACTGTTGGAGGAGGGATACTGCTGCCGTCAGGGAGGAGTCCATGGACTTATTGCTCCTCTGTAGGGCAGACATACCCGTCGAGATGCCCTCCATGAACGACACCAGCTGTGTCAACAGAGTGGTGTGTGCATGGAGGACACTCAGCATTGCTGTCTGCCCTACATGGAGCTGCCGAAGTAGGTACACAGACTCCTCACTCAGGGCAGCAGGGGACACAGGGGCAGGGGTGCGGTGCCTGGCACGAAGGAGACACGCTCCCGAACACGGAAGCCTCCACGGACCTCTGGAATTGGAGCCAATGGGAGGGCGGTGCTGGTGGTGGTGGTGGCGGGGCCAGACAGACTAGCAGGGGTGTTGTGGCTGCTGACACCCGCCTCCACAAGGGAGTCATCCTCCGAGCTGCTGTGGTCCTCAGCTGAGGTGGATGGTGCTGAGGACTCCTCGGTGTGGCTCCCCTCGCCCTCCGTGCCACTGGGTCCCTCTGACCACTCGTCGGATGCTGACCCAGTCTGGCTCCGTTGCTCCTCCTGGTCCGTGGAGCTGTCCCCTCCTGTGGCCGTGGATGTATCTGCAAACAATTAGGGAAACAGACAAACATCAGTCACCTGCACTGACCGCACACACCACAGTAAGTACAGCACTTACAGAGCCAGCCCTGGCATCCTTAGTTGAACATTGCCAAAACTCCTCACACAGATTTGGAGAAGCCAATTGTCAGTCTGATGGTCAACCATGGGACTCACACCCCGCCTGCCCTTGCACCCATCTGTCTGGTGCCTGTCTGATGGTAAGACCCCAGTGTGGACACATGCACCACCTACACAGTTGTTGGACATTGCAGGGAACACAGTGAAGTATGTGAACATGCACACATCACATCTCTTGCCACTGAGTCAGTGCAGGTGTCCGGAGAAAGGGATGGCCAGAGTCTAAATAGAAATGCATGTGATGCATACCAGCACCAGACACCATGATGCACCCATGTCCGGATAGTCCATGCCACAATGGGGTGCATGTTGCACATGTCACTCCCCTGCAGGATCACTCTTAGGAAGTGTAATGCCATGACACAGGCATGCGTGCAAAGTCATACATCACTGTCTCCAGTCACATGGCCATGGCGGCCAGCCAACAACAGTCTGCACTGTGTCACAATCCTAGGACATGGGGAATGCAAGTTATGTAACTGACAAGTGCACATGTCCATCCCCCACACACCACATCATCTGAACTAGTATTTGTTCACGTCATGCCAATTGGACATATGGGGGACATGAAACACAAGTCCCAGAACCTGAGCACCTCACAGTGTGCTGTGAATGAATAACAGCTGCCTGAAAGTCACAGTCGCATACACCTGTGTGCACAGTCAAGTGATCAAACATCTATAAGTCACAGAAGTATCGTCTCTCATGGTCACATCTCAGATGGTATGCTGAACCCTAAACGACAAACATACCAGTAGTCCTGACAACGAAGCCACAGCACAATGACACAGAGGCAGACACCTGAGGGAACATGTCACTGATCACAACATGTCAGATGATCCACGGGAGTGGGAGTACAGAGTCTATTGTATGCCCTGGAGTAGGCATGACTGTCCAGCTCCACCTGTAAGAGGGATGAGTCCTGGACAGTAGGCAGGTGTCTAAGCATGTGTGACACACTTGATATACATACTCCTGAGGCCCAAACATTCTTCGCACCCGCAGCATGGGGGGTGCCAAATACCCCAGGGACATGTGGTGAATCAGATCAGCAAGTGGACCACATATCAAAGTTACACCCAGATTACTTGTCAGGACTTGGGCATTGTGTGCGCAATTGACCCACCTATGAATCCCACAACATAGTCACCAGAACAAATGCTGTCCCCCACCTTGAGCAAAGCAAAATGCAATGACACAGTCCCCAAGTGACACAATTTCCTGACTGTAAGGGCCACACATATGCGTATCAGATGAGGAGTGGGCATGTCACAATAGAGGGACATGGGTCCTGGACCACAAGACTGATGTACTGTGGAAGTTTAACCAGGCCAGAGGAGGGCACATAGCATGTCAGACAAAGTGCACAGTGCTGTCATGGACTCAGCCCCTCCTTGCTGCTGTCTGGCCTTCAGCTGACCATCCAGGTCAGGGAAGACCACCGCCAGGATCCTGAGCATGTGGGGGGTCAGGGTCCGGTGTCCGCCCCTCCTGCGAGGAGGCGACAGCTTTAGCTGGACCCTTGTGATCCTCCGGGTCCAGCCACGAAGGTCCTGCCACCTCTTCTGGCAGTTGCGGATCCGGCGCTTGTAGTCCCCCACGGATCTTACTGCCCGGGCGATGGTCAGCCAGATTTCCTGCTTCTGGTGGGCATCAACCTGTGAGGATGACAAAGTGAAAATGCCATTACTACATATGCAACATATACGTGCATCACACAGTTGGATATACATGTCTCAATCACTGGGGCACATGATGTACACAGGCAGTGCAACGATGGCTATGAACAGTTAGCCAGCAGTTACTACATGGTATCATTGCATGGAACGTAAACCTTGTTGGAATGCACTGTTACTGCACTGTACCTGTTCAGTGCATGTAACTAAACACACTTTGGGGGGTGAGAACTACTCAGTGAGCATGCTAGCCAGTGGTGTGCACACTGTAAGTCCTGCTAGTCAGACAACATGCAAAATTAGTAAGGCAGTGGACAGCACACTCACCTGCTCCCCTGGTGTCCCATATAGCTTGCTGTTCTGTGGAAGGAGGCTGTCCAGCAGGGCCTGGTTCTCCTCAAGGCTGAAGGCTGGGGCTCTCTCCACAGTACGTGCCATTGCAGTAGCCAGAGGATGCAGAGACAGCAGCAGTGTTGGTGGTAGATGTCGTCCTGGAGCATGTAGTGCAGGCAAGTGAGCTCTCAGGGGAACAGCCAGCATTATATGTGTGCTGCAGAGGCAGATACTGTCCCGTGTGTCCAAAGTGATAGGTCCAAGTCGTTTGCATCTTCTGAATCTGACCAATCCATGGAATAGCAACACTAATACACGCCCACAGCATCCTTCAAAAATCCAAGTTCATGACACCCATGATTTTGCAACATTGTTGTGGCTGGCCAACTGAATTCACTGCATCAGACTCGTTGAAGCCTCGAATACGCGTCTGTTGCCATGCCAGGCCCCAGCCAACGCGTGCGCACCGTTCGATCCATTGCTGTACAACGCGTATTTCGGGATACAACGCATACCCGCTCCCAACAGATGCAATGGACCGGCCGGGCACACCGATCGGTCCATTGCTGTACAACGCGTACCCGCTCACAACAGATGCAATGGGCCGGCCGGGCACACCGATCGGTCCATTGCTGTACAACGTGTACCCGCTCCCAACAGATGCAATGGTCCGGCCGGGCACACCGATCGGTCCATTGCTGTACAACGCGTACCCGCTCCCAACAGATGCAATGGTCCGGCCGGGCACACCGATCGGTCCATTGCTGTACAACGCGTACCTGTACAGGTCAGTCGCATATGTCACCATGCTTGTCACTGGTAAACGTATGCCAGCCACATATACCTGCCAGAGACCCAGGGACACACCTACAACACCACACCCAGTCCACACTGTTTCCTAAGGCATGTAAGGCTGCATTACCTTTTCTGTGTATGGGGGTTGACATGTGGTTTCTGTGGTGGCACTTGTGGGCAGCCACACCCAGGCTGTGCATGTGTTAATGGGGACAGGGTCCTTTGTGTGTTGTGCACATGACCACTGTGATGTGCAACAGTTCATTTCTGAGCATGTGGCATGGTCACATTTCCAGGTTGTGTATGTGTGTGACATGTCACATAACCCCAGGGTCCCTGGGGGAAGGCATGTACATCACAGGGTGACCCATTGCCACAATAGTGATGTCCCTCCACAGTCTGTGTGCATGTTGTGTTTCCGATGTCTCTGATTCCATGTGCACGATGGGAGACAGTCTCCACATCAACGTTGTTTGTGCATGGACTTTGATGTTGTGCGTCACTGGCGTACATGTCTGTCCTGCGTAGGCGACAGGGGCCACTACCTGTGGGAGTCATGTTTGTTTTTCTGACGTGTACATGATACACCATGTCATGCCAGTGTCCATGTGGCAAGACAGGGTCACTGGGAATCTACCTGTCAATGAGCTGTGATGCCTGTGGCGCATCTGTCCAGACATGTCACTGTGGTGTGTGTGTGGAACGTGACAGCAGTAAATGGGTACTGTGACACAGCCTAATGGTTTCCCATAGCACAACCTGGAACCTGTTGTCCACAAATGTTGTACTGAGAAGATAGATGATGGCCATGTAGGTGCGAGTTATGTCCGAACAGAACGGCACACACATCAAGTACTTGTGTCTCGTAATGATGTATCATGTGAAATTGAGTATGGTGAATGGCACATATGTGGGGTGACTGACAATCTTTCTTTCCTCAACCTATGCACTGCAGGGCTCCAGCTGTCCATAGACCATTTCCTGATCTGGCAACGATGGTGGAACGTGACAGCATCCGACGGTACCGCTTCACCAGGCAGCTGATTGAGGATTTGGCAGTGCGCTTGGCACCACATTTGCAACCTGGCCGGCCGTACCCTACGGCGCTGACCCCCAAGGTGAAGGTAATGGCAGCCCTACACTTCTTTGCCACCGGTACCTTTCAACACACTGTGGTGACTGCCGGTGGGATGTCACAGACTATGTTCAGCCGTGTGCTACGCGATGTTTTGGAGGCAATGTTGAGATGCCTGAACCAGTACATCTATTTCCCTACATGTCAACAACTCACTGATGTCAAGAGTGACTTCTATGCCCTGGGGAGGATGCCACATGTCACTGGCTCCATTGATGGGACACATGTGGCTTTGGTACCACAGGCACATGAGCAGGCATACCGGAACCGGAAACATTACCATTCGATCAATGCTCTGGTGGTATGTCTTGCAGATATGAGCATCACACATGTGTGTGCCTGTTTCCCTGGTTCAGCACACGATGCCTACGTGATGAGGAGTAGTCGCATCCCGAGGATGATGGCACAGATGCAGAACCAGCGTGCCTGGCTTGTCGGTGTGTACTGACTTTGTACCATTGTGTGTGTTCTGCTCTGTAGTATACCGCCCACTTTTCCAAATCAGCTAATGTGCACTTGTCTGTCTGTAGGTGACTCCGGATACCCCAACATGCCGTGGTTGCTGACACCCCTCAGGAACCCTGTGACACCAGCCCAGATGCGCTACAGTGAGGCACATGGTCGGACCAGGAGAGTGATCGAGCGGACCTTTGGTCTCCTGAAGAGCCGCTTCCGCTGCCTGGACAAGACCGGAGGGGCCCTCCCATATGCCCCAGCAAAGGTGTGCAAGATTGTCATCGTCTGCTGCATGCTACACAACCTGGCAGTGCGGAAGGAGTTGCCTCTCATCCTGGATGACGATGACCAACGTCCGCCACCTGTGGAGGATCCTGGCCTCGACCACGATGCCAGTGATGATGATGATGATGATGGTGATGTCCGCACACAGCTCATCACCAACTTCTTCAGCTGAATGTGAGTATCCAGGGAGATGTAATGTGAATGATGTGAGTTTGCATGATATGTGTGGGTGGTGCTCTGGTGCTGTTTGAGTGTGGCCATGTGCTACTTGACTGGATGCGTGCAGCAATGTGTCCTTACAGGTAGTATGTACTCCCCAACAGTTTTGACATGCTAACTTGGTTTTGTGTAGTTGTCTTGTGACATGTATTGGGCATGAGTATTGCAGTTCTGTCCTGTTCTTCAGTGGTTTTAACTGTGTGTCATGTCTGTCCTTCACAGGGTGCTTACTGAGTACTTTGGTCAACTTGGATCCCCCAACACCATGATTCAGCTTTCAGGGTGGCAGCAGTAGTTTCCCTACAGGTGATGTGCCACACACCCCTGGACGTCATATCTTCTGCACTTGTTGACTGTGTGGCCACTGCCACGTGGGATTACCTTGCATTTGTAGTGGAAACAACATGTTGCAAATGTGCAATAAACCTGTGCTTCACTTTGGGATGTGCGTTGTCTGTGGTCACACATCTGACTGACATTTGCTTAATGCACCTGTGGGCTAGTTGACACAGACTCTGAATAGGTGTGGTGTCTGTGCATTCCACAGTATTTCCTGGCAACATCACTGTAGGCGATGAGTCCGATGGCCCTGGTGTCTCTGTGTTGTGTAGCCCTAGTGGTGTGTCTCCCTCATATGTGTCATGTCACCATGACTCACATGACGGTGTTGTACTTGCTGTAGCAGTTAGCATACACAGTGTAATTTAGCAGATTATCATCACCATAACAATATCCACATTTGAATAACAACAGAGGCAAGTATGGTGTACTAGTGATTTTATTTACAGAAATGTGTGTGTGTATAGTGCGCAGGATGGTGGGTGCTGTACATTGGGATTGTGATCCAAAGTTCCCAGATGAGTTGGAAGTCTTGGTAGCAGAAATGTCCTGAGAGAAGTCCACAGTCATATGATACATTAGTCCAACTTGAACTCCCCATGTCATGTGGGAGAGTTGTGTTGCATTCGACAGGGTGAAAAGTTTGCACACAAAGGAGAATTTCTGGAACAGGTGTTGGCTTCCTGGGGGATGTACGTGGCCATCAACCTCTCAGTTTTCCTTCCTCGGACGACCCCTCTTCTTTGGGGGGGACCCTCACGTGCAGGCTGCTGCGGTGCAGGGGAGTCTCCGCCAGAGTCCTCCTCCCTCCCTGTGGCGGTGTCAGTTGTTGCAGCACCAGATGTTGTGGGCACACAGGGAGGTGTGGCCATGTTGGTGCTAATCTGGCGGAGGCATGTCAATATGTCCCTATGCACCGCTGTGAGGTCTTGCAATGTGTCCCACTTGGACTCCATGCGAGACATGTGTGTCTCCACACGGGACATGTGGGAGTCCAAGCGGGCATGATGGGCAGCCTGCTGCTGTTGTATGTCCTTGAGGATCCCCACTACCTGTCTGACCTCTCCGGTGCTATCCTGTACGCATCAGCGATGCGTGCCAGTTGTGGGTCATCATGCAGTCCAGACCCCTCTGCAAGCAGCGACCTATGTCTACCACCCCTCCCACCACCCCTGGCGACACGTGCAGGACCTGCGGTGGCACGCACAGGTGACCCAAGGCCCCTTTGGGGGTTGTTAGTGGTGTTGTTGTCCGTTGCTCCACGGTGGGCCTGGGGCCCTGTGCTGTTATCATCGGTGGTCCTTGGTCTGTCCGTGTCGGCGGGGGTGGTCTGTGTGTTGGCAGTTGTTGGAGGGGTGGGTGCAGGGGGTGCAGATGTTGGTTCTGCTGGTGCTGCAGGATGACTCACACCGGAGGTGCCAGGTAGGTCTTCGCCATCCGAGGAGGGCAGAGGCTGTTCCACACCAGTGAGCTCAGTGTCCCTCGGAGCCTGGGACAGGGACTCCTCCTCGCCTGCTGCTGTGTCCCCATCATCATCACCTGTATTTGGAAGAGACACACATTGTATGTTATGTTTCCACAGGCATCAATGGTTCACACACCTGACAGTTGTGACAGTACCTCTGGATGCGGGCATGTACATTGCATTGTCCTAAGTTGTCACAGTGAGAGGTTGATATTGGTGTAGCACATTGTCCTGCATACCTGGGGCATTTCAATGTAAATGTTGAGGTGTGTTCATGGCCAGCATTGGTTGTATTTGGTGGACATCCGGCCATCCTTCTCCACCTAGCTCAGTTATCCCACCATGAAGCATGCCACCCTTGCAGTGGGTTCAGGTTGACTCTCAGGATGTCATTCAGTGGTGTTGTGCTGTTTGTTGGTGCACAGTTCCCAGCAGGGCCTTGTGCTCCCCACAGCAGTACCCAGTGTCAGCCATCTTGTCAGTCCTTATCCACTCCCTGTGATGTGAGCATGGTTCAGAGTGGTGTTGATGGGCCAATTGTGAGGGTGAGCAATATCTGTGACTACAACTCCCATCATGCTATTGCCTACACCCCCTTCCCAGCATGCCCGTACTTCCTTCCTTTTGACTCTGCTTCCCTGTGGGGTAGTGTGCCTGTGCTGACAGGAAGGCTGACAGTGTTGTCCTTGCGTTTGTTTGGCTACAAGTCCCAAGAGTGTCCCTGTGCTTCACACAGCATTACCCAGGGTGGTAGTTCTTTGTGGGATCTTCATTTGGTGTGTGAGGCATTGCATTCTCCCAGGTGGGTTATGTGGAGTTTGTGTTGAGGGGGTGTGTGAGGAGAGCTGCTTGTAACTATGGTCAGTGCTGTCAGTCCTCCTTCCCACCCAGCCAGATTTCCCACCATGCAACGTGCTTGCATTGCAGGGAGTGCAAGTTGGCTTTCAGGATGTCAGGCAGTGGTGTTGTGCTGTTTGTTGGTGCACAGTTCCCAGCAGGGCCTTGTGCTCCCCACAGCAGTACCCAGTGTCAGCCATCTTGTCAGTCCTTATCCACTCCCTGTGATGTGAGCATGGTTCATAGTGGTGTTGATGGGGCAATTGTGAGGGTGACCAATATCTGTGACTACAACTCCCATCATGCTATTGCCTACACCCCCCTTCCCAGCATGCCCATACTTCCTTCCTTTTGAGTGGACTTCACTGTGTGTGAGTGTGACAGCAATGGCAAGATGTCTGACAGTGTGGTCCTGTTGTTTGTTGGTGCCCAGTTCCCAGCAGGGCCTTGTGCTCCCCACAGCAGTACCCAGCGTCAGCCATATTGTCAGTCCTTTTCCACTCCCTGTGTTGTGAGCATGGTTCAGAGTGGTGTTGATGGTCCAAATGTGAGGCTGCCCATTATCTGTTACTACGAGTCCCATCATGCTCTTGGCTACACTGACTTCACCAGCATACACAGGATTCCTTCCTTTCTGTGAGCTTCCCTGTGAGGTGGTGTTCTAGTGGTGGCTAAATATCTGACAGTGTTTGTTGGTTAGATTTGTGCCACTGCCTAGCTCTATTTGGTATTGGGTTTGTACATGTCATGACACAGTTACATATCACTATGACATGGCATGTATTGTGTTTATCTGACTAACATACACTTCTTGGGATGATTATCTTTTGGTTGCTGTTGATTTGCTAGGGGTGCATGGTTTGACTATCCCCTTGACAGTGATGTGTGTGTATTGGCACACAATATTGTGTATATTAGTTGTGTACTCACCAGGCTCTGGGATGTTTGTTAGTCCATATATGCTCACTGGTGGTAGGATTGCCCGCACCTTCTCCTCCCAGGGCCTGAGGTATACTGGTTTGGCAGGAGGGCCACTGCCGGTGTGCTGGCTCAGGAGGTAATCCTTCTTCAGTAGGTCCCTGACCCTCCTGCGCACATCATACCACCTGTTCTGGATGTCTTCCTTTGTGCGCAAACATGGTGATTGTGCGTTCACCCTGTTGACGATCCTCGCCCACATCTTGGTTTTCTGTGACATGGGGGTCTGTTGGACCAATGTGCCAAACAACTGTGGCTCTACCATCAGGATCTCATCTACCATGACTTCCAATTCACTATCTAGGAACTTTGGATTCTTCTTTAGGGGCATGGTGATGGGTGGTGGTGGTGATTGATGTGTGTGTGTGTGCAGGTGAGGGTGTGTGTGTGTAGGTTTTGCTGTGTGTGTGTGAGGGTGCTATTTGTTGAGGTGCTAATGGTGTGTGGCTTTTGTGTTGGATGAGCTGTGTGTGTGTCTGCTGTCTGCTGGTGTTCTGTGCTGGCAGGTCAGTGGAATTTGCAAAGGATCATGGTAGGGATTTGTGGCCTTTATGTAGGTGGAGTTGGGGGTGTGTCCTTGTTCCATTTTTTTCACCCCCTGTATTTATTGGCTTTGTCATTGCTTGTTTGGCCCTCTTTTTTTGTATTTTTTCATTTGTGATTATTGTGCATGTAGGAGTCGTTCTTCTGACCGAGTAGGACGTTGCAGTTATCTTGTGCGCGCCTCTCCGAGTCGTTCCCGCTGTGTTTCAGCTAAGTTTCATATGCGGCGTACGCGTCGGTCGCGGAGTATTGTGTTTGTTCGGCTGGGTTTTGTATGCGTGTCGGTCGTACGGCTTGGGCTCCGTGCGAATCGGTCTGATTTTGCACCCATTGCATCGTACTGCGCGGGTCGGAGTTCGCGGGTACGTTTCGTTCGGGTTGATTCCTGGTGCGTGTCGGTCGGTTCGATTCGCGTGGTTTCCCGGCCGGATAGCTTGTTTCCGTCCGGGTCGGTCGTTCGCCTTGAGTTCCGTACGAGTCGGTCGTGATTCACATGCATTTCATCGTACTTCCCAGGTCGGGCAACGCCGGTACGTGTCGGTTGGACTATAATCCCATACCGAGTCGGTCGGTATTTTTTCCGGCCCGAATCGGATTTGGCCCCTAAGTGTACAATATGCCACAGACAGTACTTTCGCCTACCAAATTAAAAAGCTAATAGCACTAGCATATGTACCTGTAACTGATGTAGCAGAGCATTACAATATTCTAATAGAGAGCCCCTATTACAAAAGGAACGAAGACAAAATAAGCCCACTACTAGACTACTTTGAGGACACCTGGGTGGGAAGACTGCATAGATCAGGGCATAGAAGGCAACCTAAGTTCCACATTCCTTGGTGGAATGTGTACCTAAGTACCTTAAACAAAGAAGCCAAAACAAATAATAGTGTTGAAAAATGGCATAATGCCTTCCAAGCAACAACAAGCAGAGGTAAACCTACCCTACAAAAACTACTACAATCTATACAAAAAGAACAAAGCTATTAAGAATTACGGATGGAACAATCTGTAACTCAAAGGTGTCCCAAATTAACTAAGCAAACTAAAAAAATGTTTGAGCTACTGCAAAGTCAGGTTATCCTATACCCATCAACAAGAGGCCTAGATTACCTATCCCTAATAGCCAAAAGCATATTATAAACTACATTTCCACAGCTATTATACATTTTTTCGTTCACAAAACAAACACTTTACACACATATAATAATATTATATTTTCACAAATATTAATTGTCATATATATTTTTTTTAATTAAAAAAAATATATTTACAAATAAATAATATTTATCAAAATATACTATATATCACAATTAATTATAACAACATTTCCCACCCAAATTAATACAAAAAAATAGACTTACGGTTTATGTAGCTGTAGAAGATGTATTCCAACAAGTAATAATCCTTACATCTGTCTGTTAATCCATGTTAATGTTTAAAAAAGCCACCAAAAAAATGCAAAAATCCAACAGATCCAATATAAATCCATCCTGGCCAAATCCAAGTAACGGAAACCCTCAAAAACCCAAAAAAGATATACAAATATAAAAATCGCTCCAGGAAATCCCGAAAAATAAAAGAAAGTGTGATAATAATATTAGTTTAACAAACTAATACACACTTCTTTTTAAAAAAAACCCGTCTGTCTCTCCAACGTAAAGTCGATTAAAAGTAACCTGCAAAAAATGTTGAAAGCATACCCACCCACACAAATACACCCAAATACATTCATTAAATACAATAACATTAATTTATATTAACAAAACAAAACATATTTAGTCATATTAGCGTCTGTCTACACTAGGCCTCAAACACTAACTCACGACATCTCACTAAAATATAACTAACACCTACAACACATCAAAAACGCGACTAGCTAACAATAAATACAATATATACATCCTAACTAGACTCAAACATAAGTATTAAGTTAGATAAAATAATTAAAATTCCCCTTACCTTCCTCAACGCGACGCAGCTTCCAACCGCGAGCTTCTCCGGTCCTGAATGACCCAAAATAACAGTACGCGGTTACAAAATAGTCCCTGTGAAATAAAAATGGCTGCTTAAATAAATGTAAAAAAAGGAATAATGGTAAAAAAATGCATTATAGTAAAGTGTAAATGTTACATATATTTTTCTTATGTTGTACAATTTTTTCTCTATATTTAAAAATGTGTATATATTTTATTATACTTTGTAAAGTTATAATAATAATTAATATAAAAAAATATTTATTAT
Source organism: Calotriton arnoldi (assembly GCA_963921515.1). NCBI lineage: Eukaryota > Metazoa > Chordata > Amphibia > Caudata > Salamandridae > Calotriton > Calotriton arnoldi. The sequence continues at coordinate 174,347 of CAWUFW010012755.1, forward strand.
TATTATAATTGTATATGTATTTTTAAAATTATATTAATTATTAAAAAATACATATTAATTATATACAAATGTAAAACGAAACGTACCTGTTTAATAAAAATTATTGCATGCAATACAATGTAATAATTAATATTATTAATATTTTATATACTAATAATATTAATTAAAAATGTATTTACATGTAATAAAGTGATGATTTTTTGAAAATGTTAAAGAATATTCACTACAGCATTATAATGTTACAATATTAAATAATAATTAAATATACAATGCTTTATTTTATGTATATATATGCCAAAAATGTTTATATTATTTGTATAAATATATTATAATGTTCCAACAACTCTTGTAAAATAATAAAAAAATATGGTTTGTATATCAAAATATGAATACTTGTGTTATAAAATATGATTATATCATAAAATGTTCTTTTCCTTAAAAAACTCCATTAACTAATAAATGTATGTAAAATAATTTATGTTCCTTAAATATAAATGTACATATTTTCGGTGTTTTTATTAATTTGTATTCCATACTATAAATAAAAAATATTTGTTTTTGTCTTTCTACCTACTTATACAAAAATAAAGGTTGTTTGAAAATACAAAATGTCTAATTTTTTTATATGTATATATTATTATTGAATATTTTACTTAAATATATTCATTTGATAAATGTACCATTTTAATTTACTATAAATAAGCATAATGTTTTTTTACTAGTAAATTATAAACTATACATCAATTACGCAATAAAAATACATTATCACTGCACATAATAAAACACTCTTATATTTCTTCACATATAAAAACACATACTGTAATTTTCCTACAACTCTTTATATAAAATTAATAAATACACAGCAAATAACATATATGTAATATAAAAATTTTAGATAAATTATAAATAAATTAAAAATATATTTATACATAAACATATATCACTCACTATTCCCAATACAATTAAACAATAATCAGGGAAGGTGCTAAACATTAACAATATATAATTTACTCTTCCCACTGCAGTTAGGATTAAATCACAGAAGGTGCTGAACATTAACCATATATAATTTACTATTCCCACTACAGTATGTATTAAATAAGGAAAGCTGCAGGACATTAAACAAATATAAATTACTATTCCCACTGCAGTAAATATTAAGTCAGAGAAAGTGCTGGACACTAAAAATATATAATTTACTACTCCCACTCCAGTAAATATTAAGTCAGGGAAAGTGCTAAACACTAAAGATATATAAATTACTATTACCACTCCAGTCAGTATTAAGGGGCCGATTCCGATTCAGGCCGGAAATCTCTCCGACCGAGCCGGAACCGGAGAGATTTCCGACCGAACCGGACTCTTGCAGTCCGACCGAACGAGTACGATGCGGCCGTATGCTATCGGACTCGATTCGGTCGGATTCCCATAGAAGTCAATGGGAGCCGGTCGTACGACGCGTACACTGGCTCCCATTGACTGAATGGGTGCGTCGCGAACAAGGGCGCCCCGTGCAGCGGGTTTGCGTCAGAGCGACCCGCACAGTACATGCATGTGTAGGGGGGACCCATGGGTCCCCCCTGTGTGCGACTCGCAAGGCTACGCGTGCAGGGGGGTACGACACGGACCCCCGAAGTCCGGCTCCGACAGCTCTTTGGAGCCGGACGGCGCGAGTCGGTCGGACTGTTCGAAGCGCGCATCGTACTTGCTCGGTCGGGGAACGTCTCCATTGCGCGGTGCGAGTCGTGTCCGTGCGAGTCGGTCGGTGCGGTTAGAACCGGGATCGAGTCGGTCGGAGCGGTCGGGACGCCCGGACGAGTCGGTCGGCGATTTTGCATCGTACTCGCTCGTCCGGACGCGCGTACGGATCGGTCGGGAATTAGGGCTCCGAATCGGATCCGGTTAAGCCGAATCCGATTCGGAGCCCTACCGGCCGAGATCGGAATCGGCCCCTAAATATATCTAAATTACTATTCCCACTTCAGTGACTATTTAGTCAGAAAAGGTGCTGGACATTAAAGATATAAAAATTACTATTCCCACTCCACTGAGTACTAAGTCAGAGAAGGTGCTGGACAATAAATATATAAAAATTACTATTCCCACTCCACTAAGTATTAAGTCAGGGAAGATGCTGGACATTAAACATATATAAATTACTATTCCCACTTCAGTCAGTATTAAGTCAGGGAAGGTGCTGGACATTAAACATATATAAATTACTATTCCTACTCCAGTCAATATTAAGTCAGGGAAGGTGCTGGACATTAAACATATATAAATTACTATTCCCACTCCAGTCAGTATTAAGTCAGGGAAGGTGCTGGACACTAAAGATATATAAATTACTATTCCCACTTCAGTCAGTATTAAGTCTGGGAAGGTGCTGGGCACTAAACATATATAAATTACTATTCCCACTCCATTCGGTATTAAGTCAGGGAAGGTGCTAGACACTCAGGGGTCGATTCCGATCTCGGCCAGAAGCGCACCTAACACTATTCGTCTGGAAAAAATACAAGCCGAATGCGTGTTTCCCGACCGAATAGTACACTCGTCCGGACGAACAAGTACGATGCGTATAACAACCCAGTTACCGAACGAGCCATACTCACCCAATCCAGCTCCTGTTCCCCGCCCGAGCCGGATCCGTAAACGTCGATTCGAGCCGCACGGAAGCAAATACACAGCACCTTCCGGCCGGACTAGTACGATGCGCATTCCGTATGCGCCGAACCCGTCGCTACGTCCGGCACGTTTGAGCATCCGGGCGAGCCGTACATAAGCTCCGTTGTGCGCCACAAGACAATCCACGGCTACGAGACGAACAAGCCAGCGACGAGTACGAGTCGAAGACACGAGAAACCCGAACAAGACGATCCAAGCATGAATCCCATTGCGCAGGTCCTACCTATACTCTACATCTATTACCGGGACCGGCACGGACGTGTACGGCGCAGACGGTAAGTCAAACACCAACAATACAAACAAACTACACGTACCCGAAATATGTCACACACACATAGGGATGCACAAATGACGTACACAAGCAACAGCAGAACCATAGGGGTGGGATGGCCAACACCAATGCCATACACACCCATAGGGGGATGGATGCCTACCACCAACACCACCCTACAACCACCCCAACTCATGGGTGGCTAGATGCCTGCCACCACCACCACCCCTACTCAGGGGGGGCTGGATGCCTACCACTACCACCACCCCTACTCAGGGGAGCATGGATGCCTGTCACTACTACCATAACCACCCTTAGGGGGCTGGATGCCTGCCACTACCATCACCCCTACTCAGGGGGGCCTGGATGCCTGCCACCACCACCACCCCTACTCAGGGGGGGCTGGATGCCTGTCACTACTACCATCCCCATCCTTAGGGGGATGGATGCTTGTCACTACCACCACCCCAACTCAGGGGGGCATGGATGCCTGTCACTACTACCATACCCACCCTTAGGGGATGGATGCCTGCCACTACCACAACCCCTATCCAGGGGGGGCTGGATGCCTGTCACTACTACCATCCCCACCCTTAGGGGGAAGGATGCCTGCCACTATCATCACCCCTACTCAGGGGGGCCTAGATACCTGCCACTACCACCACACCTACTCAGGGGGGGCTGGATGCCTGTCACCACCACCACCCCTACTCAGGGGGGGCTGGATGCCTGTCACTACTACCATCCCCACTCATGGGGGGATGGATGCCTACCACTAACACCACCCCTACTCATAGGATGGGTAATGCATGACACAACCAGCATACTCCCACATAAGGAATGACAGAAAATTACATCCCCCCAACACCCTGACAAGCGTGTGTAGTCTGTGTCAAATGCCTACAAGACTGAACATGACATTGAACATACAATGTGACCCCCTAACACATGTGTCACACATAAATGTGTGTGGCCTCCACAATGCAAGCCGACCATGGCCACTGTGGCAATGGGCTCGAACACCCCATCACCACAGTGACCAAAAGGTAAGTGTGGGGTCCATAGCTGATGTACTTTTTGAACAGTGTGGCAATGGGGCCTAAAACCCCATCACCACAGTGACCAAAAGGGAAGTGTGGTGTCCATAGCTGATGCACTTTTTGAACAGTGTGGCAATGGGGCCTAAAGCCCCATCACCACAGTGATCATAAGGTAAGTGTAGTCATGGTAAAAGCTGCCAAAGCCATACTGCATGGATGAATCCTGGTCACACAACAACAAACACATCAGTGGCATAGTAGTGCTTGTGTCCCATAGCAACATAGATTGGTCGAGGCAAACAGTGCAGTGTCACTGAAACATCGTTTTGGCCATGTGCATACAAACATCACCCATGGGGTCCCACATTGTCAACATTCACAAATAACACAATGACAGAAGTGACCATCATAATGCTGACCCACATATCTGCACCAATGGACACACAAATGTAGATATCCTGTGGAGACTGTAGATGTGATGTGAACAAATACCATACCATGTCAGCAATGGGACATACAAACCATGATTATTGTGCTGACTGATGACCTAGGAGTCCCAGGGACAGCAGGGGAAAGCCACCAAACAACATACAGCCAATGTCACACTCAAGATATGCCAATGCAGTGGTGCTAAGGCACAAACACAAACAGGCAGACTCACACTGCATATCAAACACAACGGGTGATGGGGGGGTGTGCCAGTGTCCCCAGGCAACCACACAACACATGAGGAGGCCTGAATTCCAACCACACAGATGTGTATACAGTGCCATACAAAAGTTACTCATGGATCGGATACCCCTATGTGGGCAATCAGGCATTGTTAGATGAGAGGGAGCCCAAATTACACATGTCACTCAAGCCTGTAGGAACAGCAACTAACACAGCAAGAGACAGACCCACCACACCACTACCCCCAGGGACCCCACATTGTACTGACACTAGCCTGCATGATAATCCCACTGTGATGACAAAGGTAGATGTCGTTCACACTGTGAACCACAGCCATGTGTCCTGAGCAACAAACTACCATCACACCTACACAAGCTCTAATCAATCAGCACGGCCTGCCAGCCAAGGCCAATATGGAGGTAGGGGTCTAGCCGTGCAACAACTCACATTTGCACACACTCAACACCACACACCCTGATCTCCACCAATGTGCAGCAGTGAAGCTCACATGGACTGGTGACATTGCACATGCACCCATGACAATACCAGGGGTGGTGGTGGGAACTAAGGTGCAGAAAGCCATCACACATGGCCAGTCAACAAGACTCGTCAATGTCTGACACACAGCACAGTACGCTGTACATGGGCATGATGTGAAATCCACCACAATCAATGGGATCCTGGCCATAGTCACACACCAACGAAGAAGCCAAGGTGACACACTAAGAACACACGTACACAACTTCCAACATTGCAGCTCTGACCATGAGGAGTGGCAGCAGTCACACACACAACATGTCACAATCACTGAAAGCTACCACAAACTGTAAATCACATGACTTGTGTAAACAACAAGTGCCAAGGGGAATCCTGAATGTGTCCCATCTGCGTTTGACCACATCCCCAGCACTGACAACAAAGACAACCTGGGATGACAACCTCATGAACATTAGTTTGCCATGCACCCACATCACGGAGAAACCAGGTCCAAGATGCTGGATGAACACAGAACAACTCAGCAAGCATCACAAACAGGAACATCCCTAGGGACACAGCCTGTGTAGGAAAAGGGAAGGGAACACGCACAGACATGCTTACACAACACACAACACAGGCCCACGCAATGTCACCGGATTACACACTGCCATGAGGGCACTCCACTCCTGTGGAAGGTCCGCTGTGCCAAACCTTGTCTGTGCACGACCCAAACATGTCAGCAGAACACTCCGTCAGTGAGTCAACAACTACAACACACAGAAGGCTCTGCTCACATCAGCCTGGGTACGGGAGTGTCACGTCAGTCATCTGCATACACCCAAAACACGTGTCAAGCAAGTTGCACTGTATACACAGATGAGTCCTTCGACATTGATGTGCAAAACTGCATGTCCAGTGGAGCTGGGCACACAGTCAGGGAAATCGGAACATTGAACAGTGGTAAGCCCACCAGATGTGCATCAGTGTAAGACAAAGATGTTCATTTACAAATGCTAAACGTACATCCCTGTGTCAAATGCTGAACATTACACCCTCAGACTGCAGCAAAGGATGCCATAGATCCAGACTACAACAGGACACATATCCCATGGACCACATGGAGTCCATCACAGCAACACTTAATTTTCCTGATATGAACAATATTACAACTGCAAATGCAGGATGCTACTCATCCACATCATGTACATCAAAAGAAAACCCACAATTAAACAAAAAGAGGCTTTATTCAGCAAAAGTCAAGGTAAACTCTGAAGTCCAAAGGAAACTAAGGCCAATGGCCAGTCCAAAATCACAGTCCCAACAGGGTGATAAGTGACAACTGGTCACCCATTGCTTGCCTGCACTGGTACGGACAGGGGACATCCCCCTTGGAGGGGCATACAAGGGGCAGGCCAGGCACCGCATGGACAGGATCAGGGGATGGCAGAGTGAGGCAGTGAAGGGGTGGTGGGTGCAGGAGTGTCACCGGCAACTGCAGTGGAGGTGTCTGACTCAGGGGGGGCCGGCACCACTGTGGTACACAAGTCAGTTGGTGTGGGTGCTGCAACCACTGAAGTGGGCTGGTCTGATGTAGTGGACTGGGTCCCCACTGCAGTGCCCAAGTCAGATGGGGTGGTTGTGGACTCCACTGCAGTACATGACTCCAAGGGAGTGGAAGGGTGGGCAGATGAGGTGGGCAGGACAGAGGGGGGGACCCAGTCTCCACACCAGTGGCACTAACAGGCAGAGCGTCTGGGTTGGGGGTGGAAGAGCAAGTGGCAGGGGGCGGGCCTACGCCGTCTGGGGATGCGGTATCGGTGTGTGGGGGAACCTGGGGCAGGGTGTGGCAGGGGAACCTGTGGAGTGGTGGCCTGGGGGATGGAGGAGAGAGACTGGGTGGTGGAGCTGCGTGGTGGTGGTGGTGGGGTCTTGCTCTTCCTGGTCCGGGGGACTTCCGAATGGGGTCCTGTGTCTGCCTGCACCTAGGGGAGGGTGTCCGGGGGCGAGGGGCACTCCCCTCTGTGTGGGTGGACTTCCTCTTCCCCCGGTATGCTGGATCAGCAGGATCAGAGGGGTAGAGGCCGAGGTCACAAAGGAAGATCTGCTGTGTAGGTGGGGTAGCAGGTGAGGCAAGGGAAGGGGTCTTGGAGGGAGAGGATTTGGAGGACTGCGGAGTGACTGTGGATGCCTGTGTGTGTGTCTGTTCCCCATCCCCTGTGTGTGTGGTATCAGTCCCCTGAGGATGCTTGTGTGCACGTCTTGCCTTTCTCTTGGGTGTGTCTGTTCTGCTCGTGTCTGTGTGCTTGGGTGATTGTGCAGGTGTGCATGTGCTTTGGACAGGTAGGGTGGCAGGAAGTGTGGATGGGGCAGAGGTGGGAGGGGTAAGGGACTGTTGGAGGAGGGACACGGCTGCCATCAGGGAGGAGTCCATGGACTTATTGCTCCTCTGTAGGGCAGACATACCCGTCGAGATGCCCTCCATGAACGACACCAGCTGTGTCAACAGAGTGGTGTGTGCATGGAGGACACTCAGCATTGCTGTCTGCCCTACATGGAGCTGCCGAAGGAGGTACACAGACTCCTCACTCAGGGCAGCAGGGGACACAGGGGAAGGGGGTGCGGTGCCTGGCATGAAGGAGACACGCTCCCGAGCACGGGAGCCTCCACGGACCTCAGGAATGGGAGCCAATGGGAGGGCGGTGGTGGTGGTGGCGGGGCCAGACAGACTAGCTGGCCTTTGGTGGCTGCTGAGACCCGCCTCCACAAGGGAGTCATCCTCCGAGCTGCTGTGGTCCTCAGCTGAGGTGGATGGTGCTGAGGACTCCTCAGTGTGGCTCCCCTCGCCCTCTGTGCCACTGGGTCCCTCTGACCACTCGTCGGATGCTGACCCAGTCTGGCTCCGCTGCTCCTCCTGGTCCATGAAGCTGTCCCCTCCTGTGGCCGTGGATGTATCTGCAAACAATTAGGGAAACAGACAAACATCAGTCACCTGCACTGACCGCACACACCACAGTAAGTACAGCACATCACAGAGCAAGCCCTGGCATCCTTAGTTGAACATTGCCTAAAGTCCTCACACAGATTCGGGAAGCCAATTGTCAGTCTGATGGTCAACCATGGGACTCACACCCCTCCTGCCCTTGCACCCATCTGTCTGGTGCCTGTCTGATGGTAAGACCCCAGTGTGGACACATGCACCACCTACACAGTTGTTGGACATTGCAGGGAACACGGTGAAGTATGTGAACATGCACACATCACATCTCTTGCCACTGAGTCAGTGCAGGTGTCCTGAGAAAGGGATGGCCAGAGTCTAAATAGAAATGCATGTGATGCATACCAGCACCAGACACCATGATCCACCCATGTCCGGATAGTCAATGCCACAATGGGGTGCATGTTGCACATGTCACTCCCCTGCAGGATCAGTCTTAGGAAGTTTAATGCCATGACACAGGCATGTGTGCAAAGTCATACATCACTGTCTCCAGTCACATGGCCATGGCAGCCAGCCAACAACAGTCTGCACTGTGTCACAATCCTAGGACATGGGGAATGCAAGTTATGTAACTGATAAGTGCACATGTCCATCCCCCAAAAACAACATCATCTGAACTACTATTTGTCCACGTCATACCAATTGGACATATGGGGGACACGAAACACAACTCTCTGAACATGAGCACCTCACAGTGTGCTGTGAATGAAAAACAGCTGCCTGAAAGTCACAGTCGCATACACCTGTGTGCACAGTCAAGTGATCAGACACCTATAAGTCACAGAAGTATCGTCTCTCATGGTCACATCTCAGATGGCATGCTGAGCCATAACCGACAAACATACCAGTAGTCCTGACAACGAAGCCACAGCACAATGACACAGAGGCAGACACCTGAGGGAACATGTCACTGATCACAACATGTCAGATGATCCACGGGAGTGGGAGTACAGAGTTTATTGTATGCCCTGGAGTAGGCGTGACTGTCCAGCTCCACCTGTAAGAGGGATGAGTCCTGGACAGTAGGCAGGTGTCTAAGCATGTGTGACACACTTGATATACATACTCCTGAGGCCCAAACATTCTTCCCACCCACAGCATGGGGGTGTGCCAAATACCCCAGGGACATGTGGTGAATCAGATCAGCAAGTGGACCACAAATCAAAGTTACACCCAGATTACATGTCAGGACTTGGGCATTGTGTGAGCAATTGACCCACCCATGAATCCCACAACATAGTCACCGGAACAAATGCTGTCCCCCACCTTGAGCAAAGCAAAATGCAATGACACAGTCCCCAAGTGACACAATTTCCTGACTGTAAGGGCCACACATATGCATATCAGATGAGGAGTGGGCATGTCACAATAGAGGGACATGGGTCCTGGACCACAAGACTGATGTACTGTAGAAGTTTAACCAGGCCAGAGGAGGGCACATAGCATGTCAGACAAAGTGCACAGTGCTGTCATGGACTCACCCCCTCCTTGCTGCTGTCTGGCCTTCAGCTGCCCATCCAGGTCAGGGAAGACCACCGCCAGGATCCTGAGCATGTGGGGGGTCAGGGTCCGGTGTCCGCCCCTCCTGCGAGGAGGCGACAGCTTCAGCTGGACACTTGCGATCCTCCGGGTCCAGCCTCGAAGGTCCTGCCACCTCTTCTGGCAGTTGCGGATCCGGCGCTTGTAGTCCCCCACGGATCTGACTGCCCGGGCGATGGTCAGCCAGATTTTCTGTTTCTGGTGGGCATCAAACTGTGAGGATGAGAAAGTGAAAATGCCATTACTACACATGTAACATATCCGTGCATCACACAGTTGGATATACATGTCTCAATCACTGGGGCACATGATGTACACAGGCAGTGCAACGATGGCTATGAACAGTTTGCCAGCAGTTACTACATGGTATCATTGCATGGAAAGTAAACCTTGTTGGAATGCACTGTTACTGCACTGTACCTGTTCAGTGCATGTAACTACACACTTTGGGGGCTCAGAACTACTCAGTGAGCATGCTAGCCAGTGGTGTGCACACTGTAAGTCCTGCTAGTCAGACAACATGCAAAATTAGAAAGGCAGTGGACAGCACACTCACCTGCTCCCCTGGTGTCCCATACAGCTTGCTGTACTGTGGAAGGAGGCTGTCCAGCAGGGCCTGGTTCTCCTCAAGTCTGAAGGCTGGGGCTCTCTCCACAGTACGTGCCATTGCAGTAGCCAGAGGATGCAGAGACAGCAGCAGTGTTGGTGGCAGATGTCGTCCTGGAGCATGTAGTGCAGGCAAGTGAGCTCTCAGGGGAACAGCCAGCATCATATGTGTGCTGCAGAGGCAGATACTGTCCCATGTGTCCAAAGTGATAGGTCCAAGTCGTTTGCATCTTCTGAATCTGACCAATCCATGGAATAGCAGCACTAATACACGCCCACAGCATCCTTCAAATCTTCAACTTCATGACACCCATGATTTTGCAACATTGTTGCGGCTGGCCAACTGAATTCACTGCATCAGACTCGTTGGAGCTTCGAAAACGCGTCCGTTGCCATGCCAGGCCCCAGCCAATGCGTGCGCACCGATCGGTCCATTGCTGTACAACGCGTATTTCGGGATACAACGCGTACCCGCTCACAACAGATGCAATGGGCCGGCCGGGCACACCGATCGGTCCATTGCTGTACAACGCGTATTCCGGGATACAACAGATGCAATGGGCCGGCCGGGCACACCGATCGGTCCATTGCTGTACAACGCGTATTCCGGGATACAACAGATGCAATGGGCCAGCCGGGCACACCGATCGGTCCATTGCTGTACAACACGTATTTCGGGATACAACAGATGCAATGGGCCGGCCTGGCACACCGATCGGTCCATTGCTGTACAACGCGTATTCCGGGATACAACAGATGCAATGGGCCGGCCGGGCACACCGATCGGTCCATTGCTGTACAACGCGTATTTCGGGATACAACAGATGCAATGGGCCGGCCGGGCACACCGATCGGTCCATTGCTGTACAACGCGTATTCCGGGATACAACAGATGCAATGGGCCGGCCGGGCACACCGATCGGTCCATTGCTGTACAACGCGTATTTCGGGATACAACGCGTACCCGCTCACAACAGATGCAATGGGCCGGCCGGGCACACCGATCGTTCCATTGCTGTACAACGCGTATTCCGGGATACAACAGATGCAATGGGCCGGCCGGGCACACCGATCGGTCCATTGCTGTACAACACGTATTCAGGGATACAACAGATGCAATGGGCCGGCCGGGCACACCGATCGGTCCATTGCTGTACAATGCGTATTTCGGGATACAACAGATGCAATGGGCCGGCCGGGCACACCGATCGGTCCATTGCTGTACAACGCGTACTTGTACAGGTCAGTCGCATATGTCACCATGCTTGTCACTGGTGAACGTATGCCAGCCACATATACCTGCCAGAGACACAGGGGCACACCTACAACACCACACCCAGTCCACACTGTTTCCTAAGGCATGTAAGGCTGCATTACCTTTTCTGTGTATGGGGGTTGACATGTGGTTTCTGTGGTGGCACTTGTGGGCAGCCACACCCAGGCTGTGCATGTGTTAATGGGGACAGGGTCCTTTGTGTGTTGTGCACATGACCACTGTGATGTGCAACAGTTCATTTTGGAGCATGTGGCATGGTCACATTTCCAGGTTGTGTATGTGTGTGACATGTCACATACCCCCAGGGTCCCATGGGGGAAGGCATGTACGTCACAGGATGACCCATAGCCACAATAGTGATGTCCCTCCACAGTCTGTGTGCATGTTGTGTTTCCGATGTCTCTGATTCCATGTGCAAGATGGGAGACAATCTCCACATCAACGTTGTTTGTGCATGGACTTTGATGTTGTGCGTCACTGGCATCCATGTCTGTCCTGCGGAGGCGACCGGGGCCACTACCTGTGGGAGTCATGTTTGTTTTTCTGACGTGTACATGATACGCCATGTCATGCCAGTGTCCATGTGGCAAGACAGGGTCACTGGGAACCTACCTGTCAATGAGCTGTGATGGCTGTGGCGCATCTGTCCAGACATGTCACTGTGGTGTGTGTGTGGAACGTGACAGCAGGAAATGGGTACTGTGACACAGCCTAATGGTTTCCCATAGCACAACCTGGTACCTGTTGTGCACACATGTTGTACTGAGAAGTTAGATGATGGGCATGTAGGTGTGAGTTGTGTCCGAACAGAACGGCACACACATCAAGCACTTGTGTCTCGTAATGATGTATCATGTGAAATTGAGTATGGTGAATGGCACATATGTGGGGTGACTGACAATCTTTCTTTCTTCAACCTATGCACTGCAGGGCTCCAGCTGTCCATAGACCATTCCCTGACCTGGCAACGATGGTGGAACGTGACAGCATCCGACGGTACCGCTTCACCAGGCAGCTGATTGATGATTTGGCAGTGCGCTTGGCACCACATTTGCAACCCGGCCGGACGTACCCTACGTGAAGGTAATGGCAGCCCTACACTTCTTTGCCACCGGTACCTTTCAACACACTGTGGCGACTGCCGGTGGGATGTCACAGACTATGTTCAGCCGTGTGCTACGCGATGTTTTGGAGGCAATGTTGAGATGCCTGAACCAGTACATCTATTTCCCTACACGTCAACAACTCACTGACGTCAAGAGTGACTTCTATGCCCTGGGGAGGATGCCACATGTCATTGGCTCCATTGATGGGACACATGTGGCTTTGATACCACCACAGGCACATGAGCAGGCATACCGGAACCGTAAACATTACCATTCAATCAATGCTCTGGTGGTATGTCTTGCAGATATGAGCATCACACATGTGTGTGCCCGTTTCCCTGGTTCAGCACACGATGCCTACATGATGAGGAGTATTCGCATCCCGAGGATGATGGCACAGATGCAGAACCAGCCTGCCTGGCTTGTCGGTGTGTACTGACTTTGTACCATTGTGTGTGTTCTGATCTGTAGTATTCCACCCACTTTTCCAACTCAGCTAATGTGCACTTGTCTGTCCGTAGGTGACTCCGGATACCCCAACATGCCGTGGTTGCTGACACCCCTCAGGAACCCTGTGACACCAGCCCAGATGCGCTACAATGAGGCACATGTTCGGACCAGGAGAGTGATTGAGTGGACCTTTGGTCTCCTGAAGAGCTGCTTCCGCTGCCTGGACAAGACAGGAGGGGCCCTCCCATATGCCCCAGCAAAGGTGTGCAAGATTGTCATCGTCTGCTGCATGCTACACAACCTGGCAGTGCGGAAGGAGTTGCCTCTCATCCTGGATGATGATGACCAACATCTGCCACCTGTGGAGGATCCTGGCCTGGACCACGATGCCAGTGATGATGATGATGATGATGGTGATGTCCGCACACAGCTCATCACCAACTTCTTCAGCTGAATGTGAGTATCCAGGGAGATGTAATGTGAATGATGTGAGTTTGCATGATATGTGTGGGTGGTGCTCTGGTGCTGTTTGAGTGTGGCCATGTGCTACTTGACTGGATGCGTGCAGCAATGTGTCCTTACAGGTAGTCTGTACTCCCCAACAGTTTTGACATGCTAACTTGGTTTTGTGTAGTTGTCTTGTGACATGTATTGGGCATGAGTATTGCAGTTCTGTCCTGTTCTTCAGTGGTTTTAACTGTGTGTCATGTCTATCCTTCACAGGGTGCTTACTGAGTACTTTGGTCAACTTGGATCCCCCGACACCATGATTCAGCTTTCAGGGTGGCAGCAGTAGTTTGCCTACAAGTGATGTGCCACACACCCCTGGACTTCATGGGGCAGATTTACGTTCCCTGGCGCATCCCTGCAAATCAGCAGGGATGCGCCAGGGAAGATGCGTGACGCAAGTTTACCCTTGCGCCACCACAGATGCGCCGCATTTACAATGCGGCGCATCATGGCGCAAGGATAAACAGATGCGTGACGCATCTGTCGGCGGAAGGGTGGCGCAGTACTGGAGTCGTGTCGTGAGTGCGACGTAACTCCAGTACTGCTCAGGGGTGCCCTATACCTAACATGCTGCGTCACTCCTTACGCCTACTTGAAGCAGGCGTAAGGATTTGATGCAACAGGGACGTAAAAGTGACTCCGTGAAATCTTGTAGATTTCACTGCGTCACTTTTACGGGGCTTCCTAGCGCAGGAACGCCCCCTGCGCCGGCACGCCCACATGAAACCTGACGCAGGTTTCATGTGGCGCAGGGCTTACAACGTGACGCATCTCCCTAGATGCGTCACGTTGTAAATCCCCCGCAGCATGGCGCATGATTTGCGCCGCCGCTGCGTCACAAAAGTGATGCAACGGCGGCGCAAAAGTGGCGTAAGGGGCTTGTAAATCTGCCCCCATATCTTCTGCACTTGTTGACTGTGTGGCCACTGCCACGTGGGTAAACCTTGCATTTGTAGTGGAAACAACATGTTGCAAATGTGTAATGAACCTGTGCTTCACTTTGGGATGTGCATTGTCTGTGGTCACACATCTGACTGACATTTGCTTACTGCACCTGTGGGCTAGTTGACACAGACTCTGAATAGGTGTGGTGTCTGTGCATTCTACTGTATTTCCTGGCAACATCACTGTGGGCAATGAGTCCGATGGCCCTGGTGTCTCTGTGTTGTGTAGCCCTAGTGGTGTGTCTCCCTCATATGTGTCACGTTACCATGACTCACACAACGGTGTTGTACTTGCTGTAGCAGTTAGCATACACAGTGTAATTTAGCAGGTCATCATCACCATAACAGTATCCACATTTGAATAACAACAGAGGCAAGTATGGTGTACTAGTGATTTTATTTACAGAAATGTGTGTGTGATAGTGCACAGGATGGTGGGTGCTGTACATTGGGATTGTGATCCAAAGTTCCCAGATGAGTTGGAAGTCTTGGTAGCAGAAATGTCCTGAGTGAAGTCCACAGTCATATGATACATTAGTCCAACTTGAACTCCCCATGTCATGTGGGAGAGTAGTGTTGCATTCGACAGGGTGAAACGTTTGCACACAAAGGAGAATTTCCGGAACAGGTGTTGGCTTCCTGGGGGATGTACGTGGCCATCAACCTCTCAGTTTTCCTTCCTCCCACGACCCCTCTTCTTTGGGGGGGGGACCCTCACATGCAGGCTGCGGCGGTGCAGGGGAGTCTCCACCAGAGTCCTCCTCCCTCCCTGTGGCGGTGTCAGTTGTTGCAGCACCAGATGTTGTGGGCACCCAGGGAGGTGTGGCCATGTTGGTGCTAATCTGGCGGAGGCATGTCAATATGTCCCTATGCACCGCTGTGAGTTCTTGCAATGTGTCCCACTTGGACTCCATGCGAGACATGTGTGTCTCCACACGGGACATGTGGGAGTCCAAGCGGGCATGATGGGCAGCCTGCTGCTGTTGTATGTCCTTGAGGATCCCCACGACCTGTCTGACCTCTCCGGTGCTATCCTGGTACGCATCAGCGATGCGTGCCAGTTGTGGGTCATCATGCAGTCCAGACCCCTCTGCAAGCAGCGACCTATGTCTACCACCCCTCCCACCACCCCTGGCGACACGTGCAGGACCTGCGGTGGCACGCACAGGTGACCCAAGGCCCCCTTGGGGGTTGTTAGTGGTGTTGTCGTCCATTGCTCCACGCTGGGCCTGGGGCTCTGTGCTGTTGCCATCGGTGGTCCTTGGTCTGTCCGTGTTGGCGGGGGTGGTCTGTGTGTTGGCAGTTGTTGGAGGGGTGGGTGCAGGGGGTGCAGGTGTTGGTCCAGCTGGTGCTGCATGATGACTCACACCGGAGGTGCCAGGTAGGTCTTCGCCATCCGAGGAGGGCAGAGGCTGTTCCACACCAGTGAGCTCTGTGTCCCCCGGAGCCTGGGACAGGGACTCCTCCTCGCCTGCTGCTGTGTCCCCATCATCATCACCTGTATTTGGAAGAGACACACATTGCATGTTATGTTTCTACAGGCATCAATGGTTCACACACCTGACAGTTGTGACTGTACCTCTGGATGTGGGCATGTACATTGCATTGTCCTAAGTTGTCACAGTAAGAGGTTGATAATGGTGTAGCACATTGTCATGCATACCTGGGGCATTTCAATGTGAATGTTGAGGTGTGTGCATGGCCAGCATTTGTTGTATTTGGTGGACATCCAGCCATCCTTCTCCACCTAGCCCAGTTATCCCACCATGAAGCATGCCCTTGCAGTGGGTTCAGGTTGACTCTCAGGATGTCATTCAGTGGTGTCTGGCTGTTGGTTGTTGCACAGTTCCCAGCAGGGCCTTGTGCACCCCACAGCAGTACCCAGTGTCAGCCATCTGGTCAGTTCTTATCCACTTCCTGTGATGTGAGCATGGTTCAGAGTGGTGTTGATGGGCCAATTGTGAGGGTGAGCAGTATCTGTGACTACAACTCCCATCATGCTATTGCCTACACCCCCCTTCCCAGCATGCCCGTACTTCCTTCCTTTGGACTCTGCTTCCCTGTGGGGTAGTGTGCCTGTGCTGACAGGAAGGCTGACAGTGTTGTCCTTGCGTTTGTTTGGCTACAAGTCCCAAGAGTGTCCCTGTGCTTCACACGGCATTACCCAGGGTGATGGTTCTTTGTGGGATCTTCATTTGGTATGTGAGGCATAGCATTCTCCCAGGTGGGTTATGTGGAGTTTGTGTTGAGGGTGTGTGTGAGGTGAGCTGCTTGTAACTATGGTCAGTGCTGTGAGTCCTCCTTCCCACCCAGCCAGATATCCCACCATGCAACGTGCTTGCATTGCAGGGAGTGCAAGTTGGCTTTCAGGATGTCAGGCAGTGGTGTTGTGCTGTTTGTTGGTGCACAGTTCCCAGCAGGGCCTTGTGCTCCCCACAGCAGTACCCAGTGTCAGCCATCTTGTCAGTCCTTATCCACTCCCTGTGATGTGAGCATGGTTCAGAGTGGTGTTGATGGGCCAATTGTGAGGGTGAGCAGTATCTGTGACTACAACTCCCATCATGCTATTGCCTACACCCCCCTTCCATGCATGCCCGTACTTCCTTCCTTTGGACTCTGCTTCCCTGTGGGGTAGTGTGCCTGTGCTGACAGGAAGGCTGACAGTGTTGTCCTTGCGTTTGTTTGGCTACAAGTCCCAAGAGTGTCCCTGTGCTTCACACGGCATTACCCAGGGTGGTGGTTCTTGTGGGATCTTCATTTGGTATGTGAGGCATAGCATTCTCCCAGGTGGGTTATGTGGAGTTTGTGTTGAGGGGGTGTGTGAGGTGAGCTGCTTGTAACTATGGTCAGTGCTGTGAGTCCTCCTTCCCACCCAGCCAGATATCCCACCATGCAACGTGCTTGCATTGCAGGGAGTGCAAGTTGGCTTTCAGGATGTCAGGCAGTGGTGTTGTGCTGTTTGTTGGTGCACAGTTCCCAGCAGGGCCTTGTGCTCCCCACAGCAGTACCCAGTGTCAGCCATCTTGTCAGTCCTTATCCACTCCCTGTGATGTGAGCATGGTTCAGAGTGGTGTTGATGGGCCAATTGTGAGGGTGAGCAGTATCTGTGACTACAACTCCCATCATGCTATTGCCTACACCCCCCTTCCCAGCATGCCCGTACTTCCTTCCTTTGGACTCTGCTTCCCTGTGTGGTAGTGTACCTGTGCTGACAGGAAGGCTGACAGTGTTGTCCTTGCGTTTGTTTGGCTACAAGTCCCAAGAGTGTCCCTGTGCTTCACACGGCATTACCCAGGGTGGTGGTTCTTTGTGGGATCTTCATTTGGTATGTGAGGCATAGCATTCTCCCAGGTGGGTTATGTGGAGTTTGTGTTGAGGGGGTATGTGAGGTGAGCTGCTTGTAACTATGGTCAGTGCTGTGAGTCCTCCTTCCCACCCAGCCAGATATCCCACCATGCAACGTGCTTGCATTGCAGGGAGGGCAAGTTGGCTTTCAGGATGTCAGGCAGTGGTGCTGTGCTGTTTGTTGGTGCACAGTTCCCAGCAGGGCCTTGTGCTCCCCACAGCAGTACCCAGTGTCAGCCATCTTGTCAGTCCTTTTCCACTCCCTGTGTTGTGAGCATGGTTCAGAGTGGTGTTGATGGTCCAAATGTGAGCCTGCCCATTATCTGTTACTACGAGTCCCATCATGCTCTTGGCTACACTGACTTCACCAGCATACGCAGGATTCCTTCCTTTCTGTGAGCTTCCCTGTGAGGTGGTGTTCTAGTGGTGGCTAAATATCTGACAGTGTTTGTTGGTTAGATTTGTGCCACTGCCTAGCTCAATTTGGATTTGGATTTGTACATGTCATGACACAGTTACATATCACTATGAGATGGCATGTATTGTGTTTATCTGTCTGACATACACTTTTTGGGATGATTATCTTTTGTTTGCTGTTGATTTGCTAGGGTTGCATGGTTTGACTGTCCCCTTGACAGTGATGTGTGTGTATTGGCACACAATATTGTGTATATTAGTTGTGTACTCACCAGGCTCTGGGATGTTTGTTAGTCCATATATGCTCACTGGTGGTAGGATGGCCCGCACCTTCTCCTCCCAGGGCCTGAGGTATACTGGTTTGGCAGGAGGGCCACTGCCGGTGTGCTGGCTCAGGAGGTAATCCTTCTTCAGGAGGTCCCTGACCCTCCTGCGCACATCAAACCACCTGTTCTGGATGTCTTCCTTTGTGCGCAAACATGGTGATTGTGCGTTCACCCTGTCGACGATCCTCGCCCACATCTTGGTTTTCTGCGACATGGGGGTCTGTTGGACCAATGTGCCAAACAACTGTGGCTCTACCCTCAGGATCTCGTCTACCATGACTTCCAATTCACTATCTAGGAACTTTGGATTCTTCTTTAGGGGCATGGTGATGGGTGGTGGTGGTGATTGATGTGTGTGTGTGTGTGTGCAAGTGAGGGTGTGTGAGTGTAGGTTTTGGTGTGTGTGTGTGAGGGTGCTATTTGTTGAGGTGCTAATGGTGTGTGGCTTTTGTGTTGGATGAGCTGTGTGTGTGTCTGTGTTTGCTGTGTGATGGTGTTCTCTGCTGGCAGGTCAGTGGAATTTGCAAAGGATCATGGTAGGGATTTGTGGCCTTTATGTAGGTGGAGTTGGGGGTGTGTCCTTGTTCAATTTTTTTCACCCCCTGTATTTATTGGCTTTGTCATTGCTTGTTTGGCCCTCTTTTTGTATTTTTTCATTTGTGATTATTGTGCATGTTGGAGTCGTTCTTCTGACCGAGTAGGATGTTGCAGTTATCTCGTGCGCGCCTCTCCGAGTCGTTCCCGATGTGTTTCAGCTCTGTTTCATATGCGGCGTACGCGTCGGTCGCGGTGTATTGTGTTTGTTCGGCTGGGTTTTGTATGCGTGTCGGTGGTACGGCTTGGGCTCCGTGCGAATCGGTCTGCTTTTGCACCCATTGCATCGTACTGCGCGGGTCGGAGTTCGCGGGTACGCTTCGTTCGGCTTTCTTCCTGGTGCGTGTCGGTCGGTTCGATTCGCGTGGTTTTCCGGCCGGATAGCTTGTTTCCATCCGGGTCGGTCGTTCGCCTTGAGTTCCGTACGAGTCGGTCGTGATTCACATGCATTTCATCGTACTTCCTAGGTCGGGCAACGCCAGTACGTGTCGGTCGGACTATTATCCCGTACCGAGTCGGTCGGTATTTTTTCCGGCCCGAATCGGAATCGGCCCCTCAGAGGCCGATTCCGATTCGGCCCGGAAATCTCTCCGACCGAGCTGGACCCGGAGAGATTTCCGACTGAATCGGACCCTAGCAGTCTGACTGGACGAGTACGATGGGTTCGCATGTCATCGGACTCAAGTCGGTCGGACTCCCATTGAAGTCAATGGGAGCCGGTTGTACAACGCGTACGCGGGCTCCCATTGACTCAATGGGTGCGAGGCGAGCAAGGGCGCCCCCTACAGCGGGTACGCGTCGAAGCGGGTCGCGCCGTACATGCACAGGTAGGGGGACCCATGGGTCCCCCCTGTGTGCGACTCGCGCGGCTAGGCGTACAGGGGGGTCCGACACGGACCCCCAAAGTCCGGCTACGACTGCTCTTTCGAGCCGGATGGCGCGAGTCGGTCGGACTGCTCGAGGCGCGCATCGTACTTACCCGGCCGGGGAACATCTCCATTGCGCGGTGCGAGTCGTGTCCGTGTGAGTCGGTCGGAGCGGTCGGGTCTCGCGAACGAGTCGGTCGGTGCGGTTGGGTCTCGCGAACGAGTCGGTCGGCGATTTCGCATCGTACTCACTCGGCCGGACGCACGTACGACTCGGTCGGGAAAGAGGGCTCCGAATCGGATCCGGTTAAGCCGAATCCGATTCGGTGCCCTACCGGCCGAGATTGGAATCGGCCCCTAAGAGGCCGATTCCGATTCGGGCCGGAAATCTCTCCGACCGAGCCGGACCCGGAGAGATTTCTGACCGAATCGGACCCTAGCAGTCCGACCGGACGAGTACGATGCGTTCGCATGTCTTCGGACTCGAGTCGGTCGGACTCCCATTGAAGTCAATGGGAGCTGGTCGTACAACGCGTACGCGGGCTCCCATTGACTCAATGGGTGCGAGGCGAACAAGAGCGCCCCCTACAGCGGGTACGCGTCGAAGCGGGTCGCGCCGTACATGCACAGGTAGGGGGGTCCCCCCTGTGTGCGACTCACGCGGCTAGGCGTACAGGGGGGTCCCGACACGGACCCCCAAAGTCCGGCTCTGACTGCTCTTTCGAGCCGGACGGTGCGAGTCGGTCGGACTGCTCGAGGCACGCATCGTACTTACCCGGCCGGGGAACGTCTCCATTGCGCGGTGGGAGTCGTGTCCGTGCGAGTCGGTCGGAGCGGTCGGGTCTCGCGAACGAGTCGGTCGGTGCGGTTGGGTCTCGCGAACGAGTCGGCCGGCGATTTCGCATCGTACTCGCTCGGCCGGACGCACATACGACTCGGTCGGGAAAGAGGGCTCCGAATCGGATCCGGTTAAGCCGAATCCGATTCGGTGCCCTACCGGACGAGATCGGAATCGGCCCCTAAATATATATAATGTACTATTCAAACTCCACAAAATATTAAGTCCAAGAAAGTGCTGGACACTAAACATATATATAAATTACTATTCCCACTCCACTGAGTATTAAATAAGGGAATGTGCTGGACATTAAACATATATAAATTACTATTCCCACTTCAGTTAGTATTAAATCACAGAAGGTGCTGGACACTAAAGATATATAAATTACTATTCCCACTACAGTCAGTATTAAGTCATAGAAGGTGCTGGACACTAAACATATATAATTTACTATTCAAACTCCACCCAATATTAAGTGAAAGAAAGTGCTGGACACTAAACATATAAAAATTAAAATTCCCACTCTAGTCACTATTAATTCAGGAAAGGTGCTGGACACTAAACATATATAAATGACTATTCCCACACCAGTCAGTATTAAGTCAGAGAAGGTGCTGGACACTAAGGGGCCGATTCCGATCTCGGCCGGTAGGGCTCCGAATAGGATTCGGCTTTACCGGATCCGATTCGGAGCCCTGTTTCCCGACCGAACCGTACGCGGGTCCGGCCGAGCGAGTACGATGCGAAATCGCCGACCGACTCGTCCGGGCGTCCGACCGCTCCGACCGACTCGCTCGGACTCGAACCGCTCCGACCGACTCGCTCGGACTCGACTCGCACCGCGCAATGGAGACGTTCCCCGGCCGGGTAAGTACGATGCGCGCCGCGAGCAGTCCGACCGAGCCGCGCACTCCGGCTCGAAAGAGCTGTCGGAGCCGTACTTTGGGGGTCCGTGTCGGACCCCCAGTACGCGTAGCCGCGCGAGTCGCACACAGGGGGACCCATGGGTCCCCCCTACCTGTGCGTGTACGGCGCGAATCGCATCGCCGCGTACCCGCTGTAGGGGCGCCCTTGTCCGACTCGCACCCATTGAGTCAATGGGAGCCCGCGTACGCGTTGTACGACCGGCTCCCATTGACTTCAATGGGAGTCCGACCGACTCGAGTCCGATAACATACGGCCGCATCGTACTCGTTCGGTCGGACTGCACGGGTCCGATTCGGTCGGAAATCTCTCCGGGTCCGGCTCGGTCGGAGAAATTTCCGGCCCGAATCGGAATCGACCCCTGAACATATAAAATTACTATTCCCACTCCAGTCAGTATTAAGTCAGGGAAGCTTCTGGACACTCAGGGCCTGATTCTGATGTGGGTTGGAAAGCTTCCCGACCGAATCGGTTTGGAAATGGTTTCCGACCCACTCGGATCGGGAGAGTCCGACCGACGGAGTACGATGCATCCGGATGCTTCCAGATACGATTTGGTTGGACTCCCATTGACTTCAATGGGAGCATATGTTCCTAACCGCATCATAATTGTGCCCTGGGTCGGGAAGACATGTTCCCGATCCGATTTGGAAGGAGCAAATGCCATTAGGAGGCCTTCCTAACCGCATCAGAATCAGGCCCTCAGTCGGGAAGCTTTTCCAATCCGCATCAGAATCGGGCCCTAAATATATATATTTTACTATTTGAACAACCTCATCATTTTCCCCTAATAACCCAACATCCCAGTACTAAAACAAACATATAATTTCCATTTTTAATTAACTTTATTTCTTAAAATTAATTTCAATTTTCTAAATTTTAATTTAATAAGTAATTTTATAATAATATTTAAAAACACTCCCCACCCTTATCCCCTAATAACACAACATCATACTCCTAAAAAAATATATAATTTCTTTTTTAAATTTCACTTTCTAAATTTTAAAAATTGCAATTTTACATTTTTTAATTAAATATGTCAATTCATATAATTATTTTTAAAACACTCCCCACCCTTCTCCCATAATAACGCAATATCCCACTCCAAAAACAAAAAATTAATTTCGAATTTTAAATTTAAATTTCTTATTTTAAATTATTTTCAAAACTCGAAATTTTAATTTAATATGTAATTTTATACTAATATTTATAAAACTCTCCCCACCCTAATCCCCCAATAACCCAACATCCTGCTCCTAAAACAAAACATATATTTTATATTTTTAATTTAAATTTCGTTTTTTTAAATAATTTCTCATTTAAAAAAAATTAATTTAATATGTAAACTTATACTAATATTTTTAAAATACTCCCCACCCTTATCCCCTAATAACCCAACATCCCGCTCCTAAAACATATCTTACAAAAATTATTTTTATACAATTTCCAAAAAATATTCATACGATTAAACTAATAATAAATTAATAACAATACAAAATATTTAAATATTTACAAAAAAATAATATTTTACACTTTCTATATTTTTTTCCGATATTTTTTACAACACTGACAAATCGATATTATCTAGTAACGATATTACTTATTCGATATTTTATACTTCGATATTTTTAATAAAAAAAAACAATATTTTTTACTACGATATTCATGACTTCGATATTATGATACAATCGATATTACAACTTCGATATAACTGCAATTCGATATTTATAATTTGATATTATGTCCATTTACCATCCGGGCTATTAGAAGTAATTAATTTGGTAGTCAAACTCTTCACGATCTGTGGTTCTCCTTGCTGTATTCCCTACTACAATATCATCAAATTCCAAAAATCCATGAAGATTTACGTTTTCTTGCAGGAAATTGATTAATCCATATCTCCTGTAGGCATTCCTCCTATGTTAATCCTATACACCTTTCTGGTCAGAAATTGATTAATCCATATCTCCTGTAGGCATACCTCCTATGTTAATCCTATACACCTTTCTGGCCAGAGCAACATACCTTCTTCGTTATTGCTTTTTGAGCCTCTGTTCCTCAAAGCAAACACAAGGAGATGATGGATGGAGTGCTGAAACTTTTCAGACACTCACCCCCAGTCACAGAACTGGGCTGAATCCATCTTGATTGACCCTGTGCCTCATGGGAACAGTCCAACTCGAACTACCAAGCCAGATCTTCCCTGGACCGGAAACAAGCATCCTGGGACGGGTTTTGGGGTAACATCCCTCACCATCCAGGCTACCTTGAATCCAGTGGCAAAGTGAGCAAGGGACCCACATCCTGGGCTCACTGTGCCACTGGATTCAAGCTAGCCTGGCTGATGAGGGGTGATGCCCCGAAACCGGTCCGAGGATGCTTGTTTCCGGTCCAGGGAGGACCTGGCTTGGCATTTCGGTCTGGACTGTTCCCCTGAGGCACAGGGTCAAGACTGATTTATATATGGCTGGGTCTAAACTGGGGTAGCATGGTGAGCAAAAGAACGATAGTTTAACCCAGATCTATTGACTGGGGGAGAATGTTTGATTTGCTCTGCATTCCGTCCATCATCTGTGTGTCTTTTGCTTTCTCGCCTTAAATGTGCCGAGTTTGCCCAGACGTGGGTCCCAGGCTGACTGTGCCACTGGATTCAAGCTAGCCTGGCTGATGAGAGGTGATGCCCTGAAACCGGTCCCAGGATGCTTGTTTCCGGTCCAGAGAGAACGTGGCTTGGCAGTTCGGTCTGCAGTGTTCCCATGAGGCACAGGGTCAAGACTGATTTGCATATGGCTGGGTCTAAACTGGGGTGGCATGGTGAGCAAAAGAACGATGGATTTAACCCAGATCTATTGACTGGGGGAAAATGTTTGATTTGCTCTGCAGTCCGTCCATCATCTGTGTGTCTTTTGCTTTCTCGTCCTAAGTGGGCCAGGTATGCCCAGTCGTGGGTCCCGGGCACTCTGTGCCACTGGATTCAAGCTAGCCTGGCTGATGAGGGGTGATGCCCGGAAACCCATCCCAGGAGGCTTGTTTCCAGTCCAGGGAGGACCTGGCTTGGCAGTTCTGTCTGGACTGTTCCCATAAGGCACAGGTTCAAGACTGATTTGCATATGGCTGGGTTTAAACTGGGGTGGCATGGTGAGCCAAAGAACAATTGATTTAACCCAGATCTATTGACTGGGGAAGAATGTTTAGTTTGCTCTGCATGCAGTCCATCATCTGTGTGTCTTTTGCTTTCTCGCACTAAGTGCGCTGGGTATGCCTAGACATGGGTCCAGGGCTCACTGTGCCACTGGATTCAAGCTAGCCTGGCTGATGAGGGGTGATGCCCCGAAACTGGTCCCAGGATGCTTGTTTCCGGTCCAGGGAGGACGTGGCTTGGCAGTTCGGTCTGGACTGTTCCCATGAGGCACAGGGTCAAGACTGATTTGCATATGACTGGGTGTAAACTGGGGTGGCATTGTAAGCAAAAGAACGATGGATTTAACCCAGATCTATTGACTGGGGGAGAATGTTTGGTTTGCTCTACAGTCCGTCCATCATCTGTGTGTCTTTGGCTTTCTCGCCCTAAGTGCGCCAGGTATGCCCAGACGTGGGTTCCAGGCTCACTGTGCCAATGGATTCACGCCAGCCTGATGAGGGGGGATGCCCCAAAACCAGTCCCAGGATGCATGTTTCCGGTCCAGGGAGGACCTGGCTTGGCAGTTCGGTCTGGACTGTTCCCATGAGGCACAGGGTCAAGACTGATTTGCATATGGCTGGGTCTAAACTGGGGTGTCATTGTAAGCAAAAGAACGATGGATTTAACCCAGATCTATTGACTGGGGGAGAATGTTTGATTTGCTCGGCAGTCCGTCCATCATCTGTGTGTCTTTTGCTTTCTTGTCCTAAGTGGGCCAGGTATGCCCAGTCGTGGGTCCCGGGCACTCTGTGCCACTGGATTCAAGCTAGCCTGGCTGATGAGGGGTGATGCCCGGAAACCCATCCCAGGAGGCTTGTTTCCAGTCCAGGGAGGACCTGGCTTGGCAGTTCTGTCTGGACTGTTCCCATGAGGCACAGGGTCAAGACTGATTTGCATATGGCTGGGTTTAAACTGGTGTGGCATGGTGAGCAAAAGAACAATTGATTTAACCCAGATCTATTGACTGGGGAAGAATGTTTAGTTTGCTCTGCATTCCGTCCATCAACTGTGTGTCTTTTGCTTTCTCGCACTAAGTGCGCTGGGTATGCCTAGACGTGGGTCCAGGGCTCACTGTGCCACTGGATTCAAACTAGCCTGGCTGATGAGGGGTGATGCCCCGAAACTGGTCCCAGGATGCTTGTTTCTGGTCCAGGGAGGACCTGGCTTGGCAGTTCGGTCTGGACTGTTCCCAAGAGGCACAGGGTCAAGACTTATTTGCATGTGGCTGGGTCTAAACAGGAGTGGCATGGTGAGCAAAAGAACAATGGAATTAACCCAGATCTATTGACTGGGGGAGAATGTTTGATTTGCTCTGCATTCAGTCCATCATCTGTGTGTCTTTTGCTTTCTTGCCCTGAGTGCGCCGGGTATGCCCAGAAGTGGGTCCTTGGCTCACTGTGCCACTGGATTCAAGCTAGCCTGGCTGAAGAGGGGTGATGCCCGACACCTGTCCCAGGAGGCTTGTTTGCAGTCCAGGGAGGACCTGGCTTGGCAGTTCAGTCTGGACTCCTCCCATGAGGCACAGGGTCAAGACTAACCTGCATATGGCTGGGTCTAAACTGGGGTGGCTTGGTGAGCAAAGGAACAATGGATTTAACCCAGATCTATTGACTGGGGGAGAAGTTTTGATTTGATCTGCATTCTGTCCATCATCTGTGTGTCTTTTGCTTTCTCACCCTAAGTGCGCCGGGTAGGCCCAGACGTGGGTCCCGGGCTCACTGTGCCACTGGATTCAAGCTAGCCTGGCTGATGATGGGTGATGCCCCAAAACCCTTCCCAGGATGCTTGTTTCTGGTCCAGGGAGGACATGGCTTGGCAGTTCGGTCTGGACTGTTCCCATGAGGCACAGGGTCAAGACTGATTTGCATATGGCTGGGTCTCAACTGGGGTGGCATGGTGAGCAAAAGAACAATGGAATTAACCCAGATCTATTGACTGGGGGAGAATGTTTGATTTGCTCTGCATTCCATCCATCATCTGCGTGTCTTTTGCGTTCTTGCCCTAAGTGGCCCGGTATGCCCAGACGTGGGTCCTGGGCTCACTGTCCCACTGGATTCCAGCTAGCCTGGCTGATGAGGGGTGATGTCCTGAGACCGGTCCCTTGATGCTTGTTTCTGGTCCAGGGAGGACCTGGCTTGGCAGTTCGGTCTGGACTGTTCCCATGAGGCACAGGGTCAAGACTGATTTGCATATGGCTGGGTCTAAATTGGGGTGGCATTGTAAGCAAAAGAACAATGGATTTAACCCAGATCAATTGACTGGGGAAATATGTTTGATTTGCTTTGCATTCCGTCCATCATCTGTGTGTCTTTTGCTTTCTGTTCTTCAACTGCCTTGTTATTGTTGTTGCAAATATTTAATGGTGGATGTCAGGGTATGCCCTTCCTTCAATAGGTGGCCTACCTGCTTATCATCACCTAGTTAGCATTACTCTACAACCCGCAAATCTTTATATTTAACCACACTCCAAAGTGCTTGAAGGCCACCATTCACTGTTTGGTACAACAAATAAAATAGCGTGCATACAATGGAAGTAACTTGCATACTGTGCCCCGATTCACAAACATTTTGCTATTAGATGATGTGTATTGCTTTGAAAGTACTTCTGCATTGCACTATAGGACAGGAGTCACTGCAAACCAATTGTGAATTGGGTGAATATATGTTTATTGTCCCACTATCAAAAAGGTCCTGAAGATGCACCTACTATGACAAATAGTGATGAAACAAATGAAAACTAGATGCAAATATTTACTCAATGAAAGTATTAGAATAAAACTCTGCCAAGATCTATGTTTTTAACATAATGTTTGGGGTGTAATATTAATATGGAACAAAATATCAAACTCAAAATTTTAGCAATGCAGGCATGTTTCCAGAAATCAAAAAGAACGAGACTAATTTGTTCAGACTGTTTACTGTCTATATATTACCAAACCAAATTATGCTTTGCTTAAAAGTCACCACACAACTGTACAAGTAAACCTGTGATTTATTAAAACTAGTTCATCAATTTAAACACATCAAGTTGTCAGTACAGAGAAAAGGACCCTTGCACAGAAGTCTTTCTCTCAATTAGGACTCACCAGACGAGAACTGAATGTTGCGGAAGAAGGTCACATCATAGTGCTCGATACAGTGCTTAACTTGTAAAATAATGGGTACCGGTGCCCAAAGCTCTGCTCAGAAGTCCGCAGTCGGTGCAATTAAATGTTGGCACACCAAATACCAAAGCTGCAAAGTCATACATCCACCTTATGCCCCTTTAATCCAGTACTAGACACACCCTGCCCGTTCATTCCACCATTGCAGGTTCCTTCTTTCTCCCTTTGTGACAGTTTTTCCTCTTTTCTCTTCCTCTATATTTCCATTTTGTGTGTTTTTCTCTCTATTGCAAATGTCTAATTCACAAAGATAAGTGCTGGTCCATACAAATGAGTGCCAGTATCACCCACTGACAACCACAGGCTCAAAAATAGCACTGCCCCAATATAACCAGTAGCAAAGTTTCCATCACTGGCCTCCAAGAAGCAATCAATCATCCAGAGGAGCCATTGTCAATGACCAAAGGTCTTGAGTGCTTGTTGGCTATTGAAAAGACAGACTGGAACCACCAACACATATTGCAAGCAAAGACATTAGGCACAAATTCTCAAACAGACTGTCACTCTGCCTAATGTGATTTATGTCGGTAAGGTAAGTGAAATCTCCCCCAAAGAAATCGAAAAATTAGAGGAGAACAGGGATGCATGGGAAGAAAAAATGGCTAGTAGGACAATGGAGTTAGGAAGTCTCCTTAGTATTAAACCCCAGACAAAGTCGCAATAGGAAGCAATCAGGAATATTTAGCAGGAAAAGGTGCACTGCACAACAGTAAAACTAGTTTTCAAAAAGCGGAAAGCAATGCCATCCACTCCCTACATGCTCCTCCAAGAAAAGAAACTATAGTGAATCAAGATTGCTCAAGAGGTAGGCCAACATGCTTAGTGCATGACAGTAGATGTAGTCAACACAAACAAGAAGCCTTTCTTGTGGACACTCAAGGGGGAAGACCATGATTACTCCTTTAGGACTGGAACAATGTCTGATGTTTGGCATATGCTTTGAGGGTTGAAAGCCAGCTGGAAGCTTGGACAGATGAAGCTAAATCCCTGGATATTCACAGGCATTGGGGCCCCAACTTAACTTACATACCAGCAGATGAAGTCCTCAAGGAGCAGGACCAGTCACTCCCAGGCAACTTCTAGTTGTCATATCAGAATAAGCAACACCATCAGTGCTTGTAACAAAACAATCAGATCACTTAAACCACCTCCTGGCCAGAATCCGAATAATAAGGCAAAAGTGGGTAATGCATTCAGGAGGGCTGATGAGCTGATGGGCAGAGGGACACGTCTTCCCTGAAAATCCCACCTGGTGCAAGCAATAACAGATCTCAGGAAGCAAGGTATTGTATTTAAATCCAGGGTGGGGAGCACAGTGTCTGCAAAAGGCAATAACCTTGACCTGGGAGAGACATAATCCTTGATATGATGCGAAGACCCTGATCATAGAGTCCACCGTTTCAGTGTTCTCACTCTTGATGTAAACAGCCTGGAAAAGGAACAGAAGGTTTTATTCTTCCCAAGAGAGAATCTGTTTTACTACCACAGCAAGGGGCCTTGAATGATCTCATATCCCCTACCCTTGCTGGATCATATTAGACATTCAGTCTTGCTGCAGAGTGGATGCAAACAGATGAAGCAAACATTCTGAGCACCAGAAGGATGGGTGGATTTTCCACTTAAGGACATTATGTTGTCACCTACTGGCCACAGACACTGAATAGACAGTGAGAACAGGCTGGCCTTGCTCTCTACTTTGTGGCATTCGCGATGAGGAGCAGGAAGAACTAGGGGAACTCTCCTACCACGGTTCTCCAAGACCAGTTATCACTGCATATCCCTATACAGCTGTGCTAACAATGGGTGGAACTTTCAAGAAAAGCGAACCCAGGACCCAATGTTGCACTATAACTACCATCCCCATGTACAGATGAGCCAAGGGATGTAAAAACACTGTAGGTGCCTGAAACAAGGAGAAAAGTTGTCAAAACATAAAAACACTCAAGAACAAGACATCAACAAACTGGCACTCTAACTCAGAAGGAGGTGCCATTTCTTCAATTTGAAGAATTCCAGAACAGACATTGCACTGCACCCATATTCTGCTAATAAAACCTAGACGCCTAGTAATTTTTAGCAGTCATGGGCAGTTTTTAGCACAAACGGTGCGATGCGTAGCTAGATATGGAACTGGTGGAAGGCATACCAGAGAAAGCTGAAGTAACTGGGTTGGATGGGAATATGGTGGTAAGCATTCTTCACATTATAAGACTTCAAGAACCCACCCGTCTCCGTTCCACCCAAGTAGGACTAAGGAACTGACGCACTGAAAATAATCCGTCTTGTAACGAACAGTCTGAAGATACATGTTGACCCCCTTTGGATTATGACTATTCTGTAGCATCTCCAAAAGCTGGTGTACAAAAATATTCCGTAAGTAAAAAGATCTTACATCTCAAAAGGCTTGAACTGTGGCAATGACCCTCTTGAATTGCTGTTCATCAAGACTTGCCTGAAGCAAAGCTCTCTGTGCGACATCTGACAGCCAAGGTGTATCCACAATGAAAAGGCATTCTACATTAGGATGTTGCAAATAGGAGCACTTGAAAAACATTCCTTTAAGAAACAAAAATCTTTTATCTGCCTTTTTTGACCAATCAAAGACTGCTCCTATAAGTAGTAACTTGACAATGGATCTTATGGTCTTATGATTTCAGAAAACTGAGTAATGAGATGCCTATAAAAATTGGCAAGACCTAAACAAAATGTGAATAGCCTTGACTTTGGCGAGTGTGGGCTATTGAACAATTGTTGAAACCATCTTTCATCTATCTGAATGCCCCAGAAATGCTTCTATAGTAGTCTGGAAGACTTATTTGTCTATCGTACCAAAGAGAATCATTGGAGAAAATAGAGTGATCTCTGGAGGTTTCATCGTGTAGCTGCTCAATACAGTTGGTGCCCACAGGTCAGTAATAATAGAATTGTGGCAGTCTCTTCGAAAGTGTGACTGTGTTTGAATTCTATAAAAACCTTTCTTGTAGGACAAGCTATAAGCAGTTCCACTATGATGAGAATGTGAACAGTTCTTATGGTTAAAAGGCGAAAACGGGGAAAACTACTTGGAAGAGAAGGAGGTGGGACTTTTGATTATTTTTTTGCATAAAACAAAAATAAATGGTTCTTTACAAAAAACAATCACAATGAATACATAAGATGGGTTCTTAAACGTTCAAATAAACATTAGCTCGTAAAATCATTTAAGTCCTGATATTGAATTACGATAGTAGGTTAAATCTAAAAACTTCATCAATTTGCCAATAAAACAATTATCATTTGTAGAAAACCAATAATCATTCTGATGTTAGCTTTAACAAATGACTCTTAGGTATTTCCTCCTAATATCAAGGAACGATAGACATAAACAAATTAGATGCTCTATCGTGTCAACCTTGTAACCAAACAAACTGTAATGATTATAGATGCCAAACACTGGGGGTTCCAAGCTCCCTTGACCTGAAATAATGGTTATAAAATAATCAGAGCCTTAACTACTTCTTTTTGCAAGCTGACTCCAGTGAGGAGATCAGATGATGCAGTTTAAAATTGGAATAAGTGTCCAAAATATAGCAGGCATATCTTGAAGACTGGAGAAGATGGAGATCGTTTAACTTACTATTACTTCTCAGGTCATTCTTCACTAGATCTTATGGTTTGATCTTGAGATGATTGTTAATGATTAAATGGTGGCAGATACTTCTCAGCTATTATCTTTTTAATCTTCTCAAGGCTTAGATCTAGATGGGAGCCTCCAGATGGAGACATTTCCTTAAATACCAGCCCTTTAATAGAGTTTTCCTTGGCTTTTGAGCAGTCACAGACACAATTTATAAGGACACCTTCCTGAACTGTGAATACAGAGGGAAGTGAATGCTCTAAATGTAGCTTACTATGAGATATAGATCAATGTAAATGTATTAAACTTCTGTTCATATACATTTTATTTAAATTAGTGATTGATTGTGTCATTATTCAAGATAATGGAGGAATAGGAGAGGAAGTAAATTAGTCTGGCTTTCGTAACCTCTGCTTATTGGTCTATGGCCCAGCGCCTGTAAATGTTTCCAAATCTTTTAATGAAACTCACCACCATCTTCACTTTCTGTCTCGTGTTTACAATATGGTCAACCCATGCCAGTTTGTAGTCTGCAGTCAGATCCAGTAATTATAATTGGTTACCTGCTAATTACAACTTCCATTGATTTTCCATTCAGATGTCAGACTTTTCTTTGATTTTTATTTATCAGATGATATGATTTTTGTTTTTCTAAGTTAATCTTTAGGTCATTTCCAAACTCTTGGAGTGTTGCCAGTGGGACTTTTGTGTTCACTAGAAAAGGAAACAAGAGCTTATGCAACGTGAAGGCTTGATGCATCATCTTGTCCCAGGAATGCCCATAAAATTTAGTGCATGAAAATGCACTTAGATGGTGTTGCCCTTTTTAACCCCTGCCAACTTCCAATGGTTGCCAAGCCTACCTTCATTCCATCATGGAAGTCCCAGCCACAAGTGGTATGGACCTGGGTATATCAAAACCTTTATCCGAAAGCAAGCAGGCATGCATCTCATCATAGCAAGAGTGGAGGAGATCCTAAGAAAATCATCTACCAAGAACATGAAGATATAGGTGGAATATGGTATGCACTCCAACATTAAAGAAAGGTTCATACCTACAAGGCTGTGTCCACCTTAAGATCAGTGTGGGCTACATGCTCAGAGGTTATGAAGGAGGTACCCACTAAATAGGCGAACACTGGATCACTTTTATAGTTCTAGGCTGTCTAAACTGAATACAGCTTTGCTAATTTGGAGGTAGCCATTTTGTCCAAATGCTTCCATCATAGAAGAATGAGGGTCGTAATGACAACATATATGGGTAGTTATTTGTGAAAGGATGATCAAACTGACCTAATAGCAAACAGGATTCCCAAATAGTCAATTAATGACATGGGGTAGATCCTCATACATAATGTATTCTTCTCCGTCATCCTTGTCAGGAGGTAGAGCTTACTGTTGAGCCTACAAAGGACATTGGTACTCTGAACTGCAGGCATGTCTGCGATGAGTGCTTTCTGGGGATAGAGAGGTTGGCAATGTGCATTGTTTGCATGGCTTGGCAAAAGTCTTCCCTATCCTGGAGAATACACTAAGCAATGCCACTTGCAGTTCCCAGGAGATCCCCAGCTCCCACAGGTTTTGAGAATGAGGTGGCCATCTTGGATTGCCGGGTCTAACTTTCCTCATGTTTTACAGTGCCCTTGCTAGTTAATCGAGTTACTATGTTGCTTCATGGATTTGTTATTCACGTTGGAGAAATAATATCTTTTTAAAAGAGTTTTCTGAGAAGGCCTCCAAATTAAGGATAAGTATTATGAAAGTGAAATACTTTGGGAAAATGAGATTTGAACTTTCCTTTGAATTAGACTTTTATTGCCAAAGACTTTAGGGACTGTAAGAAAATGGGTTATTAGTTGGAGAGGATGTCAGTCCTATCTTAATAATAGGTCCTAAAATTATATAGAGCCAATTAAACAGTGTTAGGCGTGGCATCTTTTGGCATGGTTCCGCCTTACTTTTGTTTTCTGACCTCCTGTTTTGATTATATGCTGAACCTCGTTTTTTCCTGGCTTTTGGACTCTATGCACTTTTTCACCGCTGACCAGTGCTAAAGCGAATATACTCTGTGTCTAAAATGTAATGGCCTTTGGTTTCTCCATGATTGGCATATTTGATTTACTGATCAGTCCCTAGTACAGTGCACTACATGTGCCCAGGGCCTGTAAATCAAATGCTACTAGTGGGCCTGCAGCACTGATTGTGCCACTGTTAGAAATTGGGGTCTAGTTGGCAGAGGTATGCACCTTTGTCCAAGTAGGAACCCTTGTTTGTAGTCAGGGTAAGGAGGATACACACTTTAGATAACCACTGCTCACCCCCTTGGTAGCTCGGCATGAGCAGGCAGGCTTATCCCAAAGGCAATGTGTAAAGAATTTGTACTCAAAACACGCAATAATACAATGAAAACACCACAAATGGACACTGCACCAGTATAGAAAAATAAGGTATCTTTATCTAAACTCAACAAGACAAAAACGACAAAAATCCAACATACATGTAGTAAAATAGCACCTAAAAACAGTAAGTTCCAAAAGAAAGCTTGTAGAAAACAAATATCTCCAACTGGGGCTATTATGATATTGTGACAGCAATAACTCCAAAGTACGGCACTGACTGTGAGGTGCGCGGCGTCAAACGGATCCCCAAACAAACACTACCTTGGAAAACAAAGTCTATGTCGGCGCACGGGGCGTGGAGGGAAGGCGTCGGTGCCAAGGTCGAGGCAGGCTCCTTGGCTGCCACGGGGGAGGTGAGGCCTCGTGTCCACGAGGAGGTGACATTTCGATTCTAGCACAGGGGAAGTCGGTTGCATCAGCAGTGAGGCGGTAAGGTGCCGGTTCCGGCGAAGCGATACGAAGTCAGCGAGTTCATGGAGTCACCCTCGGTGTGTCACGTGGCCGATAGAGACATTGTCGACATTGCTAAGCTAGCATGAGCCCAGCAATAATGATGCTGCTTTTGCGCACTTTACTACATGGCTTTATTTTTGCAAGACTCTGTTTAAGCCTTTCACATGAGAACTGTCTGCTCGGTTCGTTCTCTGCCTGTTCCTGGACTTTAGTCTGAACACTGTGAGCAAGGTCGATAAATAATGCCCCTTGTTATTCTGTCTGGTCAGTCTCTAGCACCTAGATAAGACATGCTAACACTGCTGCAGCTGGAAACTCGTGCGTTGATATTATGGGGAGGCATGTTTAGGTAACACACACTTGGAGAGGGAGCTTTCCAGGGAGAAGAGCCATGCGGTTCCTATGATGTAGATATACCATCTAGGCACTAAGGTATGGGGTCTGCTGACAAAGCCCAGAGATCTTCTATTATATAATAAAGCTTCTTCTTACCAAGGGGAGGGTGGTTAGGCCTTATAGTCCTTTATCCACTGTCTTTTATGATGACATCTCCCTTTATGATATATGGCCTTGCTGCAATGCTAACTGTGTTAGGTTTGTGCATTTTGCTACTGGCTCGTATACTGCGTTTTAGAGCACGATAGTTAAAATAAACATCTTAAACTATATTCGTGTTTCGTCAGTTCTTATTGTGGACATGTACGAGAGAGTGTGCGAAAAGGTGTGTCTTGTTACCGCGATTCCTGAGAGATTCGGGAGTATTGTGTTCTGGGGTGTCTAATCATTTGCTTCTTCATGAGTATGTAGGAGAGCGAGTGAGACACTATAGCTAGTCAGTCCTGGGTTCGTGGGCATTAAGGTGGTGGGAAGGCTTAGCCCCTATATGTCGAAGCTGGTCAATTCAGAAGCCCTTTCTGCTCTCAGATAGGATTCAACCCAAGAAGTTGCTGATTTTTCCTTGGAATCGGGTTCGCCGAATCACCTCTTAGTGGTTTTCCAGGGTTCCGTTGTGCCAGTCCAGGGGTTGTGGATCTATTTCGGGGCAAGGGAAGGCGCCAGGTGTTCGCGCTTGCGCGTTTATCGCGCTGCGCACTTCAACCGTCGTTTTGAGGCGAACGGAGCATTTCTTTTCAGCTCGTTCACCGTTCTTGGAATTTTAGTCAGGGGAGTAGCTTCTCAAGCGTATCTCCGCCTGACACCTTCCAGCAGCTCAGCACAGCGTCGCTGGAGTTTCCTGAGTTCACCGTTCGGTGAATAGTTCTTCGTCTTCAAGCTGAGCTTCTGTCTAGTGAGTGAGAGGGTGGGGGAGAAACTTCTCTAACAAAAAGTAAGTCCTAACTATTACTAAGGCGTCCGCTGTTAGCGCAACTATTTCCTGCAGTGGCTGAACTTTTGAGCACCCGCTTTTCCTACGCGCAGTTAATCTTCAGTAAAGTCTTCGGAGCAGTTGGATTTCTCGTCAACTGACAGCAGCCAAGCTACAGAAAGAATATCCAAGCAGCAGTGTTGTTCAGTCAATTTTCTGTAACATTGTGTTACTGAATCTACCTTCTAGTGAAGTTAACTGTGCAGGTAGAGGACATAATCCGCTTGAGGAGCAGCTGAGGGAGTCCCACGGCGCGTAATTGCAGAATCAACTTTCTTTTGAAAAGTACTAAAAGAAAAGAATCCTTAGTACTAATCTTGCAAATTCTCAGCAATTAATGACTGCAAATCTTTATTGAGACTTCCCTTTTGAAACACTGAATTAAAGCAAACTAAGAAAAGGGGAGTTGCTTTCATTGTTATTATCTCCATAAAAGTATGTAGAAATATATATATATATTATACTTACCAACAAATTCACACCAACTGCAAACTGAAAAGAGAAAGAAAGACGAGAGTTAAATATCATAATTGCATCTTATCTGTTATACAACTGCAATATATAAGAGAGAAGATAATCACTGCGGAGGTGAAGGTATGAGTTAAGTTTGGGCAAGCATTTTGAGTGTAGTTGAATAGGTTCTAGGAGGGTTTAGAAATGTATTAATGGTGTCATTTTGGATTGCAGGTGCCAGGCCGAGTTGCTAGAATTCTCGAGAGGAAGAGGCACAGCAGTGAAGTCTCTCTTTTATCCCATTCCCCTTTCCCCCTCTTTACTGGCAGTGGATCGCATCATCCGCTTTCAGTGGAGTTTGGGATTGGAGGAATAGTCATCTGCTCCTGTGGAAGTCTTAGATTTTAAGGTGCGTGGTACTCGACAGATTGAAGTGCCATACTCCAACTTCCACCCGGGCAGGATGGCAGAGGGATTAGATGTCAAGGCCTTAGCTGCGGTCTTGGAGGGAATACAAAAACAGCTTAGTGAGACTATGGAAGATAACAAGAATCTTCGAGAGGAGGTTAGAAAGTCTAGCCAGGAAGCCAGTTTCTTTAGACAGCTATTTGATGATTTTGTTGCAGGGGCCAATCCAATGTCCAAAGAGCACAAACCGCAACCTTTTTCCCCCTCCCCCTCGGCAGCTGAGTTGATCACACAAGTCATACATGCTATTTCCCCTACTATCCCTTTAGCCGCCCCTGAGAGGTTTAATGGTGACCCCCATAAGGCCCAAGTGTTCCTCAACCAATGCTCCCTACACTTCTTATGTAGGCCAATTATCTTTAAAGGAGGACCAGTCTAAGGTGGCCTTTTTATTGTCTTACCTGAGTGGGGATGCAGCGGCGTGGTCCATGCCACTGGTGAATAGCAACGACCCTATACTTTACAATTTCGAAGATTTCAAGGCAGAGTTCCTTCGGATTTTTGATCGAAGAACCATCTCACAGACCACTGATAATGAGCTTTTGGATCTAAAACAAGGTAATCGAGAGTTGGTAGCTTACCTTGCGCAATTTAATAAGTTAATTGTGGAGACTCAATGGCCCGAAGCTAAGAGAGCTGCCATTTTCTATAGGGCTCTCAAAGATGAACTTAAGGATGGGTTAGCTCAGATTCCTAAAAGACCCACAGAAGTTTCTGAGTTAATTGATCTAGTACTTCAAATAGACCAACGACAAAATGAAAGAAAGAGCGAACGTCGTAAAGAAGTTAGACATTTTCCACCTCGATTTGACAGGATTAAACCTGAACCTGTTAAACCCAGTGAGACAGTGGTTGGAGACGAGCCCATGCAAATAGGTTCCGTTCGGGGACCCCTTACCAAGGAGGAGAGAGAAAAGCTCCGAAGTGGTAAGCTGTGCATGTATTGCGGTAATCCTGGGCATTTTGTTAAAGAGTGCCCAAAGAAGCCCAAGACCAGTGCGTGGGTAAAAGACAGGCCCCATCAGTAAGAGGAGTTGCTCTGGTGGGTGCGTCAGACAAGACAACTCCGGATTCTCAGTTGGTAGCAAACACCTTACAATCAGCAGCCCCTCATTTAATCATTTCCAGTTTGATTAAATTTGGAACCACCGAGGTGGATGAGATCTCAGTAATGATTTATTCTGGGGCAACTGGAAATTTTTGCGACATTAAGTTTGCTCAGTCTTTGGGTATCCGATTTTTAAAGAAGGACAAACCTGAACCGGTGCGAGCAGTCGACGTACAAATTTGCCTTCGGGACCCATTATTTACGATACGGAAGAACTAACAGTGATTGGCCCAGGTCTTCATCAAAGCTATTTGAGATTCAGTCTCATTGATGCCCCACAGTTTCAGTTGATCTTGGGGCTTCCGTGGTTGACTGAACATAATCCAAGGATAGATTGGGCCAGAAGAACAGTAGAATTGAATTCTGACTATTGAAAGGAGCATTGCTTCCATTCAAGGGCATCTGATCATCAACCTTCCCAACCGTCTCTTTTGGCGGAGACACCTCTTGTGATTTGTGCCGTAGAAGTTCCAGAAATTCCTTAGGAATATCAAGATCTGAAGGCGGTGTTTGATGAACAAGAGGCCAAGAAGTTACCCCCTCATCGGGAGTATGATTGTAAGATCGAGTTAGAACCCGGAGCTACTTTTCCTTGCAGTCGAATTTATGCACTTTCAGAAACTGAGAACAGTCATCTAAAGGAATACTTAGATCAATATCTGGCAAATGGTTTCATTCGGCCTTCGCAGTCTCCAGTTTCGTCTCCACTCTTCTTCATCCAGAGAAGGATGGGAAACTTAGGACCTGCATTGACTATCGCGCCTTGAATGTAGTGACCAAGAAGAATTGTTACCCTTTGCCTTTGATTTCAGAGCTTCTGGACGAAGTGAAGGAGGCCTGGGTGTACACCAAATTGAATTTAAGAGGGGCTTATCATCGTGTAAGAATGGCCGAAGGGGAAGAATGGAAGACAGCATTTCGCACTCGTTTTGGCTTATTTGAGTATCAGGTCATGCCCTTCGGCCTGTGTAATGCCCCTGCTGCCTTCCAGCACTTTGTCAATGATATACTACGAGAATTCCTGGACCGCTTTGCTGTGGTCTACATTGATGACATTCTTATTTTTTCGGCTAACCAGGAAGAACATGTCCAACATGTACGAGCTATTTTAAAGAAATTGCTCGACCACCAGCTTTTTGTAAAATTGGAAAAGTGTGTTTTTCACACCACTTGTGTGGAGTTTTTGGGCTTCGTTTTATCCCTCGAAGGAGTGTCGATGGATGAGTCTAAGGTGAAGGCAATCAAGGACTGGCCACCTCCTCGCAATGTGAAGGAAATCCAAAGCTTCATTGGGTTCTCTAATTTTTATAGGCGTTTTATCATCAATTTCTCAGAAAAAGTAGCTCCCATTACTCGACTCCTAAAGAAGAAAGAGACATTTTTGTGGAGTCCCGAAACCGAGAAGGCATTTCAGTACTCAAAAGAAGTGTTTACAACAGCACCTATCTTGCAGCATCCAAACCCAGAGGAACCATTCTTTGTTGAAGCCGATGCTTCTAATTTAGCTATTGGAGGTATTCTGTCTCAAAGGCACAAGACCACTGGGCAACTTCATCCTGTAGCCTATCGGTCTCGAAAACTTTCAGCGGCTGAAATCAACTACTCCATTGCAGACAAAGAATTGCTCGCAGTGAAAGATGCCTTTCAGGAATGGAGGCATTATTTATTAGGTGTTAAGCATGAATTCACCGTTTTTAAATATCACAGAAATCTGCAATTTTTGAAGTCCGCTCGCACCCTCACCCCTCGGCAACTGAGGTGGTCTCTATTCTTTGCTGATTACAATTTCGTTCTGACCTACAAGCCTGGATCGGCCAATGGAAAGGCAGATTCCTTGTCTCGTTTGAATGTTGGGGACCATGAAGAAGCTAAAAAGGAAGGTCACATAATTCCGGAGGAAAGAATCATTAGCACCATTTTGTATTCTGAATTGGAAGACCAAATAAAAAAATCTCTTTCGGAAGATGAAATGCTTGTTTGGATGAAAGAAGGTACAGGAAGAGAGATTAAGAATGGCAAACCATACCATCAAGGGAACCTTTATGTACCTGAAGAGGATCTACGAAAAGAAATTGGGCAACACTATCATGATAATCTTTTGGCCGGAATTAAGGGTGTGAAGAAGACCTTAGAACTGATTAAACGTGAATTTGGTGGCCAGAATTAGATGCTCAGGTGAGACAATATGTGGCATCCTGTGAACAGTGTGTTAAGGGGAAGGCCAATAGACAGGCTCCACAAGGTTTACTTATGCCCTTGCCCGTAGCCCCATATCCATGGTGTACAGTTTCTATGGATTTCATTGTAGACCTTCCCTCCAGTCAGGGATATTCCACCATCTGGGTCTTGGTAGACCATTTTTCTAAGATGAGTCACTTTGTTCCATTAAAATCAATCCCCAACTCTGCACAACTTGCCACGTTATTCACTCAGTACATAGTTAAGTCTCACGGTATTCCCAAAGTGGTTATCTCTGAAAGGGGACCCCAATTCATTTCACGCTTTTGGAGAGCCTTTTTGGGTAGATTAGGAGTGGACTCTCGATTGTCTTCCAGTTTCCATCCTGAGACAGATGGACAGACTGAACGAGTCAATCAGGAACTGAAACAATATCTACGCCTTTATTTGATGGAACATGAAGGGTATTGGCCAGAGTTGATTTGGGCTGCTGAATTTGCGTATAATAACGCCGTTCATTCGTCCACAGGGTATTTCCCTTTCTTTTTTAATTCAGGCAGGCACCCAAACACTTTAGTGGGTAAGACTGAGAGTGATGTACTAGCAGTGGAGGAGGTGGTGGGTGAATTGCAGAAGGCTTTTCAAACTGCAACACAGAATTTAGTGAAAGCTAAAGAGTCATATAAAAGACAGGCAGACAAGAAAAGAAGAGGGAATCCAGTTTTTGAACCTGGAGATAAGGTTTGGGTTTCTACTCAGAACATGAGATTAAAAGGGAATCGGAAATTCCAACCTAGATTTGTGGGACCCTATTTAGTTGACAAGATGGTGAATCCAGTCAGTGTGAAAATCAGGCTTCCCACTAATGTAAGAATACATCCTGTGTTCCATGTTTCGTTAGTCAAAAGAAACCCTCCAAATTTGAGAAAGGTTCAACCACCTGCCCCAATTCAGTGTCAGTCAGGAGAAGAGTTCGAAGTCAAACGCATATTAGATTCCAAAATTAAGAGAGGGAAGATTTTCTATTTGGTGGACTGGAAAGGTTTTGGTCCTGAAGACAGATCCTGGGAACCCGGTCCTAATGTCCATGCCCCAGATTGGTTCGAGAATTCCATAGGACTCATCCTTACAAACCCAAGGAGGGTGGAGGAGGGGCTTTGGTGGGGGGTACTGTCAAGGCTGGTCGATTCAGAAGCCCTTTCTGCTCTCAGGTAGGATTCCGGCGCAAGAAGTTGCTGATTTACCCTTGGAATCGGCTTCGCTGATTCACCTCTTAGTGGTTTTCCAGGGTTCCGTTGTGCCTCCAATATGGCGGCTGCGGCGGTAATTCAAGTCCAGGGGTTGTGGTTCTAGTGTTCGGGGCAAGGGAAGGCGCCAGGTGTTCGCGCTTGCGCGTTTATCGCGCGGCGCACTTCAACCGTCGTTTTGAGGTGAACGGAGCGTTTCTTTTCCACTCGTTCACCGTTCTTGAAGTTTTAGTCAGGGGAGTAGCTTCTCAAGCGTATCTTCGCCTGACACCTTCCAGCAGTTCAGCACAGCGTCGCTGGAGTTTCCTGAGTTCACCGTTCAGTGAATAGTTCTTCGTCTTCAAGCTGAGCCTCTGTCTAGTGAGTGAGAGGGTGTGGGAGAAACTTCTCTCACAAAAAGTAAGTCCTAACTATTACTAAGGCATCCGCTGTTAGCGCAACTATTTCCTGCAGTGGCTGAACTTTTGAGCACCCGCTTGTTGGATTTCTCGTCAATTGCGCGCAGCCAAGCTACAGAAAGAATATCCAAGCAGCAGTGTTGATCAGTCAGTTTTCTGTAACATTGTGTTACTGAATCTACCTTCTAGTGAAGTTAACTGTGCAGGTAGAGGACATAATCCGCTTGAGGAGCAGCTGAGGGATTCCCACAGCGCGTAATTGTAGAATCAACTTTCTTTTGAAAAGTACTAATACAAAAGAATCCTTAGTACTAATCTTGCAAATTCTCAGCAATTAATGACTGCAAATCTTTATTGAGACTTCCCTTTTGAAACACTGAATTAAAGCAAACTAAGAAAAGGGGAGTTGCTTTCATTGATATTGTCTCCATAAAAGTATGTAGAAATATATATATATATAATATATATATATATTATACTTACCAACAAATTCACACCAACTGCCAACTGAAAAGAGAAAGAAAGACAAGAGAGTTAAATATCATAATTGCATCTTATCTATTATACAACTGAAATATGTAAGAGAGAAGGTAATCACTGCGGAGGTGAAGGTATGAGATACGTTTGGGCAAGCATTTTGAGTGTAATTGAATAGGTTCTAGGAGGATTTAGAAATGTATAAATGGTGTCATTTTGGATTGCAGGTGCCAGGCCGAGTTGCTAGAATTCTCGAGAGGAAGAGGCACAGCAGTGGAGTCTCTCTTTTATCCCATCCCCCTTACCCCCTCTTTACTGGCAGTGGATCACATCATCCGCTTTCAGTGGAGTTTGGGATTGGAGGAATAGTCATCTGCTCCTGTGGAAGTCTTAGATTTTAAAGTGCGTGGTACTCGACACTCTACACCGAGGTCCCATATTCCTGCACATAGTTCTGTGTATGTGCAGAATACCTGCAACATGGTGCCACCAATGTTTGGTCTGGTACTTATTCGCGAGACCCCTGAGTAGTGCTTGTGCGTGTCCAAAATACCCTCTCACCAGTTTCCGGAGACGTCCGTGGTGTGAGGGCTTAGCCTCCTATATTTGATGTTTATAGGTTTTTCAAGCTTGGATTTTAAAAGGTTTTTCTTTCTATATTGGCCCGCCTTTGCGCTACCGTTCATTAGTTCCTTATACCGCTCTTCTTATGGTGGTTGCTATTGCGGCGCCGAAACGCGCTGTGGTCACTGCTTATATGTCTAAGCATGGTGTCCCTAATGGTGGGGCTAATTTTATTTTTGTTGTTGAGGCGGATGCAGCATACCGCTTCGAGGTCTTCTATTCTAGGGTTACCTTTCC
Organism: Calotriton arnoldi; assembly: GCA_963921515.1. Lineage (NCBI taxonomy): Eukaryota > Metazoa > Chordata > Amphibia > Caudata > Salamandridae > Calotriton > Calotriton arnoldi. The sequence continues at coordinate 217,606 of CAWUFW010012755.1, forward strand.
GGCAATGGATGAGAATGACAATTTGTTTCACAACTATACTGCCTCCACGATCCCGCAGGATTATCGCCCTTAGAGATTACTTGAAGTTCCGTTGACAGCTTGGCAGCACACCATATGGTTTAATGGCGCCCTTCCTCACCCTGTTCCTGTGGTCCATTTAGGCCCCTTATCAGTCGATGTAGCCACTTGGCCCATTTTGGCTGGGTTTACACCACATCCAAATTACCACAATGTTCCTTTTGCAGAGCTGAGACAATTGCATACATCACTGATACATATACATAGAGCTGTTATCGAGTCTATGTCATGTAATATTCAGGTGGCTCCGCCTGGAGCTGCTGCGCACCCACCGGGACATGGTAGTTGTCTTGTTATTAGTCCCATCATGATTAATTCAGTGAAGGGTATACGTCAACAGAATAGGGATGATTTCCCTTACTGGCTTGCAGAAAAATTTTAGCAACTCGAAGCTGTTTTCCGACATACTACGCCTGTGGAGAAACACAGGATCCTTACCATGAGTTTACCTAAAGGACTTATTTCCAATTTGGCTGATTGCACCACCTGGGGGAAAGTGTTTGTTGCGGTATATTCGCTGTGCTTTGGCACCCCCTCCATGACCGTTCTCTCGTCCGTACTTAAAAAGGTTCAAGATGAACACGGGGCTGAAGCTGCCCTGGAGTTGGGGATGAGATTGGTGGGGGTGTTCCCTATTATTTCCGATATGATCCTTGCAAATGTCAAGGGGGAAGCAGTTAGCTTACAGGTGAGTCAGCGCCTTGAGGCGGTTGCTGACGTGGATAAGCAACGTGAATTGCCTAAGATTATTGCTAAAGTATATAAATCCTTAGGATGCAATAACCTGGGTATTAAACCTTTTACACAAACACAACAAAAGACCCTGGGGCAGATTTACAAGAAAGTGCTGCAGCGAGGCACCGCAAGCCCTTTGGCTGTGCCACGCTGCAGCACTTTCAGAGCACAGGAATGCAACATATTTGCAATGATATGTCGCATTCCTGTGCTCTCCCCTGCGCTGGCGTACAAACAGCTGCCATGCACTGGCGCAGGCACCCTTGCACCATGGTGCAAGGATGCCTGCGTCATGGGGAGATTGTTTTTGTGCAGGAAGGGGTACCTTCCTGCATGAAAACAAGCACTACAGGCAAAGCATTATGGGACGAGATTAGCAGTGGGCAGTGAATATTATAGTATCCAATATCAAAATAATTCTACAAAGAGCTGCAGTTCAACTAGTCGTTACTAGGTGTCCCTCACGAGTCAAATGTAAAAGCATTGAAATTATTACATCAAGCTGCAGTTCAACTAGTCGTTGCTAGGTGTCCCTCAAGTCAAATGCTTTTGCATTTGACTCATGAGGGACACCTAGTAACGGCTAGTGGAACTGCAGCTTCATGAAAGGGTTTCAATGCTTTTGCATTTGACTCGTGAGGGACACCTAGTAACGACTAGTGGAACTGCAGCTTGATGTAATAACTTCAATGCTTTTGCATTTGACTCGTGAGGGACACCTAGTAACGACTAGTTGAACTGCAGCTCTTTGTAGAATTATTTTGATATTGGATACTATAATATTCACTGCCCACTGCTAATCTCGTCCCATAATGCTTTGCAGGGCCTTTGGTTGGGATTGTATTTTTGCCCATAACTGTGCTTGGGGTGGTCCTAAGAGGATGGGACCACCACCGAATCGTTCAGCAAGATGTGCTCTTTGTTTTCAAGGCATCTGCTTGGTTCTCTCCTTAGGTTAGGGCAGATCCCAAAATCATCACCTCTCTCACTGCTTGCTAAATTTTCATTTTCACTTTTGTGAAATGACTATATGCATTTTAGCATGTGAAGACAGAGTTCAACTTTGTGGAATTCCGTGTAGTAGTACTCCGCAAATTACGCCCACCCCTAGTTATCTTCTTCCCGAGGGGAAAATGTTATACTCCCTAGTTTTTCCTGTTATGTCTCTGAAGAGGCTAAACAAGCTTACACTGCGGAATGGGCTTTGGCCCTAGCGCTGGCTGTTTATCGTAATCAGGTGGGCTGGGATAAAGATTCGCCGGCACATGAAATACCTTTACGTTCTATGCCCCATCCGCAGGCGCAATATCCGATCAGACGTGAAGCAAAAGCATCCGTTAGTGAAATTTTGACCCAATTGGAATATCAGGGTGTCATTGAGCCCTGTGTTTCAACCATGAATAATCCTCTTTTTCTGATATCGAAACCGGATGGTTCATATAGTATAGTTTTGGATTACAGACATTTGAACAGTCACGTTCGTACATTTGCAGTACAAAACACACACAGCTCTGCGTTAGTGAATAATATTTTTGTAAAAAATACAAAACAGCCCTGTATACATCCAATGGTTTTTATAGTCACAATTTAGCTCCTGGTAGCCGTGATTTGACCGCATTTTTAACGCAGTCGGCAATCAGAAGCTCTTTACTCATTTGCTGACGGGATATAAGAACAGTCCCCGGGCTCTTGCTGCGCGTGTTGTATCTCTATTACACGACATTGACCCTGATGCGTTCTCATACGTCGATGATATTTATTTGACGAATTGATCCCGCATCTTGTGCGAGTGGATCGCATCATTCTCTCTTTCGCAGACTTGGGTTACAAATTTAATTTTGACAAGTCACACTTCGCTTGTTTAGCTGTTCTCTTTTTGGGCTATGAGCTCAACAATGAGGGTCGGGGTTGGCCCCCCACTTTCTGGAGAAGTGTGCACAATTGCAACCTCCGTCGCTCATTGAACAAATTACAATCTTTGCTGAGTTTTTTTAATTTCGGGAGGACTTACATTCCTGATTATGCCCAGCATATCAAACCACTTTATGCGTTGATACAACCCTCTTTTTCGTCTGCCAGCTGGCTTCCGGAACATATCTCGATTCTTCGGTCTTTGCAGTCTGATCTGCTTGCGACCAACTTCTTGTTAACACGTGATAATTCTACGAACGTCATAAGAATTGTGCCAGGGACAGTAGGTTTCACTTATTTGACATTCAATGAATGTGACACAGTACCAATAGCATATAAATCGCATTTGTACAAATCAGCGGAAATGCGCTTTTCCACTGTTGAGAAAATTTTGACTACCGTCCAGATGACAATTCTGAAGGAACGCTCTCTGGCGCAGGGAAAACACATTCTTATGGTTTTGCCTGTACCTACTTTAGAAGCAGTGACTAAGGCAAGTGTACCGAATTCTGAGGCTTAAACTACCCGTTGGATACAATGGGCGAGTTCTTTGACATCGGCAGATATCACATTTATTTTTGATCCCTCCTTGCAGACACATGAGTTTTTACAATACAAACATGTTCATCCTCCTCCGTTGTCGTTACTTCCCTTGGATCAGTACAGATGTATCAGCTATACCGACGGATCTGCTCAGCCAGCCATCAGGTCAAAGCATCCTTATTCAGCAGCTTGCGCTATTGTGGCTGGCTCAAATGTAAATGGTGAATTTAAGTCTTCTATAGTCCATACGCAGGTACTTGGAGACGGTACGGCACAATTGGCGGAGCTGCGTGCTTTGATTTTAGCTCTAGAATTCGCGGATCCAGATGTAAACACGCTTTTTGTGTGCGATTCTTACTACTGTGTCCAGGCTTTCAATGACAATTTATTCTTTCGGTCTCTGAATGATTATCAAGACTCTAAAGGTAGCGCAATAAAGCATAAAATGCTTTGGGTCCGAGTGGCGGAACTTAAAGAACGTTTGCCGCTCACACAGGTTATTCATACTCTTGACCATCAGCGTGTGGGAACACATGCTGTTGGTAATTCTTTGGCTGATGAGGCAGCCAAATCTGCAGTAGCCACATGTTCAGTAGCAGCAGTTACTAGGTCCATGACTAAGATTGATAATGAAATTCTTGCGGCGATAGCTGCTACAGAGGGTGGGACAGACTTCCCACAAGGTTTCTCTTCTAAGTATTCTTATCACTTGTCACCTGAGCAAGTCCCATTTGCTATGATACCATCCATTGGGGATCGGCTAATTCCCAATGAGGACCACAGACTTCCTTTGATTATAGCCGCACATGAAGGCATGGTATCTGCACATGCCGGAGTTTCTGCAACTGTTTCTATTTTACAGCAACGTTATTTGTGGCATGGTTTATACATACAAACCCGTAGTTATGTGCTGTCTTGTGACATTTGTCAACAGATTAAACCATCTACGGTTGCACGCCCACCACATACACAGCTTTACATTTCAAATCAACTGTTTGGTTGCATTTATCTTGATCACTGCGGTCCTTTGACTTCGACACTGCATATAAACATATTTTGGTTGCAGTTGATTCGTGCACTAGATTCATTTGGGTTTGGCCACAGCGCAGTGCTGACGCTCGAAATGTCATTAGAGATTTGCGTGTCTTTGTCGGGACTTTTGCCTGTGGCACCTTCCATTCTGACCCAGGTCCAGCGTTTGCCTCTAAGGCATACAAGGACGCAATGAGGTCTCTGGGGGTGCTGGTGCAGTTTTTGTCTCCATACAGGCCTGAGTGCAATTCTATAGTGGAGCGAATGAACCGTGACTTAAAGCAATATTTGACAGCTAGAGTCTTAGGTACTGGCAGGGGTTGGCTGACTCATTTGTATGGGGTTCAACGTGCACTAAATAATCTCCCAAGAAGATCTCTGGGTGGGCGGACCCCATACAAAATGCTCTTTGGCATTAAAATGTTTGTGCCAGACCTTGATGGTCTAGACGTTGTGGTGGCTGCCGCAACATTTGGCGTAGATAACCATTCTACTATGTTGCAGGAACTAAAAAATACCCATGACACACTGGCTAAAGATCATTCACCCTCGTCCACTGAGGCGGCGATGCTGATTCCTGTTACTGGCTGGCTTCCTAAAGTTGGTGACCTGGTACGAGAAATACTGGAGACCAAAAAAGAACTTGGTCCCTCTTATCATGGACCTGTCCCAGTTCTTGGATTGAAGGGTACACGTACAGTCATTTTACCTCCTTTGCCTGGCCGCAAGGAAAATAGATTTATTTCAATTGACAATGTCAAACTACACCATATGGCCGAGACTGAATAGTGGGACTCCCAGTATTCCAAGCTGAGCTGTTTCGCTGAATCCGATGGCTCCAGCTTCTTTGACTAGTACCCACGTTGTGGAGGGGGAGTTGGAAACTTCTATTGACTTCTTGCCTGTTGTCCCTTCATCTTCCTCCAATGCAGACGTCGAGTATGATTCTCTCCCTATTGAGGTCCCCGTTGACGTTCCTGACAGTACTATACATTCTCTATCTGATGCTGTACAGCCCCCAGTGTTGCGCTTGGGATCGTTCAAGTTTCTCATACGATTCATCATCTTCGTCCTTATCTGTAACAACTCAACCAACAGTCTTTTCAACGCCTGGTTCAAAAAGACTTACCTGGTCCCTCCCTGGACATACATCTGGATAGTGCTCACACTTATCTTCCTTTTCATGTGGATTGGGTTTGTGACTTTGTTTTTCTTGCTCATCAATGGTCATTATTTGCCGGAACGCTCGGCTGTGAAGTTGGTTGATGGAATTATTGCTTCCCATACATCGCCTCATATCATGAAACGTGATCAAGCCCTCGTGAACATTTCAGCCTTCCCTGTTGCTGATGGCATCGTTTGGGATAAAGTTGCATTCGATATCCATGGTCCGACGGAGGTCCTGAACATTCCATACGTGTTCCGCGTTTCACTAGTAGATGTGGTATCACAGGACATACATTCAGACAACTGGGATGTTCAGGCAGTTCATTTATTGTTTTCTGATTTAAAATATTATGATGCTTTTGATGCTGAACATTTGTATTTGAATTCGGCCAATTATGCGGATTTATTCTGTTACCAACATTTTATGATATACAACAAACCAATGGATTGAGGGTCTAAGGGAACGTTTTAAGACCAGAGCTTTGTTGATTTCCCTAGTTAGGGACTATTGTGTTACTATAACGATTCACATCCTGATGGCCCATAACTAGGCTGATGGGTCTTCCTGAGTTAGAGTGAGACAAAGGAGCTGACACTTGCACCTTAATAGGACTGTGTCTGTCCCCACACAAAGGGTTGTGTAACTACCTGTAGTGAATCTGGATCCAGGGCAGGAAAGGGCAGGGTCTTGTACACTAGAAAGACCTTTCTTTGAAGTCTCCCTACTTCAAAGGCTAAAATGGGTATAAGTACTGGACCTCTGACACCATATACTCAGAATGCTTGGGGAACTGAGGACATTCTACCAGGAAGAACAGTTGTTATGCTGCCAGGAGGGACTGCCACTTTGCTCCTTGCTTTGCTGTGTTAGCCTGCTGCTTCTTGCCTGGAGGTGAGAGGACTAGACTTGACTCTCTACATCCCGCATCCCTAAAGGTTCTACAAGGGCTTGTTGGGCTTGCCTCCTGTTTCAGAAGTCTCAGGAATATCAAAGACTTCACTTGCATCTTGCTACCAGCACCTGAGCTCCTCTGCGGTGAGTCCTGCTCTGCAAAGTGGTGTCAAATCCAGTCCTGGGCCCTTGGAAGTGAGTGATTGGTGCTGCGACACAGCAACCCCGAAGCATCAGTCGGAACCGGTGGTTTTACCTGTGATCTTGATGCATTGCCACTGCCTGCAACAGAGCCGCGAACACCATTCGCTGACTGCGACACAGCAACCCCAACTTACAATGCAGCCCCGACTTTGCTGACACAGCGCCTCCACATCACTGCTGGTGCCCAGGCCCCGGACACCACATCACTGAAGTCTGCGGCGCACGACCTTCGGACCCGGTCACAACCCATCGGTTCGACATTGAGGCATCTGCCCAATGCAAATCACTTCTTGACATCGACGCATCCACGATGTTGCCCCGACTTTGGAAATGGTGCATCGCCTGAGACAGTGACGCATTGTCTCCTTTGCTCCACGCATCGTCTATGATCATCGACTCATTCAAGGTACAATCAGCGGGTCTGTGTGACTCCTGTACCCGCGTGCCACCGGACTGAACTTTTGAATTTTCCCCAGTCAAACTCGACCAGATAGCCCCAGTTAGAGCTGTTGATATCTAAGCACTGCATATCAATTTAATCCTGCAAAATTCATAACTTGACCTGTGTGTGTTGGGTTTTTATCACTTTGATCTTGTTTTACGCAGATAAATATTGGCTATTTTTCTAAACTGATGTGGAGTATTTTTGTGGAATTTTCACTGTGTTATTGTGTGTGCGTGTGTGTTCACAAATACTTTACACATTGCCTCTTTAGTTTAGCCTGACTGGTCTGTGCCAAGTTACCAGAGGATGACCACAGGTAAGCTTTTAGTGTGTATGACACTTACCCTGACTATGATTGTGGTTTCTGCTTCGACAGGGTGCATACCTCTGCAAACCAGAAACCCTATTTCTAACAAACAGTTTGAATAATTTAAACCTTGGCTAAACCTGTGATAGCCATGACACAGAGTATAGAGACTTGACTTAATAAACTGTTCAAAGTATTCAACAACACTCAAACAGTCAAAGAGTCAAACCACAAAACAATAAACATCCCAAAACCAATTTCTAAAAATTAAAAACAGTTGAATAAGAAAAATGATATGAAAACAATAAAAATACAATAATGGAAACTGGAGATATTCATTTTTAAAATTTTAAGGGAAAAAGAGGCAAGAAAAGGAAATCGCTAGCCAGAAATTGCTGTTTGTGTTTGACCGGGACCTAGGCAATATTACAGGCTGACTGCAATGGAGCACAGGTCAGATACACCAAGCGGCCATCCTGGTCAAAGTTTTTACCTTCTGACTTAGTCTTTTTAAGGAAGTGGAAATCCTCCAGCAGTCCAAGGTTGAAGGCTGTATCCCCAAAGTCTTCTCAAAGCTAGATAGTGACCGGATGGGATCCAGCTGAAGTAGTTGGTTTAGGTGGAAAAAGGTCAGAGTGGAATAAATTCAAATTTTGTGGCCCCCAAAGTCCTCTCGTCAGACTGTTACTCTTCACACCTTTGCCCCATCAAGATTTCTACTTTCTACCTCTTTTTTATGGAGCTCAAAATCCTCCAGCAAGGCAAGCCTGAAGCTGTGTCTGACATAGTTGCATCAAAATCAAACTGCAATGTCCTACTGATGCTCTATAGGTCTTGGAAGTCCAAACATTTTCCACATGCCAACTTTTCAGACTTTCTGGGGTAGTTCCTCTCAGTCACTTATAAGGCTGCTAGTATCTCTGTATCCCTGACTTAGGGGCCAGGTATCCTGGCACAATGGCCCAGGCCACACACCAGTAGATGCCACCAGCAAGATATAATGTATTTCCAGTCGTATAAGATCCACTGGACAATCCAGGAAAAAGGCCTCTTGAAGCCTGCTATGTCTCTGTAGCCAGACAGGAGGTTAGTCAACTGACCCTTGGCATCCACTTCTTAGTTCTGAGTACAAGTGGGAGAAGGTACAGCCCTTCAGGTTTCATCATAGGTTACAGACAGAAGGTCCAGTTTTTTTCTGTTTTGCCATAGGTCCAGTCGGTGTTCTGAGGAGCTGAGGTACTACTTGTTTTCAATTCACTAGCCAGTGGGTCGGGGTGAATCATGGCCACTGCCTGACAAATTGGCAAAATGTCCCCAAGGGCAAACCTTTCAACATTTACAGCATATCATGTTTTCAAAAACAAAACGTCTTAGTTCTGGATACAAGTGGGTGCAGGTTTAGCCCTTGAGTTTCATCATAGCTTACAGAGAAGGTCCAGTCTTCTTCTGTTCTGCCATAGGTCCAGAAAGTATTCTGAGGAGCTGGAGGTGAGGTGCTATTTTTGTTCAATTTACTAACCAGTGGGTGGGGGTGAATCATAGACACTGCCTCACACAGTGCACTATTTCAGTAAGCTCCAGCATAGCAAATTCTTTCTGCCCCTGGAGGGAGCTTGTAAGATAGTGAGCAGTTCCCTCAGACACAACCACTCTAAATTGGTTCTGGGACCAGCTCCCTCCTCCACTGAAACTAGAAACAGGAGGCTAGAGTCTGTTTTGTGATCCAAAGACCCCTCTCTTTCAGGCTTGACTTATATCAAAACTGTAAAAGTGCTGGTCTCGCCCTGGTCGGTTTTAACTAAGTTAGTGACATTCCTGGAAACTCCTAAACAGTCCTGCTTGGGTTAAGTTGAGTTATATCCCTCCCCGCTCATCCTGCCAGGCCTCATCCATTACCTCAGCTCTGATACCAATATTTAACAACTCACAAAATCAGAACTGATAGTACCGCTGCAAGCAGAGCCCCAACCGATGTCAATAAGGACAAACTGCCCCTGTGTTTCAGGCACTAATTGTGTCACATCTGGGGCCAAGGGGTCACAAAAGCAGTCTCCAGGATCACAAGGGGCAAGCCAGGGTTCACAGCTGCTACCCCTGGTGGCCTCTAAATAAGGTCCATGGCCTTACTGGAAAGTTAAATATGTCAACTGGCGATTAGTCAATTTTACCATGTTTTAGGGGTCAGAGCACATGTACTAAGGACTGAAACACAGTGTCCCAGTGCAGGGTTTAAGAACACTGTTTTGAAATGTAATTATTTTGTGAAGGTATTCTATTGTCAAGCTACAATTGGTTATGATATGAGTATAAACTATGCATTTGAGGTAAAATAAATGTTTGGAATATCATACATGCATCATCAGGATTAGGAATTACAGAGTATTAATGAATGTCAGTTATTTTTCAGCAGCACAAAAAATAAACCAGAAAGTAAGTCAGACATTTTCAGAAGTTACCTACCAATAGGGAGGAAGTTGAATCAATATTTTATTATATCTTGATGTATCTGATGTATTTCAATGTCCTTCATACTAAAGGCACAGAATGTTAGTTACACAGAGATATTTTAATGGTATATCCATAAACAGTTGAAGTAAGATTCAGGATGTTTATGACATATTGGTAAAATCTTCCCTATTCGCCTTTTGGTATGCATTCCAAATGGCAGATGTCTTTGCTCAGCACATCAATGAGGCAGAGAGGGGTATCTAATCTGTCAGTTTTCTCTCTGATCACATTCCCATTTCCCCGCTTCTACTATTTGTGTTACATATCAGACTATTAGTAGTGGTTTTAAACTTTTGTTTGTAAATCAAAACCTAACTCGTCATATTTTCACTAAGCAGACCATCTTCTGGTTTATAGGAAGGGATTATCTGTGAAAATAATTTGCAGGTGCAGAAATGTTTTCTCTTCTACCCCTGTGAAACAAGGATGCGATTGACTACAGTTCACACCAGAGTTGCGTACTCACGTTGAATCTAGTTCAGAACATTCACAAAACCTTTTCCTGATATTTCCTCCCGGAAAAGAGATAAGTTTGTGCACGTTAAATACGCATAGAGAATATGAACATGCATAAATATGACACCTGTGCACAATTTGGTTAATCACAAGCACATAAGTGGTAGGATACAAATTTACATTCCCATTCCTAGCCTAGGTATATAAATGAAAATGTAAACATTGACATGTGCAGGCCTTTTAATACCTATATTTATCAATGTTGCTCCTCTGAGTGATAGGGGCAACAGGGGGCTTAGTCCTGCCCTCACCACCTGCCCCCTTCACCATGCCCATGTGGTTTATGGGGACTAATGCATAGCAGAGCCATGCGCATGCGTCTTTGATAGGACTGATAGCCTGAATGGAAAGTAAGTACATCCAGTGTGCTGTCTTACTCTGCTCCACCAGACATTGGGAGCTGCTGGCAAAAAATGCACAACCACACATTTGCCAAAACCAAATGTGAGTTCACATGTTTGTAGGTTGGGTCTTAATTAGCTCTAAGGTTTTTATTATGAATTGCCCGGAATTCCTAATTTGACTAGTAATGAGAGTTATAAGATGAATCTGAAATTCAAAGGGATGGGATAATTTCACATGCAGCATGTTTAGACCTGTAATTTAAGAGTGGTCTTTCCCCAACTTTTTGCCTGCTTACCTCCCCTTTTTACTCTATCTTTTTGTTGGCCTCAGGACTCTGAACACTTTACCACTGTAGACCAGTGCTTCTCCCCTAAACATGGTGACCTTGGAGCATATTTAGTTTACTTATAAGTCCCTTGTAAAGTGGCATGCCATATACCGATCTATATGATATTAGTGGGCCTGCAGCACTGGTTGTGCCAACCACACAATTAGCCTTTCAAACCTGTCTCAGGCCTGTGCAGTTTACTGCCACTTCGACTTGCCATTTAAAACCACTTGCCAAGTCTTAAACTCCCCTCTTATTACACATACGTCACTCCTAGGGTAGGTCCTAGGTAGCCCTAAGGGCAGGGTGCTGTGTAACAAAAAGCTAAGATGTATACTTTTATTCTTACATGTCCTGGTAGTGCCAAACAGCTAAATTCATTTTCCACTACTGTGAGACCTACTCCTCTCAGAGGTTAGCATTGAGAATTACTTAAAACACTTTTAAGTTGTAGAGAAACAAGATTCCCGGGCACACGTTATTGGGTAAGCATGCTATTACGCAAAGTCTTTGTCATCACAGTTACTCTCATAGATGGTCCAATCACGATTAATAGGAATTTTTCAATTCATTTAATATTTAATATTGGCAGACACAACCAGCCAACACGTGTTTCGTCACAATGGGAGATATCCCGTGACTTCTTCAGGGCTGTATAAGAGAACACGTATGGTGTTTTCATGGAATCGCCTTGCCGGTGATAATTCCGACCCGGCTGGTCTGGGTTAAGCAACCGAAGAAAGATGTAAGTAAAAGCCGAAAATCCCTGTGTGGAGATCTTGAATTGAAAGTGCCAGTTAAGTGTAGATCGGCGGATGCGCCGTCAAAGATACCGTTATAGCCGAAATCAAAAGGTGCAGCTTGGGAGCGATTAAGCGGCGGGTGCGCCGTCAATCACAATCTTCAGCGTGTTCACTTCCGAAACAGAGGAGGACCAGTGCCTGGTTCTGACATCAGCTCACACGCTGAAGATTGTGATTGACGGCGCACCCGCCGCTAATCGCTCCCCAAGCTGCACCTTTGATTTCGGCTATAACGGTATCTTTGACGGCACATCCGCCGATCTACACTTAACTGGCACTTTCAATTCAAGATCTCCACACAGGGGATTTTCGGCTTTACTTACATCTTTTCTTCGGTTGCTTAACCCAGACCAGCCGGGTCGGAATTATCACCGGCGAGGCGATTCCATGAAAACACCATACGTGTTCTGTTATACAGCCCTGAAGAAGTCACAGGATATCTCCCATTGTGACGAAACACGTGTTGGCTGGTTGTGTCTGCCAATGTTAAATATTAAATGAATTGAAAAATTCCTATTAATCGTGAATGGACCATCTATGAGATTAACTGAGAGGACAAAGACTTTGCGTAATAGCATACTTACCCAATAACGTGTGCCCGGGAATCTTGTTTCTCTCTAATTGTGCGGGTTTTGCCCACACAGACATAGGGGTTTTAGGGTATCTCCCCTATCCTGGCTGCACCGTGCTACATACTTAGTTACATACATAACGCAAACAGAGCAAGGCGCCACACTTCCTGGCACATCATAAACAGTATCTTTCAGACAAACTTTTAAGTTGTAATTCCTGAATGGAAAGGAGTAGCTATATCATACTTCATATCTTTGGAATGGTAAAGATAAATCCTCTTTAGTGGTAATTTGGATTTAACATTACTGTTTTAGAAATGCCACTTTCAGAAAGTGGACATTTCTCTGCTTTTACTGCTCTGTGTGCCTTGTAGACTGCCTCCAATACACGTCTGTGATGAGTGACAGCCACACTTTGTGCATTCCCTCTAGACAGCCACAAACACAAGAAGGGTGGGTGTGATAGAGGACTCATCTTCATTCATCTACACTCTGATAGCTCTTCCTGGGCAGGAAGAGGGAGAGGGAGCTGGCACCTACATCTGAATAGGCAGTTTTCAGTGTACCACACAAAGGGCTGATTACACAGATAGCCTGACAGACAGAGCTAGGATGAAAGGGGAACTGTGCACTTCAAGGGGCTGCTTTGAAGTCACCCCCACTTCAAAGGTGCAGTTGGGTATAAGTACTGGGGATTTGACCCTACCAAGACAGTACACTACTGGCCTGTGAAGAACTCTGCTTGGAGTAAAGAATGCTGTACTACACGGATTGACACTCTGCTTGACTGACTGTTCTAAAGGAATTGCTTCTCTGCTTTGCTGAGCTTCCCTTCTGCCTGCTGATCTCTGCCCTCATGAGGACATGGACTGAGCCCATCTCACTTGAACGCAGAGTGACTGCAATGGCTTCCTGGTTTTCCCCCTGTTCTGAAGTCTCAGGGCCATCAAAGACTTCCTGCAACCCTGCTGCTGGACTAAGCCATCTGTGAGTCCTCCCTTGCCTGAGGTGTCAATACTATCCTGGGCCTCAGAAGTGGGTTCTGCAGCTGTTTTTGCTTTAACATCGGTGCAGTGACGACTTTGCGCCAATATGAACCAATGCATTGAACTTCGACATCAATGCAGGAGCCGATTGACGTCAACACCTTGACGGATTGAGTGGCTTGACAACGATGGACAGCAAAGCTTGATGACGATGCAGTGCCTGCATCATAAAGGAGTTCAATGCCAAAGCCTTCATCAACTGTGCTGATTGGCACTGACACTTCACCTTAATCCACGGGCTCGACGAAGATGCAGTTCCTCCTCGACTCCTTGCATAGAGTCTTCGACGTCGACTCTTGCTCTATCAAAGGTACTTTGCCAACAGGACCTGTCTGAGTCCTGCAGCTGGCCTGCCCTCCATCGCAGTCCACCTGAACTTTGGATTCACCCCGGTCTAGCATGACCCGAAATAACCCCTTAGTGCTATTGACTTCTAAGCACTATTTTTATTTTTTATTTTTTTTAATTCATAACTCCGGTTTTACTTATTGGATTTTTGCATTACCCCGGGTGTTTCTGGGTGGTTCTGGAGACACATTACCTGTGTCAAAATTGTTGGATTTTGTTTCCTGGAAAAAGACCTGGAGATGGGCATTTACAAATGGAAATCAATGTTGAAAAATGGATTTCCCTGGTAATTCCACATTATAAAGGGGAATGCTTCCATTGGCCAAGCAATTTCTCTTCAGAGGATTATCATTTCACTCAATATCAGAATTACCCCATTAAAATAACAACTGTAATCATATCGTGGGCCTAACTTTTAACAAAAAGGCCCTCATTTTGAGTATTTACAACCCTGAGTTTCCACCCAAAACTGTATTATACACTCAGAGAGTCCAAGAGGTGATGCAAAAAGTCAGAAAGAAAATGGAGAATCCCACAAGATCCCGCCTCCAGGAAGGACTACAAGACCACACTCAGGAGAAGCCACTACAAACTGAAAGAGACCAAGCACAAAGCTTTGACCCAGGGGATTGAAACCAGCAAGAACAAATACAAAGAGCTCTTCACAATTGTTAAGTAATTCACGCATCCGGCAGTCACCTCCAACTCCATCACCCCATGACAAGGACTCTGCAACCAACTCTCTGACATCTTCTACGACAAAATATCTAAAATTTACAGGAATTTCAACCCTCAACCACACCCTACCTCTACTTCGACCTCCACCACTAAGGTCAACCCCCTCATGGAATAGACCCCGATGACCAACAAAGACACAGCAGCTTTAGTAGCTTCCATCCACTCAGGGGGCCCCACAGACCCATGTCCCCACTGCTTCTTCAACCTAGGGAGAGTCACAATAAGCATGGCACTCACAACCTTCATCAACACCTCGCTATAGCCACATTCCTGGATGCCTGGAAACACGCAGAAGTCACCGCACTGCTCAAGAAACCATCCGCGGACCCCAAAGTCCTCAGCAACTACCGACCCATCTCCCTGCTCCCCCAACTGTCATCTCTCCCACTACCTTGAACACCACAAACTCCAGGACAGCTTGCAATTAAGTTACTGCAGCAACCACAGCACCAAGAAAGCCCTCATCGCAGCTTCAGATGACATTCGCACAATAATAGATCAAGGCCACACTGCTGCACTCATTCTCCTGGACCTCTCGGCTGCCTTTGATACCGTCTCCCACAAAACAGTCATCTCCAGACACCTTGAAATTGGAATCCAAGGACCGCCTCTCAAGTGGATAGCCTCCTTCCTGACTGGGAGAGCGCAACAGTTCAAGGTCCCTCCATTCACCTCAGAACCCAAGGACCTCAGTTGCGGAGTCCCGCAAGGCCCCTCATTCAGCCCCTATCTCTTCAATGTATATATGACTCCCCCAAACAAGCGTAATTCGTACCAAAGAACTCAACGTCATCTCTTACACTGATGCCACCCAACTCATCCTATCCCTCTCAGAAGACACCAACACCACCAAAAGTAATTTCAAAATGTGCATGACCAACGTGGCTAACTGAATGAGAGACAACTACCTCAAGCTCAACACTGAGAAGACAGAAGAACTGATATTTGGCAACAATTACTCATCCTGGGACATTCTCTGGTGGCCCACAGAACTAAACCCCCTTCCCTCACCCTCAGACCACGCCAGAAACCTGGGCATCATCCTAGACACCAACATCACCATGAGACATCAAATCAATGCTGTCTCCTCCGCCTGCTTTCACATTCTTCGCATGCTCAGAAAAATTGTCAAATGGCTCGCTCCCGACACAAGAAAGACAGTCACCCAGGCCCTCATTGCAAGCAGACTGGACTACGGCAACACCCTCTACTAAGGCATCTTCGCACACCTGCTACACAATCTGCAAACCATCCAAAACACCACCGCCAGACTAATCTTCAATCTCCCCCACCACACGCATTTCACACGTCACCTCTGAAAACTACACTGGCTTCTAATTCAGAAACGCTGCCAATTTAAGATGCTCACCCATGCCTACAAGGCACTTCACAACCAGGGTCCCACCTACCTCAACCACTATCTACACTTCTACTAATCAACCAGGAACCTCTGCTCTTCATCACTCACACTCACCCACACCTCAGTATACATAGAAGCAAGACTTCTCTCACCTGGCTGCCAAATCCTGGAATTACCTCCCGCAGCACATCAGGACAGCTGCGTCACTTATGGATTTCTGCAAAAAATGAAAACATGGCTCTTCAACTGATCTCTTGCAGCACCCACACCTACACAGCACCTGGATACCCTCACGGGTGACATGTTTCTCGCTCTACAAATCCATGTCACATTACATTACATATATCTCACATTATTAACGCACACGATATTCCAGGGTCTGATAATCCTGCATTTTTTACTCAAGGCAAATCCCATGGGTATACATGCGACAATCGATGTCCATTATTGAGGACCCCTAGTTGAGCAACTTGTGATTACCCTGTAATAACAATGGGGCATATCATCAAGCCCCGGAGATAAAATTATCGCCGCTTTAGCGTCCGTTTTCTGACGGAAAGCGGCGATAATTTTATCTCCTAATCAACAAAGTCACGCTATCGCGTGAATCCTTGCATTATCGCCCTTTCCCCCAACGCCCATCTTTGCATCTCTAATGAGATGCAAAGTGGGCGTTCCGTGCTAAAATAACTGGAGAAATGTCGCTAACCGACATTTCTCCAATTCTCAAGCTGCACGCAAACAAGCAGAGCGATAAGAAAAGTAGCGATAACCACAGTTATCGCTACTTTCCCAACACCTGCTTCAAGACTGACTTAGCCATGATATTCTATGTAAGGTGGATATCATGGCTAAGTATGTCTTGCCCTATCAGCAAGCTATCGCCAAACCTTGTGCCATTATCGCTGTATTTCCAGCAATAATCGCACAATTGGCAGCTTGCGCTCTGAATCTTATCGCTTTGGAGATAAGCGTTGCTGATAGCACGCTATCTCCGCGATAAAATTCAGAGTTGGCCAGAGATAATTATCCTCGCGCTAAGAGCGCTGAGCGATAATTATCGCATGGCCTTGATGATATGCCCCAATATCCCTTGGAAAAATTAGGTTAAAGTGCTCCCAGTGCTAAATGTTTAGAAGAATGCACGTGGGCCCCAGGTTTTGCTCAGAAGCCCATAGCCAGTGCTATCAAATGCCAGAGGTGCCAAATACCAAGACTGTGGGGCATATTCACAAGGAGCTATCGCCGAATTAATGGCACTTTATCGCAGCCAAAGTCGTGATAAATATACCTCCCCATTCACAAGCCGGTGTAAACAGCCCACAGCACCAGTTTACCCGCGATAGCAGCCACAAAAAACATCGCCACAGAGGACCCACGCAACTATCGCTAATGAGATGCAGAGTAGGCGTTCCCGTGTCAAAAGGCGCGACAACATCACACCTCAACATTCACAACGACCAGCCACATCGGCGATAAAAACACAAAACAGGCGATAAGGCGCGTTAGCACCAGGAAATCTACACCTGCTCTGACCTGGTGTAAAGTCGGACGGCAGCCAGCACCACAAAAGGGAGTACAGCCCAGGGCCACAACCGAAGGGCAACAGATGCCATGGAGCCACTCATCATGCGGCCCGGACACCCAAGAGGGCCACAACACCCACCTCCACCACCCCAGGACCCCAACCCACACCCCGAACACCCCCCAGACCACCACAGATGCAGCGCAGACAAAGACAGCGGACCCCCAGGAAGCTTACCAGCCTCACAGACCCAACATCTGACAATGTCACCCTCCACTACAGGCTTAAAGTGACAAACATTCTGCGCATCCTGACTATCATCGCCTAACAGGCCTACGGCACCAACACAGCGGACAACCATCATCCCACCCCACACAAAGCTGATGGCTTGGCTGCACCTGTTGGCCCATGGTACCCCCCAACCAAAACCCACCAGAGTCGGAGGAGTCTCACAGCCAGTCACATCCCAGTCCCCCACACCTGTTCTGGACATCACCATCACCCTGGCACCCCATTCTCCATACGTACAACACAATGCGCAGGATCCGCTGGAGACCAAGCAAAGACCATACACCCAAGCAGGATGCACGCACGTGTCGGGGGCAATACACAGCACACATGTACTACCTGTGCCCCCTGGTGACACAGCACACAATCACCATAACAGGAAGCACACGTCTCACATCAATGTGCAGGCAACAACAGAACACCGTGGAACCCCCAACAATGTCGCCTTCAAATACACAGCCAGTGTGCATGATACCTACATCCTCCGACAGTCCATCATCAACCAGCGTTCCCAGGATGGCAACAAGGGAAATGCACAGCCCCTTGGCAAAATCCAAATGAACACCCCACACACCTCAACTCCACAACCATGCAACTCACAACTCTGGCAATGCACACGTCACAAAATCACATACAACAGGCACAACAACATGACCACCCACCAGACACGACAGAACAACTTACAATTTTCACATGGGCAAGCCCTGAACATGAGCCAGCAACGGCATGGCACCTCAGCCACATAATAGCCGAATGTGGGGAGAGGTGGCAACCAGGCATGTGTGAAGGATGCAGTCGAACCATGATTGGGAAAGTACACAATGCCATGGTTGGCGGAGATGTGCTGGACACACCGCAGTATGCAGAACACACCCCTATCCATGGCGACATACACTGCTGGTGTATGGAGTGTAGTGGACAGTGGACGCAACCATGTCACCCCAGCCAGTGGGGGACCTCGCGGAAATGTTGCCTGTTACGCCCCCCCTTACGCGTCACCGGAGTGGGATGGCCCGGCGTACGCCACACCAGCGTAGGGGTGTGAATAAAAAGCACGTAGGCCTGGGCGTGGTCCTCTTCCGGAAAGACACACGTCTCTGCCAGGGCGGCGCCTCCCACCCCGCCACGAGGCCGACGCCGTCCTCGTGAGCGGAGTTGCCAGCGATGATGTGCGCCTGCCGGACCCCGGCACGCTGGACCACGAACCCGTCAGGCCCACCACTGCGCAGCCAGGCCACACTGATCACCCACCGACACCGGCGTGTGTCAAGGAGGGCCCACCATGTGCCTGCACAAGCTCCAAGCCCGAGTTCCGCGACCTTGGCAGCCACCTCAGACCATCACGGCCTCCACGACACAGGCCCGCTTTATTCCTTTCACGTTGACATACTCCACTGCCGCCTTAGGCCTACTCTTCGGACCAGTAGGCCCCATATGTGAAACTGTGTCCTGAGTCATGAATGGCAGTGACCCCAAATCCAGGCCAGCGGGCACAGCACCAGACCCCCCGATCAGTGAGGTATAGTTCCATATGGGCATCTTGCGATACGTGGTGCCACTAACCCTGTTCAACGCCAGCCGGCTACACCTGGTGCCACTAGCCCTGTTCAACGCCAGCCGGCTACACGTGGTGCCACTAACCCTGTTCAACGCCAGCAGGCTACACGTGGTACCACTAACACTGTTCAACGCCAGCCGGCTACACGTGGTGCCACTAACCCTGTTCAACGCCAGCAGGCTACACGTGGTGCCACTAACCCTGTTCAACGCCAGCAGGCTACACGTGGTGCCACTGAACCTGAACTACGCAGGCCGGTGGGGCCATCCAACCTATGCCGGCGACACTCTGTGAATGGGCCGTGCTGACCGCTGCCTCAGGCCTACACCACGGTCAGGTAGGTCACACATTTGGAACTGAGTCTTGATTACACCATGGCAGTGAACATTATTTAAGGCAGAGAACAATTCACTATACACCCTTCGATGTGGTGGCAACAAGTCTGTGCATGGCATCACAACCACACGTGTCTGTGGGCCTACACGGACTACTGCCCTCAGCCTACACTGCGCACGAACGGGATCACAGATTTGGAACTGAACATTGGTAATTCAAAAGGCAGAATACATTTCATCGCACGCACGGAGAGGCGTAAGAGGATGACGCGTTGCAGTCCAGAGGGAACAGGATCATCGTTATGGAGGTGATTGAACACTACCGACAACTGCCACTGTGTCACTAACTCTGTGCCTCGTGAGCCAACGACACGTGGCTGTGGGCCACTGCTGACCGCTGCCTCCGGCCTACACTGCGGTCCAGTAGGTCCCATGTGTGACACTGTGTCCTGAGTCATGAATGGCAGTGACCAGATGTCTACTGCAGGGGTGATATCACTAAACTCCCTGCTATCAGTGAAGAAAACGAATGCATCACAAGCACACGATACGTGTCTGTGGGCCTATGCTGACCGCTGCCTCCGGCCTACACTGCGGTCCAGTAGGTCATTAGTCCTGATTTGGCAATGTTGGAGTTCACATCTGTGTACCGGCATCATCGCAGACTGCATCCCCTAACAGCACCTGTGCCACTAAGTGTGTTCCCCGACATTCATGGACACTCACTGGTCGCACATTGGTGGCATTTGAGTCTATGGACTAGGGGCTAGTTTTCATCCTCATGTAGCTGATACCGAATTGTTGGTGAAAACGAGGGTTGCGCTTTCCACTCCTCCATTTGCTGCTTCCGGATAACATCAGACCTTCCGCATCATGCCCTAGAGGACACCTTCCACTGTCCCCCGAAACCCTCCGCAACATACACCTCGGATATTGATGGGGACCCGCTCAGGTTGCATGGCCCATCTGACTGCACCGCAAGTCACCGTCCCGTGGCTGGGTGCCTGTGCCAGCCGCAGTGCATCCGGGGCCACTAACTCTGTGCTGCTCAGGCCTGGGACCCCTTCTTCTGAGACATTGAATGGCCTCTGTAGCGATGGTCTTGGGGTAATCAACGCCATCTGTCTGTGGCCCTGCGCTATCTGCATCCTCCGGCCTCAACTGCGGGCCACCAGGGCCCACACATAGCATCGAGTCTTGACCGGCCCGGACATCGCATCACCGCAGAAGGCACACGCCACCACCGCAAGGACCACCACCAACCGCCATCTGCCAGAGTCGAAAGAGTGGTCCTGACAGACCTACGGAGTTGCTCAGACCTGTCGTGGATGCCATCATCGGCCTGATACCCTGCTCAGCACTCCAGGTGCCAGTGACTCAGTGCACCGCAAGCCATTGTCCGTTACTGATTGAGTATTGTGCTGTTGTGAGGTTGCGCAGCAATGTCACCTCATGCAGTGGGGAAGACCTGGGACTATGATGAGGAAGACGTGTCAAGTGTGCGGACAGGAGAAGGCACAGACAATGGGAGGGCAGGAGGCAACAGCCCCAAGACAGGAATGCAGACAGGTGGTGGTAGTCAAGCTACACACCCGGATCTATTACTGGGTATTGCGCTGTGGACTGAGGACGCAACTGTCACCTCAGGCAGTGTGGGAGTCCTGGGACGTTGATGAGGAAGTTGATGCAGGTGTAACACACCCCACAGCATCTGCATCAGGACTAACCCGAGGGTACACAATCCTATCAATTCCTTACCCGTGCGCGCTCTTCTCTAGTGCCCCTACCTCAGTGCACTGCAACTCACGGAACCTCATGACTGAATATTGGGTGACCTCTGGCCTTACTCCTGATCCCTCCATGTTGCTCTGCAGTTGACTCTGTTATGCTGGTGTTTTCTGTTTCCATTACACTGGTGTCCACTGTTCAGGTTGTTGCCAGCACCAAGCACTCCGTGCGGGCTGGCTTATACTCACCCCACACACATCCAACACAGGCGTCACTGTACATGTGGCCCTGCCAATAAAGGGGCCGGGCGCACGTACCCGTAGCCAGTTCAACATGATATGTGCATGTGTCCCTGTGGTCTTGTTGTGTGCATGGGGGCCCTGGGCCCTACGACATTACATTGTGCTGTGTACAGCGGATGCAGACATGTCACCGCAGGCAGCAGGCTAGAACCTGGACATGTAGCTTTGTCGTCACCCACTCAATTCGTAAGGGGAGTGGACTGTGCCATCGTACGCAGAGCCAACGTGGGTGTGTGACTGATATGTGCGTGCCCCTGGGCGTTGGTCTGTACTGGGTATGTGCATCTGCATGTGTCTCTATGGCAGTGTGGGTCTCCTTTGTGGGGTGTAGGTGGTCCCTGAAGGGTATTGGACACCCACGTATGTGTTCTAGTTCGCCTTCCATGGGTTAGGCAACGCCCGCACCTGTTGGGCCACCTCCTTTTGGCGTTCTGACACCTGGCATTGGGGTGCCATGTGTGGGTCGGTGAAGTGTTGTGAGCCAGCCGTGATTGCGGGTGCTTCATGCTGTGTGGTCTGTTGCAGGGGCTGCGTTCTCCTCTGAGTGGCTTGTCTGCCCTGGTCCTGGTGGTGGGTTGTGTGGGATGTCCATGGGCTGTTGTAGGGCATCGGTGTCGAAGGTGTGGTGTTCGTCTCCGGCATCACTGATGGGTTGTCTGTTCTGACCTGCTGGAGGTGTTGTTTGTCCCTCTACATTGTGAAGGGGAGGTGCATGTTGGCATTGTGTTGGCGCCTTGTTCTTGTCGACATGCAGACTGTGTGACAATGTACATTGGGACTGTTTGGGCGGTGGTGGCTATTTGAGTTGGGACAGTGGACATTTGGCCTACATGGCTGCTGTGGGGTTGTAGCCGTAGATATGCATCTCACGGTTGCCTGCTCTGTCCAATGTGATTGTTATGTTTCTGCGCCTGGGCGGACCCAGTTGTGTCCCCAGTTCTGCAGTGTGGGTGTTGCACTTTGTGCCACTTTGTCATGGTATGTGCTGTGATTGCTATGTGTGTGTGCTGCAGTGTGCCACGGGGATGGGGGACATGTCCCTGGGTAATTGTGTGTGTGCAATATGCTACACCTCGTTGTGCATGTGTGCCATTGTGCCCATCACCCGCCGTCCCCCCAGTCCCTGTTGGATCCTCACCCTGTTGTTGTTGTATGGGGTCCTGTCGGGGTGTGTCCATACTCCTACCTCCTTGCACCGTCTCCACACTGATGACTGTGGCCTGTGTTTCCTCCAGCTCCTCCTGTGGCGCTGGACCTCCACCTCCTGTCGCCGGAGCTGCCTTCCTGTTGGTAGCGGGTTTGTGCCTGGTTTAGGTTGTCACGTCCTGGCGGCGCCTCTTGGCCTCCTGGATTGGCCAACTGGGCACTCCGACTGCATTCCAGGTGGTCTGTTTGTGGGTCAGTTGCTGGTAGTGTTCTGTGCCTCCGTGGCGCTGGTCTTGTTTTCCTGCGGTCTGCACCCCGTCTTCCTCTCCCTTTTCTCCTTGGCCTTCCCCGACCCCGTTGTTCCTTGCTGGTGGTCTGTGGGGGTTGTGGGGTTCGCGTTGTCCTCTGCGCTGGGTCAGGGTGCATGGATGTTGCTACGTGCTTTGGCTTGTTTCTGGTGTGTTGTTTCTGTGGTTTTTATGGTGCAATTTCCCACAAGACGCGTGGGATTTGCAGGCTTGTGGATGCTTTTCCCTACTTTGTGTACAGCGATTGGCCTCATCGCATGATTTCTCGCGTTTTGCATTTTTTGTGCGTGGCGTTGATTTTCACGCTGACATTTAACGCGTTATCTGGTGACTATCGCATGCTACCGCCTTGTTGTGAATTCCACGTTGTCACAGGGTTATTTTCCCGCGTTAGGCTGTGATATTGAAAGTTGCGTTACGCTACTCTTGCAGTACTTATCACACGTTCTTGTGAATATACCCCTGTGTGTTCTTGATTCCACCTCATGCTTCTTTGTTCCAAAGCCAGGCACTCCCTGACCCTTTTTGTCATTGTTTCAGGTTTTATTTCGCGCCTGCTTTCTCTCTTTTTTTCATTTCTCTACCTTCTTCTTTCCCCCTTTTGTGTTTTTCTCCTTCTTTCTCTGGGTCAGAATCTAATGAGGATAAATAAGTGCCAGTCCCCAAAAATAAGTGCTGGTGCGCCCACCTGCAAACACCGTCTCAACAGGCCCTCAAATTAAGCACTGACTTTTCCTAACAATTTTCTTAGAAAATGTGTTCCTGAGTTTAGACATTGCTGATATTCAATTCTTTGCTGCGTCAGCAAAATAAGGTTGCTTTAATATAATACGGTCAAAGTTTTAGGGGCTAATTTTGATACACAATGTACAAAGCAAGAGAGCTGAAGGTCAGATAAAGACATTATTTTATCTGCTAAAAGGAAAACGTAATTACAGCCAAAACAGATGTGAAGTGAATGGAGTCAAAAGAGGGTATTAAAAGCATTCGGAAGGAAGCAGTGGGTAATGGATTCAGAGGCTTACTGTATTAATGGACTTTTAGGAGTTACAGCCCTACTTAGCAACATGCACTTTTGTGCACAGTGAAAATAGGTATTAAATCAATTCAGAAGTTTTAATTTGTTATAATTGTGTTAAAAGGCTTAAAATATAAAGTAATTTTGTCCTCCTCCAATTGTCTGAATGTGTCAAACGTGGCATAGATCGCTGCTGTAGACCATTTATGTTTGCACTGGTGTCATTTAATGAAAATCTTTACTGTGCCTGTTAATGGTGTACCTTTTTATGCGTTTCATTTAAACCCTTAAATTCAATGCGGACACTATTAAACTTCACCTACAGAATTCATCCGGCCTAGGTACGGTGAAATTCTAATAAATTATCGAGTGAAAATAATGAATCTAATCAGTAGGTAATGAACCACTGCGTCATGTCTGAAGGTAGGCAAGCATAGCAGTCACAAAATGAAAACTATCTGTATTAACTGCTAATGTTGCAGAGCCATCTGTGCATTGTGTGCACGCTGTTTTTCACTTTTCTGGTCATTTTAGGATGATTGAACAAGGATTCCAGGTTCTGAAGTTTGGTGGCTGGCAGATGGACTTGCTGCAGTTTACAATGTGCAGAACCCTATACTGTCTACCGACGCACTGCACAATGCAGTGACATTTTCGTTGTGTGCAGGTTCAAATATCATGCAGTAATTCACTGTTTTCATACATGAGGGACTTACTTCACAACATTTTGAGAAGAAAAGTCAGAAAAACGATCTTCAGATCCGAACATGAAGCCGAACTACCAGCTCATCTCTAATTGTGTTCATGAATAGGAAGATGACAAGACAACTCTAAGAACACATGGAACTCAACCATCATCTACACAAACATCAGCCAGGTTTCAGACATTGAGTGGTTACTGAATAAATTGCTTCTCAGCAAGTATAAGGGAATATAAAACAGGCCTTTTACGCCTAGGCCCAACCGTAGCTTATGATATTGGCAGCCACTTAATTGTGTGAGAAAGGTTGGAACAAGGAGTGGGGTTAGACAGACCGGCTCCTGCACGGATCTTACCCACCACAGTCACAAAATCAGGATTGGGGCAGATGAACCTTCCATGTGCCATGTGTCTTCCATCGTGGCACAAGGGTCAACCTGCTTGTGTCTGTTACTCAATATGTATGGAGTCCTTTAGCACAGTAAGATTAGCGAGTTAGGGAATCAGTTCGAGTGCCTGTGCTCACTTCGCACTTTTCCGTGCTAACACTGCATTTGGTATTAGTGCACTGAATGTTCCTGTCAGTCTCACATACTATGAGTTCGTTTTCTAGATTTTGTTGCAAGTGTGCTTAATTGTGGTAATTGGGAACTTTATCGAGCCAGCACTTTAAATGTCCACCCATAGACAGCTGTTCATTGTATTTCATGGGCTGTACTGATTGACAGTTTATTCTGCTGGCATAGTGGCCAGGGTAGCAGGGCAGCTGTGGGCTGCTGTTAGTTTTTGGTCAGTGGGCTTTCAGACAGTACACACCCTTTGTCCTAGGTCAAGGTGGAGGAAACAAGCAACCCACCACCGTTGGGAAAAGTAAAGGGTAGTCCATAATAGCTCCCTTCCCTTGCGCAAGGCACAGGGGCTAAAGCCCCGCAATGCCCACGCCACTGGGCAAGCTAAGGGGCATTCACAAAATCCCTTCACTGGCTGCCACCTGTTTCAAGCATCCTTCGGCTTATTACGGTGCTGACAATCTGCTCACCTGAGTGAAGATAGCACAGGGGAAAGTTGTCTGCTGCCTTGATCCTCCTAGATATGAATCATTCTGTGGACTAAAGGGGCATATTTACACCCCACTATCGCCACGGGAACGTCACTTTTTACGACGTTCTTGTGGCGATAGAGGCTTCGTCTTATTTACAAGACAGCGTTAAGCCACTTAACCGTGGCTTAACACAACCTTGGTAATAAGGCACCCTTTCACGCTATACTTAGGGTGAAAGGGGAGAGCAATGGGTGGGTGTTGTGGTGGGCGTTCCACCGCAACACCCATTGATTCTCACGCTGCCCCCTATTTACAAGGGAAGGGTAAATAAGAGGCAACGCCAGAATTAAGACCAGGGAAGACCTGGTCTTACCCTGGCGCAACAAGGAGAAATGTTTAATTTCTCCTCGTTTTTGCTGTTTTCATGTGTGCTGGATTGTGCAGCACACATGAAAACAGCAAAAGGCCAATGATTGTTTATGTACAAGAAGGTCCCCCTTCCTGCACATAAACAATCATTTTTAAAAAATGCCGTTTTGCAACTTCTTTGTGTGCTGCATTAAGCAGCACACATAGAAGATACAAAACGGCATTTAAAGATTGTTTATGTGCAGGAAGGAGAACCTTCCTGCACATAAACAATCTTCCCCAGCACGCAATCACCCTTGCGCTATGGTGCAAGGGGGCCTGCGTTGGCGCTAGGCTGCTAAGTGTAGCGCCAGCGCAGGGGGAAACGCAGGGCTGCACCATATTCTTGTAAATGTGGTGGAGCCCTGCGTTTCTGAAGTGGCGGAGTGAGGCATTAGGCCAGGAAGGCTAACGCCTCACTCCGCCACTTCCCTTGTAAATATGCCCCAAAGAGTCCTGAGACTGTTTTTACTGACAATAGTTGAGCATAGTATTTTCTTTCTAACGTTCATCATTGTGCTGAAACAGCTTGCGCCATTTTCTCATGTGTTTATCATAGTTAGTGATTTGTTCGTGTTATGAATTTTGTGGTTTTATATTGTTCCTTTTAAATATGCTGGCTGGAGCTTTTTATATATTGATATCATCTTATTTATCGATTTTTGTATTTGTATTTTTATGTATATGTGTGTTGTGACTGTTTTGTCTGGCTACACTTTTATGATCCAAAGAGATCGAAATAAAGTTCTTTGATGATGATGAATTGTTTTACCATCACAAAAGACTAAAGAGTAGACAAAAAGCTCGACTTAGGGGCCGATTCCGATCTCGGTCGGAGGCGCACCCAATACTATTCGGTCGGGAAAAAGCCATGCGAAAGCCAGTTTCCCGACCGATCCGTACAGCACACCGAACGAGCAAGTACGATGCGCACAACAGCAAAAATTCCGGCCGAGCCGTACTCACCCAAACCAGGTCCTGTTCTCCGACCGAGGCGAATCCGGAAACGCCGAATCGAGTCGCACGGAAGGGAAAATGCAGCCCCGTCCGGCCGGACAAGTACGATGCGCTTTCCGTACGCGCCGAACCCGTCGCTACGCACGGCACGTCAAAGCATCCGGGAGAGGCGCACATAAGCTCCGAATCGCGCCACAACACGATCCACGGCTACGAGACGAACACAGCACAGACGAGGACGACGCGAAGCGACGAGGACGAAGCGAAGCGACGAGGACGAAGCCAAGCGACGAGGACGACGCGAAGCAACGAGAAGGACGAACGACACGAACCAACCATGAATCCCTTCGTCCCGATCATACCAATATTCTACATCTACTACCGGAACAGGCACGGACGCGTACGGCGCAGAAGGTAAGTCAGACACCAACCACAAAACACATACAACACGTACACGACACATCACACACATACACGGGGAATCTGAATATACTTGCAACAGCAGCACCATAGGGGCGGGATGCCCATCACCAATGCCACATATGCACACAGGGGCCTGAATGCGCGCCACCACCCCAACCCAGGGGGGCTGGATGCCAACCACCACAACCACCCTTAGCCAGGGGGTGCCAAATGCCCACCACCACTACCACCCTTAGCCAGGGGGCAGGATGCCCACCACTACTACCACCCTCACCCAGGGGGGCAGGATGCCCACCACTACTACCACCCTTAGCCAGGGGGGCTGGATGCCTACCACTACTACCACCCTTAGCCAGGGGGCAGGATGCCTACCACTACTACCACCCTCACCCAGGGGGGCAGGATGCCCACCACTACTACCACCCTCACCCAGGGGGGCAGGATGCCCACCACTACTACCACCCTTAGCCAGGGGGGCAGGATGCCCACCACTACTACCACCCTCACCCAGGGGGGCAGGATGCCCACCACTACTACCACCCTCACCCAGGGGGGCAGGATGCCCACCACTACTACCACCCTTAGCCAGGGGGCAGGATGCCCACCACTACTACCACCCTCACCCAGGGGGCAGGATGCCCACCACTACTACCACCCTTAGCCAGGGGGCAGGATGCCCACCACTACTACCACCCTCACCCAGGGGGCAGGATGCCCACCACTACTACCACCCTCACCCAGGGGGGCAGGATGCCCACCACTACTACCACCCTTAGCCAGGGGGCAGGATGCCCACCACTACTACCACCCTCACCCAGGGGGGCAGGATGCCCACCACTACTACCACCCTTAGCCAGGGGGGCTGGATGCCTACCACTACTACCACCCTTAGCCAGGGGGCAGGATGCCCACCACTACTACCACCCTCACCCAGGGGGGCAGGATGCCCACCACTACTACCACCCTTAGCCAGGGGGCAGGATGCCCACCACTACTACCACCCTCACCCAGGGGGGCAGGATGCCCACCACTACTACCACCCTCACCCAGGGGGGCAGGATGCCCACCACTACTACCACCCTTAGCCAGGGGGCAGGATGCCCACCACTACTACCACCCTCACCCAGGGGGGCAGGATGCCCACCACTACTACCACCCTCACCCAGGGGGGCAGGATGCCCACCACTACTACCACCCTTAGCCAGGGGGCAGGATGCCCACCACTACTACCACCCTCACCCAGGGGGGCAGGATGCCCACCACTACTACCACCCTTAGCCAGGGGGGCTGGATGCCTACCACTACTACCACCCTTAGCCAGGGGGCAGGATGCCCACCACTACTACCACCCTCACCCAGGGGGCAGGATGCCCACCACTACTACCACCCTTAGCCAGGGGGGCTGGATGCCTACCACTACTACCACCCTTAGCCAGGGGGCAGGATGCCTACCACTACTACCACCCTCACCCAGGGGGGCAGGATGCCCACCACTACTACCACCCTTAGCCAGGGGGCAGGAAGCCTACCACTACTACCACCCTTAGCCAGGGGGCTGGATGCCTACCACTACTACCACCCCCACTCATAGGATGGACAATGCATGACACAACAAGCACACCACAACCTAGGGAATGCAAGATTAAGACATCCCCCCACCACCATGACAAGCGTGTGAGCAGGCTGTGTCAAATGCCTACAACACCGAACATGACATTGAACATACAATGTGACCCCCTAGCACATGTGCCACACATATATGTGTGTGGCACCCACAATGCAAGCAGCCCATGACCATTGTGGCAATGGGGCCTAAACCCCCATCATCACAGTGACCAAAAGGCAAGTGTGGGGTCCATAGCTGAAGCACATTTTGACCATTGTGGCAATGGGGTCTAAACCCCCATCATCACAGTGACCAAAAGGCAAGTGTGGGGTCCATAGCTGAAGCACATTTTGACCATTGTGGCAATGGGGTCTAAACCCCCATCATCACAGTGACCAAAAGGCAAGTGTGGGGTCCATAGCTGAAGCACATTTTGACCATTGTGGCAATGGGGTCTAAACCCCCATCATCACAGTGACCAAAAGGTAAGTGTGGGGTCCATAGCTGAAGCACATTTTGACCATTGTGGCAATGGGGTCTAAACCCCCATCATCACAGTGACCAAAAGGTAAGTGTGGGGTCCATAGCTGAAGCACATTTTGACCATTGTGGCAATGGGGTCTACACCCTCATCATCACAGTGACCAAAAGGTAATTGTTAACAAAGAAAGAGCTGCAACTGCCAAACTGCATGGATCATTCCTGGTCACAGAACCAAAAACTCATCTGTGGCAAAGTAGTGTATGTGTCCCATTGCAACATAAATTGGGGGAGCCAAATACTGCAGTGCAAATGAAACATTCCTTTGGCCATGTGCAGACAAACAACACCCATGGGGGCTGAGACCGTCAACAGTCATCAATGACACAATGACAGAAGTGACCATCAGAATGCAGAACCACATATCTGCACCAATGGGCACACAAATGCAGATACCCTGTGGAGACAGCAGATGTGAGGTGAACAGATACCATACCATGGCAGCAATGGGACACACAAACCATGATCACTGTGCTGACCGATGACCTAGGAGTCCCAGGGACAGCAGGGGAAACACACCAAACAACATACAGCCAATGGCACACCCAAGATATGCCAATGCAGTGGTGCAGATGCACAAACACAAACAGGCAGACCAACACTGTCATCATACACAGCAGGTGAGGGGTGGGGGTGCCAGTGTCCCCAGGCAACAACACAACACATGAGGAGAGCTGAATACCAATCATACAGATGTGCATACACTGCCACACTAAGCTAACTCATGGATCCAAATCCCCTATGTGGGCAAGCAGGCATTGACAGGTGAGAGGGAGCACAAAACACACATGTCACACAGGCACGTAGGAACAACAACTGACACAGCAAGTCACAGACACACCACAGCACCACCCCCAGGGCCCCCACAATGTGGTGACCCTGGGCTGAAGAAAAATACCACTGTGATGACAAAGCTAAATGTCGTTCACACTGTGAACCACAGTCAGGTGTCCTGAGCAACTAACTACCATCACACCTACACAAGCACAAATCAATCAGCATGGCCAGTAAGCCAAGGCCAACATGGAGGCAGGGGACTAGCCGGGCAACAACTCTCATCTGCACACACTCAACACCACACCCCTCGACCTCCAACAATGTGCAGCAGTGAAGTACACATGCACTGGTGACATTGCACATGCACCCATGACTATTCCAGGGTGGTGGGTGGGAACCAAGGTGTAGAAACACATCACACATGGACACTCAACAAGACTCCTGAATGTCTGACACACTGCACACTACTCTGTACATGGACATGACGGCAATACCACACCGACCAATGGGATCCCAGCCACAGTCACACACCAATGAAGAAGCCAAGGTCACCCACAAAGAACACACATAGACAACAACCAACATTGCAGCCCGGACCCTAAGGAGTGCCAGCAGTCACACACACAACGTGTCACAATCACTGAAAGATAACACAAACTGGAAATCACATGACAGGGGCAAACAACAAGTGCCAAAGGGAAACCTGACTGTGACCCATCTGCGTCAGCACACAAACTCTGCCCTGACAGCAAACACACCTATGGGTGACACCCTGATGACCAGTAATGTGCCATGCACCCACATCACAGAGAACACAGGGAGAAGACTTTGGGGGAACATAGCTCAAGTCAGCAAGCATCACAAACAGGTACAACACTAGGGATCACAGCATGCGCAGATGAATGGAAGTGAACACACAGACATGCACATACAACACACACCTTGGGCGCAGGCAATGTCACACGTGTACACACTGCCATGAGGGGACTCCACTCCTGTGTGAGGAAAGCTGTGCCATATGTTGCCTCAGTAGGGCCCCATCATGTCAGCTGAGCACTTGGTCACACAATCAACAATTAGCACCAAATGAGGGCTCCCATCACATCAGCCTGGTCATGGATGTGCCAACGGAATCATCAGCACAGATCCAACACACTTGTATAGCAATGTTGCACTGACTACACGGATGAGTCCCTCCCCATTGATGCCCAAACCTGCATGTCCACTGGAGATGGCAACACGGTCAGGGAAGTAGACAAATGCAACGATGGCAGGCACAACAGATGTGCAGGGGTGGAAGCCACAGATATGAAATTGCCAATGTAAGTAGGAAACCCATTGCCAAATACTGAACACATGACACCCTCAGATGCTGCTATTGATGACATGGATACACCACATGATAGGACACATTCCCCCTGGACCACATGGGTTCCTGCACAGTAACACTTCATAATCATGAGACCAGATATCACCATCACTGCAGCAAGGGCATGGTTAGCTGCACCAACAACATGTACATCTGAAGCATGAGCACTAGAGAAAAGAAAGTTGCTTTATTCAGCATATGTGTTGAGGCCAAACGAAGTCCTGAAAAAGAGCAAAGGCCAATGGCCAGTCCATTGTCAAAGTTCAAACAGGGTGACACTGGCAGATGTCACCCTACGCATGCCTGCACAATACCAGGGACAATCCACTAGGAGGGGCAACCGGGGGGCAGGCCAGGCACCGCAGGGACAGGATCAGGGCTCACCAGGGGGAGTCAGGGAAGGGGTGGTGGGTGCAGGAGAGCCACTGACAACTGCAGTGGAGGTGTCTGACATGGTGTGTGCCGGCACAACTGGGGGCATGACACAGATGTCGTGGGTGCCGGCACAACTGCAGTGGACCCTGCAGATGGGGTGGACAGGTCCGCCACTGCAGTGCCCAAGTCAGACAGGGCGGTAGTGGACTCCACTGCAGTGCCTACCTCCAGGGGAGGAGAATGGGGAACAGGCAAGGTGGGTTGGACAGAGGGGGGGACACCCTCACCACATCAGTGGCACAGACAAGCGCAGCGGGGGTGTGGTGCTGGGAGAGCAAGTGGCAGGGGGAGAAGGCCGGAGCATCTTGGGGATGGTATATCTGTGGGTGGGGGAACCTGGGGCAGGGTGTGGTGGGGGCACCTGTGCAGTGGGGGCCTGAGGGATGGAGGACGGAGACCTTGTGCCTGAGCTGCAGGGTGGTGGCGGGGTCTTGCTCTTAGCACTCCGGGGGGACTTGCGGGTGGGGGCCTCAGTCCGTCTGCGCCTGGGGGAGGGTGTCCGGGGGCGAGGGGCACTCTGCTCCGTGTGGGTGGGCTTCCTCTTCCCCCGGGATGCTGGAGCAGCTTCATCGGTGGGGAAGAGGCCGAGGTCACAGAGGAAGAGCTGCTGTGACTTTGGGGTTGCAGGTGAGGCAAGGGAGGGTGCTTTGGAGGGAGAGGGAACTGAGGACTGCGCAGTGCATGTGGATGCGTGTGTGTGTTCCAGGGCCCCATCCCCTGTGAGTCTGGCTTCAGTCCCCTGAATGTGCGTGCGTGTGCGTTTTGTCATTGGCGTGTGTGTCAGTGTGCTGGATGTGTGTGTGCTGGTGTGTGCCTGTGCCAGTGTGTGTGTGCCTGGGATGGGTAAGGTGCTGGGGAGTGTGGATGGAGCAGAGGCAGGAGGGGTGAGGGACCGTTTGAGGAGGGACACTGCTGCCGTCGGGAGGAGTCCATGGACCTATTGCCCCTCTGTAGGTCAGACATGCCCGATGAGATGCCCTCCATGAACGACACCAGCTGAGTCAACAGCGCGGTGTGCGCATGGAGGACACTCAGCATGGCTGTCTGCCCTACATGGAGCTGGCGAAGGAGGTACACAGACTCCTCACTCAGGGCAGCAGGGGACACAGGGGCAGGGGGTGCGGTGCCTGGCCCAAAGGAGACACGCTCCCGGACATGGGAGCCTCCACGGACCTGGGGAATGGGAGCCGATGGGAGGGCGGTGGTGGTGCTGGTGGTGGCGGGGACAGCAACACTAGCTGGGGTGTGGTGGCTGCTGACACCCGCCTCCACAAGGGAGTCATCCTCCGAGTTGCTCTGGTCCTCAGCTGAGGTGGATGCTGCTGAGGACTCCTCGGTGTGGCTCCCTCGCCCTCCGTGCCACTGGGTCCCTCCGACCACTCCTCGGCTGCTGACCCAGTCTGGCTCTCCGGCTCCTCCTGGTCCGTGGAGCTGTCCCCTTCCGTGGCCGTGGATGTATCTGCAAACAATGGGGAAACAGACAGACATCAGTCACCTGCACCAAACGCACACACCACTGTGAGCACAGCACATTACAGAGCAAGCCCTGGCATCATTAGTTGTACATTGCTAAAAGTGCCCTAATTGAACAGGAGAAGTCAATTGTCAGTCTGATGCCAAGCATGGCACTCACATCCCACATGGCCTTGCACCCATCTGTCTGGTGTCTGTTGGATTGCAACACCCCAGTGTTGACACATGCACCAAGTACACAGTAGTTGGACAGTGCAGAGGACACGGTGTGGACACATCACAGCTCTTGCCACTGAGTCAGTACAGGTTTACGGATGTAAGGGATGCCCAGAGTCAAATAGGAAATGCATGTGATGCATACCAGCGACAGACACCATGATGCACCCATGTCCTGATAGCCAGCGCCACTATGGTGTGCATGTAGCACATGTCACTCCCCTGCAGGATCACCAATCAGTAGACACATGCCATGGCGGAGGCATGACTGCAAAGTCATACATCACTGGCTCAGTGATGTATGACTTTGCAGCCAGACAACAACACTCTGCACTGTGTCACAATAGTAGGTCATGGGGAATGCAAGTCCTGGAGCTGCACAAGTGCACATGTACATCCCCCCACAACACATCCTCTTAACCCTCATCTGTCCAGGTCATACCTATTGGACATATGGGAGACCTGTGACACTACCCTCTGAACCTGAGCCCCTCACACTCTGCTGTGCATGGGGAACAGCTGCCTGAACTTCACATTTACATGCCCCAGTCTGCATGGGCAGCTGATCAGACACCTATGTGTCACACAAGTATCGTCTCCTATGGTCACATCTCCAGTGGCATGCTGAGCCCCTACCAAGAAACTCCACAGCAGTCCTGGCGACTAATCCACAGCACACTGACACAGAGGCAGACACCTGAGGGGTCAAATCACTGTGCACAATGTGTCCTCTGATACACGGGAGTGGGAGTACAGAGTGTATTGTATGGCCTGGAGTAGGCATGACTGTCCAGCCCCACATGAATGAGGGATGAGCCCTGGACTGTAGGCAGCTGGCTAAGTATGTGTGACACACGTCATATACATACTCCTGGGGCCCAAACATTGTTCCCACCCGCAGCATGGGTGTGTGCCAGGTACCCCAGCCACATGTGGTGGATCAGCTCAGCAATTGGACCACAGATCAAAGTAACACGCTGAATACATGTCAGAATACAGGCATTGTGTAAGCAATGGACCCACCCATGATGCCCACCACAGAGTCAGGGAAACAGATGCTGTCTCCCACCTTGAGTCAAGCAAACTGCAAGGACACAGTCCTAAGTGACAGAATTCCCTGCATGTAAGGGCCACACCTGGGTATCAGATGAGGAGTGGGCAGTGCACAATAGAG
Source organism: Calotriton arnoldi (assembly GCA_963921515.1). Taxonomy (NCBI): domain Eukaryota; kingdom Metazoa; phylum Chordata; class Amphibia; order Caudata; family Salamandridae; genus Calotriton; species Calotriton arnoldi. The sequence goes on from CAWUFW010012755.1 coordinate 252,812, forward strand.
GGACATGGCTCCTGGACAACATGACTGCTGTACTGTGGCAGTTCAACCTGGCCCGAGGAGGGCACATAACATGTTAGACAGAGTACACAGTGCAGTCTTTGACTCACCCCCTCCTTGCTGCTCTCTGGCCTTCAGCTGCCCATCCAGGTCTGGAAAGACCACCGCCAGGATCCTGAGCATGTGGGGGTCAGGGTCCGTGTTCCGCCCCTCCTGCGAGGAGGCGACAGCTTCAGCTGGACCCGTGCAATCCTCCGGGTCCAGCCCCGAAGGTCCTGCCACCTCTTTTGGCAGTTGCGGATCCGGCGCTTGTAGACCCCCACGGACCGGACAGCCCGGACGATGTCCTTCCAGATCTCATGCTTCCGATGGGCAGAAGCCTGTCAGGATGACAAAGTGATAAGGCCATTACTACACATGCAACATATCCGTGCATGACACAGTTGCATATACATGTCGCAATCACAGGGGCACATGGTGTACCCAGGCAGTGCACGGCTGCCCATGGACAGTTTTCCAGAAGTCACTACATGGTATCATAGCATGGGGAGTAAAACCCTGTTCAGAAGCACTGTCACTGCACCATACCTGTCCAGTGCAAGTCACTACACACTATGGGGGGTGACAACTACTCAGTGAGCCTGCTAGCCAGTGGTGTGCTGACTCTCAGCCTTGCTAGTCAGACAAAATGCACATTCAGAAAGGCAGTGCACAGAACACTCACCTGCTCCCCTGGTGTCCCATACAGCTTGCTGTACTGTGGAAGTAGGCTGTCCAGCAGGGCCTGGTTCTCTTCAAGGCTGAAGGCTGGGGCTCTCTCCACAGTACGTGCCATTGCAGGGTCCAGAGGGGCAGAGACAGCAGCAGTGCAGTGGCAGATGTCGTCCTGGAGCATGTAGTGCAGGCAAGTGGGCTCTCAGGGGAACATGCAGCAATATATATGTGCTGGAGAGGCAGATACTGTCCCTTGTGTCCAAAGTGATAGGTCCAAGTCGTTTGCATCTTCTGAATCTGGCCAATCCATGGAATAGCAGCACCAAAACACGCCCACAGCATCCTTCAAAATTTCAACTTCATGACATACATGATTTTGCAACATTGTTGTGGGTGACCAACTGATTTTCCAGCAACCGACTCGTTCGAATATTCGAAAACGCGTCCGTTGCCAGGCAAGCCCATTGTCAATGGGTGCGCACCGATCGGTCCATTGAGGTACAACGCGCACAGGGGTACAACGCGTACCCGCACACATTGAATGCAATGGGCCGGCCGGAGGCACCGATCGGTCCATTGCAGTACAACGCGCACAGGGGTACAACGCGTACCCGCACACATTGAATGCAATGGGCCGGCCGGAGGCACCGATCGGTCCATTGCTGTTCAACGCGCACAGGGGTACAACGCGTACCCGCACACATTGAATGCAATGGGCCGGCCGGAGGCACCGATCGGTCCATTGCAGTACAACGCGCACAGGGGTACAACGCGTACCCGCACACATTGAATGCAATGGGCCGGCCGGAGGCACCGATCGGTCCATTGCAGTACAACGCGCACAGGGGTACAACGCGTACCCGCACACATTGAATGCAATGGGCCGGCCGGAGGCACCGATCGGTCCATTGCAGTACAACGCGCACAGGGGTACAACGCGTACCCGCACACATTGAAAGCAATGGGCCGGCCGGAGGCACCGATCGGTCCATTGCTGTTCAACGCATCACTGTACATGTGACTGGCATATGTCAGCATGCCTGTCTCAGATGGACATATGCCAGCCACAGATAGCTCCCAGGGAGTGAGGGGCACACCTACATCACGACAGCCTGTCCAAACCTTATCATAAGGCATGTAAGGCTGCATTTCCTATTGTGTGTATGTTGGTGTACATATTGTCCTGTGGGTGTCACCTGTGGGCAGCCACCCCCAGGCTGTGCACGTGTTAATGGGGACAGGATCCTGGGTGTTACGTGTACGTGACCACTGTGATGTGCAACTGTTCATATCTGTGCATGTGCCATGGTCACATTTCACAGTGGTGTTTGTGTATGTCATGTCACATACCCCGTGAGTCCCATGTGGGACGGTATGTTTGAGCCAGGGTGTCCCAGTGGCACAATAGTGATGGCCCTCCACAGTCTTTGTGCATGTAGTGTTTACAATGTCTCTGATTTCATGTGCACAATGGGAGACAGTCTCCACATCCACGTTGTGTGTGCATGGACTCTGATGTTGTGCGTGTGTGTCACAGACGTCCATGGCTCTCCTGCCATGGCAAGTGTGGCCACTACCTGTGGGGGTCATGTTTGTTTTGTTGTGGTGTACACATGATACTCCAGGTGATGCCAGTGTCCATGTGGCATTACAGGGTCCCTGGGAATGTGCCTGTCGTTGAGCTGTGGTGCCTGGGGCACATCTGTCCTCACATGTCACTGGGGGGTGACTGTGACACAGCATCATGATATCCAATGGGCCAACCTGGGACAAATTGATGCCACCTGTAGGACCGTGTTGACAGATGTTGGCCATGTATGTACCATACATGTCGTTCCGGTACTGCACACTTCATGTAGTTGTGCCTCATGATGATGTATGTTGGGATCTTGAGTGTGTTCAATGCCGCATATGTGGGGTGACTGACGATCTTGCTTACTTCTCCTCTGCACTGCAGGGCTCCTGCTGTCCATCGGCCATTCCCAGACCTGGCAACGATGGTGGAACGGGACAGCATCCGACGGTACCGCTTCACCAGGCAGCTGATTGAGGATTTGGCAGTGCAGTTGTCCCCACATTTGCAGCCTGGCCGGCCGTATCCTACAGCGCTGACCCCCAAGGTGAAGGTGATGGCAGCCCTACACTTCTTTGCCACCGGTACCTTCCAACATACTGTGGCGTCTGCTGGTGGGATGTCACAGACCATGTTCAGCCGTGTGCTCCGCGATTTCTTGGCGGCAATGTTGCTCTTCCTGAACCGGTACATCTATTTCCCTAGACTGCGACGACTCACTGACGTGAAGAGTGACTTTTATGCCCTGGGGAGGATGCCGCATGTCATTGGCTCCATTGATGGGACACATGTGGCTTTGGTACCACCACAGGCCCAGGAGCAGGCCTACAGGAACCGCAAGCACTACCACTCGGTCAATGCACTGGTGGTGTGTCTTGCAGACATGACCATCACACACGTGTGTGCCCGTTTCCCTGGTTCAGCACACGATGCCTTTGTGATGAGGAGTAGTCGCATCCCCAGGTTGATGGCACAGATGCAGAACCAGCGTGCCTGGCTTGTCGGTGTGTACTGACTTTGTGCCATTGTGTGTGATCTGATCTGTAGTATTCCGCCCACTTTTCCAAGTCAGCTGATGTGCACTTGTCTGTCCGTAGGTGACTCGGGATACCCCAACATGCCGTGGTTGCTGACACCCCTCAGGAACCCTGTGACACCTGCCCAGATGCGCTACAATGAGGCACATGGTCGGACCAGGAGAGTGATTGAGCGGACCTTTGGTCTCCTGAAGAGCCGCTTCCGCTGCCTGGACAAGACCGGAGGGTCCCTCCCATATGCCCCTGCGAAAGTGTGCAAGATTATCATCGTCTGCTGCATGCTCCACAACCTGGCAGTGCGGAAGGAGTTGCCTCTCATCCAGGATGACGATGACCAACATCCGCCACCTGTGGAGGATCCTGGCCTGGAACACGATGCCAGTGACGATGATGATGATGATGGTGATGGTGATGTCCGCACACAGCTCATCACCAACTTCTTTAGCTGAATGTGAGTATCCTGAGGTGTCATGTGAATGATGTGAGTTGGCATGATGTGTGGGTGGTGCTCTGGTGCTGTTGGAGTGTGTCCATGGGCTACTTGACTGGATGTGTGTTGCGATGTGTGCTTACAGGTGGGCTGTACTCCCCAACAGTGTTGACATGCTAACTTGGTTCTGGGTGGGTATCTTGTAACATGTATTGTGCATGAGTTTTGCTGTTCTGTCCTGTACTCCATTGCTTTTGACTGTGTGTCATTTCTGTCCTTCACAGGGTACTTTCAGATTCGTTTGGTCAACTGTGTCCACCGACAACGTGATTGCACATCCAGGCTGGTAGCTGTTGTGTCCCTACAGGTGATGTGCGCCACACCCATGGACTTCCTTCTGTCTACAGTTGTTGACTGTGTGCCCGCTACCAGGTGGGGTTACCTTGCATCTGTAGTGGTTACGGCATGTTGCTACTGTGTAATAAACCTGTGCTTCACTTAGTGATGTGCGTTGTCTGTGGTCACACATTTGACTGCCATTTGCTTACTGCACCTGTGGGCTACTTGACTACAACTGGGAATGGGTGTGGTGTCTGTGCATTGCACCGTCTTCCCTGGCAACATCAGTGTAGGCAATGAGTCAGATGGCCTAGGTGTGTATGTGTTGTGTAGCCCTGGTGGTGTGTCTCCCTCATATGTGTCACGTTGCCTGTACTCACATGCCTGTGTTGTCCTTGCTGTTGCAGTTCGCATACACAGTGTAATTTTGTTGTTCATCATCCCCATAACAGCACCCACGTTGGAATCACGACAGAGGCAAGTATGGTGTATTATTGTGTTTATTGTGATACATCTGTGATAATAGTGCATAGGATGGATTGTGCTGTACATGAATCTTGCAATCCCAAGTTCCTAGATGAATAGAAAGTCCAGGTAGACAGGATCCCCAGTATCGGGGCCACAGTTGTCTGACACATTGTTCCAACTTGTACTCCCCATGCAATGTGTGGGAGTAGTGTTGCCATCAACAGGGTGAACAGTCTGTGCACAAAGGCGAAAATCCAGAACAGGTTCAGGCTTCCTGGGAGTTGCGCTTGGCCATCAGCCTCTCACTTTCCCCTCCTCGGACGACCCCTCTTCTTGGGGGGCCCTCAAGTGCAGGCTGCTGCGGTGCAGGGGACTCTCCGCCAGAGTCCTCCTCCCTCCCTGTGGCAGTTGCAGTTTGTTCGGTACCAGATGTTGTTGGCACACAGGGAGGTGTGGACTGGTTGCTGTTCATCTGGCGGAGGCATTGTAAAATGTCCCTGTGCACCGCCGTCATCTCATGTAGTACATCCCACTTGGACTCCACGCGGGTCATGTGGGAGTCCACACGTGACATGTGGGAGTCCACACGTGACATGTGTGACTCCACATGGGACATGTGGGAGTCCAAGCGGGCATGATGGGCAGCCTGCTGCTGTTTGATGTCTCTGAGGAGCCCCACTACCTGGCTGAGCTCTCCGGTGCTGGACTGGTACGCATCAGCTATGCGTACCAGTTGTGGGTCTTCATGCACACCAGCAACGTCTGCAAGCAGCGACCTCTGTCTCCCACCCCTCCCACCACCCCTGCTGACATGTGCAGTGTGTGCAGTTGCACGCACAGATAACCCTGGTCCACCTCGGGGTTGGTGGTGGTGGTGGTGTCCATGGCCCCAGGTTGGTCCAGGGTCACTGCGCTGGTGTTGTTCCTTATTCTGTCCATGTCGGCAGGGATGGTATTCGTGGTGACAGTCGTTGGAGGGGTGGGTGCAGGGGTGCAGCTGGTGGACCTGCTGGTGCTGCAGCTGGTGGTCCTGCTGGTGCAGCATGTTGACTTGCACCGGATGTGCCAGGTTGTTCTTCATCGTCCGAGGAGGACAGAGGCTGTACGACGCCAGTGAGCTCGGCATCCTCTTGAGCCTGGGACTGGGACTCCTCAGCGTCTGCTGCTGTGTCCCTATCATCACCTGTTTTTGGGAGACACAAACAATGTATGTCATGTTTCTGCAGGCATCAGTGGTTGACACACCTGACAGTTGTGACTGTGCCTCGGGGTGCGGGCCTGTACATTGTATTGTCCTAAGTCGTCACAGTCAGGGGTTGATATTGGTGTGGCACATTGTCCTGCATTATTTGGGCATTTCTATGTATTCTCTGGGGTGTGAACATGGTCTGCATTGATTGTGTTTGGTTGACAGCCAGACCTCCTTCCCACCCACCCACCCACCCAGTCAGTTATCCCACCATGGAACGTGCTTGCATTGCAGGGAGTGTAAGTTGTCTCTCAGGATGTCAGTCAGAGGTGTCCTGCTGTTTGTTGGTGCACAGTTGGCAGCAGGGCCTTGTGCTCCCCACAGCAGTAGCCAGTGTCAGCCATCTTGTGAGTCCTTCTCCACTCCCTGTGATGTGAGCATGGTTCAGGGTGGTGTTGATGGGACAGTTGTGAGGCTGAGCAATGTCTGTGACTACCACTCCCATCATGCTATTGCCTCCACCCCCTTCCCAGCATGCCCATGCTTCCTTCCTTTTGACTCTGCTTCCCTGTGGGGTGGGCTGGCTGTGCTGACAGGATGGCTGGGAGTGTTGTCCTGGCAGTTGTTTGGCTAAGAGTCCCAAGAGTGTCCCTGTGCTTCACACAACATAACCCAGGGTGGTGGTGCTTTGTGGGATCTTGTGTTAGGATGGAGGGCATTGCATTCTACCAGGTGGGTACTGTGGAGTTTGTGTTGGGGGGGGTGTGAGGGGAGGTGCTGGTGACTATGGTCAGTGCTGCAAGTCCCCCTTCCCACCCAGCCAGCCGGATATCCCACCATGGAACGTGCTTGCATTGCAGGGAGTGTAAGTTGTCTCTCAGGATGTCAGTCAGTGGTGTCCTGCTGTTTGTTGGTGCACAGTTGGCAGCAGGGCCTTGTGCTCCCCACAGCAGTAGCCAGTGTCAGCCATCTTGTGAGTCCTTCTCCACTCCCTGTGATGTGAGCATGGTTCAGGGTGGTGTTGATGGGCCAGTTGTGAGGCTGAGCAATGTCTGTGACTACGACTCCCATCATGCTATTGCCTCCACCCCCTTCCCAGCATGCCCATGCTTCCTTCCTTTTGACTCTGCTTCCCTGTGGGGTGGGCTGGCTGTGCTGACAGGATGGCTGGGAGTGTTGTCCTGGCAGTTGTTTGGCTAAGAGTCCCAAGAGTGTCCCTGTGCTTCACACAACATAACCCAGGGTGGTGGTGCTTTGTGGGATCTTGTGTTAGGATGGAGGGCATTGCATTCTACCAGGTGGGTACTGTGGAGTTTGTGTTGGGGGGTGTGAGGGGAGGTGCTGGTGACTATGGTCAGTGCTGCAAGTCCCCTTCCCACCCAGCCAGCCAGCCAGATATCCCACCATGGAACGTGCTTGCATTGCAGGGAGTGTAAGTTGTCTCTCAGGATGTCAGTCAGTGGTGTCCTGCTGTTTGTTGGTGCACAGTTGGCAGCAGGGCCTTGTGCTCCCCACAGCAGTAGCCAGTGTCAGCCATCTTGTGAGTCCTTCTCCACTCCCTGTGATGTGAGCATGGTTCAGGGTGGTGTTGATGGGACAGTTGTGGGGGGGCAATATGTGTGACTGCGACTCCCATGATGCTATTGGCTACACTGACTTGGCCAGCATACACAGAATTCCTTCCTTTGAGTGGTCTTCACTGTGTGTTGGTGTTGTTGTGGTGGCTACATGTGTGGATGTGTGTGTTAGTTCTATTTGTGCCACTGCCTAGCTGTAGTTGTGGTTGTGTTTGTACATGTGTTGGCACAGTTGGATGTGACTTTTTTGATGGCATGTGTTGTGTTTATCTGACTGACATACACATTTTGGGATGATTCTGTTCTAGTTGCTGTGTAATTGCTATGAGTGCATGGTTTGACTCTCCCTTGACAGTGATGTGTGTGTTTTGTGGCAGTTTATTGTGTACATTTGTTGTGTACTCACCAGGCTCTGGGATGTCCTCTAGTCCATATACGCTCACTGGCGGAAGGATGGCCCGCACCTTCTCCTCCCAGGGCCTGAGGTATACTGGCTTGGCAGGAGGGCCACTGCCGGTGTATTGGCTCAGGTGGTAGTCTTTCTTGAGCAGCTCCCGGACCCTCCTGCGCACGTCATACCACCTGTTCTGGATGTCCGTCTTTGTGCGCCGACATGGTGATTGGGCGTTCACCCTGTTGATGATCCTCTCCCACATCTTGGTTTTCTGCGACATGGGGGTCTGTTGGACCAGAGTGCCAAACAGCTGTGGCTCCACCCTGAGGATCTCGTCTACCATGACTTCCAATTCACTATCTAGGAACTTGGGATTCTTCTTGGGGGGCATGGTGATGGGTGGTGATGGTGGGTGATGTGTGTGTTGGTGTGCAGGTGAGGGTGTGTGGGTGTGTGTTGTGCTGGGTGTATGTGAGGTAGGTATTTGTTGGTGTGCTGATGGTGTGTGGCTTGTGTGAGGGATGAGCTGTGGGTGTGTGGTTGCTTTCTCTTGGGTGCTGGCAGTGGAATGGCATTTGCAAAGGCTCATGGTAGTGATTTGTGTCCTTTATATAGGTGGAGTTGTGGGTGTGTCTTTGTTCTCTGTCCCCACCCCCCAGTATTTATTGGCTTGGTAATTGCTTGTTTGGCCTTTTTTTGGTTGATTTTTCCTTTGTGCTGTTTGTGTATGTTGGAAACGTTCTTGTGACCGAGTCGGACCCTGCATTGGTCTCGTACGGTGTTTTCCGTTTCGTTCACGCTGTGTTTGTGCAGTTTTGTATGCTGCGTACGCGTCGGTCGCGGTGTATTGTGTTGCTTCGGCTCGGTTTTGTATGCGTGTCGGTCGTACGGCTTGTCCTCCGTCCGACTCGGTCGTGTTTTTCGCGCCTTGCATCGTACTTTGCAGGTTGGAGTTGGCGGGTACGATTCGGTCGGATTTGTTCCGGGTGCGTGTCGGTCGGTTGGATTCGCGTGTTTTTCCGGCCGGATTGCTATTTTCCGAGCGGCTCGGTCGGTCGGCTTGGTTTCCTGACGTGTCGGTCGGATTTATCGCGGCTTGCATCGTACTTGGCGTGTCGGGCGCCACTGGTACGTGTCGGTCGGTATTTTTTCCGGATCCGAGTCGGTCGGTGCTTTTTCCGGCCCGAATCGGAATCGACCCCTTAATGTGCAGAGATTATCAATTACTCTTTCTGTCCTGACTCTCTTTTATGTTTGGTAATTTTCTAATCATTTGTATTTGGATAATGGAAGGAAACAACTCTTTGAAATACCCTGTGTACTTTAAATATTTATACAATATTTCAGTTTGATGGACTAGCAGGCAAGACAAGGAGAAATGATGGCTACTACTTCTAATTTAACTACATCTACCCGCATCATGAATTGTATAATGCTCACGCAGACCATCTTGCAGGGCATCATTGTTGATAATCAATCGCATAGCTGGGCTTCATTGCTGAATGGTATTCCAAGTGAACTTTGACAAGGACATTAGTAGCTAACTGATAGCAGCCAGAGCACTAAGGATTATGTACTTGCTCCTCTAGCCCTGGATAGTGCCATGCTTAGGATGGTGGATTTGTATGCAGATGAAAAGCCTATTGGGCCATATGTATCAAAATGTCCTTTTGCGATTCTCAAATAGCGATTTTTTGCGAATCGCTATTTGAGAATCGCAAAACGCTATGTATGTAGGATTTGCAAAAAATTTTGCGAATCCTTCATATTCCTTAATTGCGTATCGCAAATTGCGATTCGCAATTAAGGAATACCTCCCCATTCATTCCTATGGGCCCACAGGAATGAATGGGAAGACATTCTCAATTTGCGATTAGCAATTAGAGAATCGCAAATTGAGAATGCAATTTCAAGGGTGCCAGTGTGTCAAAAGGACACCCTGTTGCACCACTGAAATGTGCATGTGTGCACATGTGGCACACATACGTGCCCTAAGGGCACGTATGTGCGCCACATGGCACTTTAAAAAATGCAAAATAGTGCATTATTAAGTGAAATCACAAGTTACCACCAACTTGAAGTTGGTGGTAATTTGCGATTCCTTAAGCCCAAATCGCACTTTCTTTTGTGCTTCTTACATTGCATTTAAGGAATCGCAATTAGCGATTCCTTAAATGCAATTGCAAAATAGGGAATCGCTAAATTTGTGATTCCTTATTTTGCGAGGGGGTTTCAGTGTGATACATTGCACACTGCTAATTTGCGATCGCAAACGCCGAAATTCTGCGAATTTTGGCGTTTACGATCGCAAATTGGCTTCATAAATATGGCCCTCTGTGTTTATTTCATATCGACCATACCAAACAAATGCTCTGTTTGGTTTAGAAAGAAGTATTGTTTCCAGCAGCTTACTTGTGAGAGTCCCTCTAGAAGAAAGAGGAATATAACTAAAAGTAAAAAAATATGTAGGTTGAATGGGTGGGTTGGGAAATGTAAGTGTGGTGATGTGGTGTGGATAACTTGAACCAAAGCAATTCTACATCTCTTCTCAAAATTAGGATCCTACACAATAGAGATCTTCAACAACACATTTTTAAAATAGGTGAATTAAGAAATTAGAACCGCAAAAAATAAGAGTATAAATAATCACGGAAGAGGTCAGAAGGATGATATATGTGAAAACATCTAGTCCAGGTAAAAAGGTGAGGGAGACCAAACCTGTTAATAGGCAGAAAATCCTGCATCAATCCAAATCCATTCCATCACTTAGAGAACTTTCTTCAAGAGATATAAAATTGGTTTAAGATGGTTTAAATATATGTTAGGCTGCTCTATTGATTGTGATTAGTATACGTCAGGCTGGTAAGCTTGGGTCAGCTGAGCAGCAATAAGTATCATCAGCTGAGATGCTGCCAAATAATGACAGTAATTGTCAAGGAATTATAAGGCTTTGGGCTGACAGCAGACCAAATGTGTATAATTAATGGGGAGAGAAGGTCTAACTGGGAGAGAGAATGGGATGAAGGAGGGGAGAATATTCAGATGACAATGTTACATGTAATGTATTCTCATCTGAAAGGGAGTAAGAATATGGGGTAATAATGAGGGTGCCTGGAGATGCCATATTTTTTTTTAACATATTTTATTGATTTTCTTGATATATCAACATTCTTAGTCATTTGATATACAGCATAGTACATTGGTGTCCGGCAAGCTAGGGGGAAAAAAAAAAAAAAGTACAAAAAAAGAGACGAAAACCATAGTACTACAAATCAGTATAGTGTACCAGTAGTATTAACCATTGGGTTCGGTAATTATATCGCTTTTACATTACCATGTGCGCAGGAATTTTGACATTACCTCACCTACAGTGTGCTATCGCCATGATAATAATCAAAGACAGCCCTCCCCCAACCCACAACTAATAAAAAACCAAAAATGTCCCACCCCCCCTTCCTCACAGACTCAGTTCTTCCGTTGTATATATTGGTGACAGTCAGCATATCAGTACATGTCAGTTGTAATTCTGTACACAAATCCAGCAAGCAGTTCCTGCAGTCTGTTACATTAATACATCCTCCGGAACCCTCTCCCTGATACATCCTAATTGCAGTGCAGAGTAAAGTGCATTACCCATCTGATTATGTCTGTATCTCAGTGGCTATAAATTCCTCAAGCATCACATTCCATTCCATCGATATAGGTTTCTTTCTGAACCCTCTATGTTCCTCGCGTTTTAGCTCTGCTCGTTCTGCTTTACCCCACCTGACCACTTCGTTATACCATTCTAGCACTGATGGCGCTTTTGCAGTCTTCCATCTCATGGTTATGGTATGCTTAGCTAGAACTAGTGCCAAATTTGTAAATCTCGTTTTGGGGCCTCCTTTCTTGCACCTAGGATTTAGCCCCAATATACAATATTCTCTGGGGATGCCATATGTATGCATGGCACTAGCTAGTGGGTGGGAGTGACTCCTGCCCCCTACCTAACCAATGAGATAAAAGTTCCCAGGGGTATTTCCACCTACTTTAGCAGCAGTTCCTGTTTGCCCTACTGCAAAAAAAATTCCACCGTGCCCCTCTCTTGAAAAATTCAAGATGGAGAAACCCTTGTCGAATTGGGCAGGGCCGATGTACCCTCCCAGAGGTTTGGCCGGGGTAATGAGCAGTCCCCTCCTCTATGGTCACGTCAAACAAGATCTGGGGTCAGCTCTTCCCCCACTGGGTCTGATGCCTTCTGACTCGGAGGACAATAATTGCAGCTTTTCCAAGTGTCACCTAATATTTACTTGTGACAGCGGAGGCTCCATTTTGAAGTATAATATGTTCTGGGGATTCCCCCAACTGGTCTTGAAGGGGAAATAGAAAACACCTCTCCACACCCAAGCCATTGTGTCTGCTCTGGGGGCATTTTTCACTGCTCATCAGGGCTAATCACCCACTGAGCTGTTGCTGGAGAGGTAATACACATTAGCCTCAAGGGGTTTCGGACAGAGAAAATGTAACTGTGTAATAGTTATGTTTCCTTAATAAGAATTAAACAAATAATAAAAAGAGTGGTTTAATCATATTTCTAGCTATTCCCAATCCAGAGATAGCAGAATTTATATTTGATCTGGTTTCCCACTATTTCCTATGGGCTGGGCAAAGTGAAAAGTGGAAATAGATTTTGAGTGCTGGCCACTGTACGAACATATTAACTTTACATTTATGCATGTCCTACTTTTAAATACCATACACCCTGCCGTTTGGGTTGCAAAGCCTACACGGGTGACTTATTAATATTTAAAATAAAGATTTTCTCTTGTTTTCACCTGTCCTGTTGGGTACATGGTGTCTAAAGGTCAGGCATGTTGAAAAACAATATTATTATGTCCCTACAATGGCAAAGCCCAAAAAGCTATTCTCAGTGGCCTAGCTGTCCTATGGAAAACCAAAGTGCTGATTAAAATACTAATAATGCTAATTCTGGGAAGTGAACAGCTAGAAAAATAATTAAACCACCATTTTAATAGTTCTCAAAAATGTAATTCAATGGTGAAGTCAGATGTTTAATAAATATTAAGAGAAAAGTTTCTTCTAGAAAGATACCCTTTCCATGCCTAAGCTTTCAAAAGGCTAATTTGTATTAGCTTCTGCCAACTCCCAGTTTATGCTCAGCCTTGAATGGGATATTAACAAGATGTGAAATTACTCTCAAGAGCTACACAATACTTTAACCTGAATAGAGAGAGATGACTCATCTGAGCTGAACAGAATATGCAGGGTGGTGCTATGGGCATCCTGACAGGTCTGTTTGAGCCTCATGTAACAATTTGGTGCACTAGAAAGCAAGAAAACAGGATACCAGGACTATTCTTGTGTATCCCCTGTCTAGATGTTGTAGGACCCTGGTTTTGTCCTACCAGTGTTCTGTCTCCTCGTTTGTTCTAAGTCTGATTCAAACTGCTACAAACTTAATTATAGTGTTACATGTCTGACCTCCTTGTGGGGAACACAACAATCCCCAAGAGGAATTCTCCTAAAGTGCCGAGCTGATCAGAAGCAACTGGACTTGGACTGGTCTTTGCTGTTGGCCTCAGCCTGATACATTGAGACACTTGAGGTTCCCTCCCCTGAGGTGCCAGGACCTTACAAGTGTATCCTTGTAGTAATTTCGGGCCTGGAAGAAGTTTCAGCATGTTTCATCGGAAAAGTGATAAAGTCACTCTCTACGTTGGGACTTAAAAACTTTTTCTAACTTTTTGACTTCCAGACTTTTCACATGACCAATCCACCATCACGGCCATCCTCAAACTGCATGGCAGTCCCAGTGTAGACTATGATTGGTGCTTTGTGATTTTTGGTGCTTCAGAAAATTGGGCCAGAGCAAAGGCTTCAACCAAAGGTACATTGACGAATGAAATTCTCATAAGAAATGGAATAAAGCATGGTTGTCTTTTGGCCCCAACATTATGTTATATATTCTTGGCAGATCTTGTGGGACAAATTGTAGAATCAAACTTTTCATGTAAGATACAGGACTTAGATTTGGGATGCCTTCTGTTTGTGGATGATCTGGTTTTGAGCTCATTAGACCCCAGATGCCCCCTCCAAAAAATATAATTCTTTGCAATCTTATTATGCTGAAAACAAACTTGTCATAAATGTTGAGCAAACAAAAGGTTTGTGCCATTCGAAACGGATCTATACAAACCTCATGGTGAATAAACAGTATTAAAGTAGAAGTAGTTAAAAATCATCAATATCTAAGAATGACATTTTAAGCAACACTATCTTGCTAGGGCTAAGGCTAATATTATTACAATAATACTTCTCTGGTGCATTACCATAGCTGGATGCTTCTCAATGAATCCACTTTTGAAATCTATAGCTGGGAAGTTTATTCCTAAGCTTTTTTTAGAGAGTGAAATTTTGTTTCAGGATGGTCGTACACAATTTTCCAATCTGGAGAGTGTATTACCAACTCTGATTTTACTTGGCATTACTTTTACACGAGTATTCAGACGGAAATTAAAAAAAAAGTCTAACTGTGAGTCTGGAACATTCTAATCAAGAATCTAAAATTAGTCTGTGGGAGATGGAACCATGACTTCATCTCCCACAGTCCCCTAAATGTTCATGACTAATATGTGGCAATGCCTTTTGCAGTAATCTGTCAACAAACTGTAAATAGACTGGCGATGAGTGGTCATATAAGAAATACCTCTTTCTTTGCTCAGTACAGAAAAAAAAACATTGCTAGAGTATAAGCCGAAAGAAAACATTTTATGTTCTGGAATGGAAATTTTTAAACCGAATGTTTTTACCGAGGGGCTCCTTGTAGAAGAGCAGAATCTATTTAATAGCTATGTTAGATTTCTAAGAAAGCTAACAAAATGAGCGTTTTTTGATTATGTGGACAAAGTTTTCTAGACAACAATCTTTGTAACTATCTCACTAAACATTAAATAATGTTTAAATCCACCATGATTTCTTAAAGTGAATAGCAAGCCAATTGAATACTTGTTCACTTATCTCGCTGTCCAATGCTCTTTTTTTGTCAGGGAGTAGACAGTTTTCCTCAGAGCCATCTTAAGATATCATGGGACCCTGGGCAAAAAACTATTATGGGGCGCTAATGTGTGTTAGAAACTGTGAAGAAAAATAAGATAGACAAAAACGTCACTCTCCATATATAGAAAAAAGCTAGACTGCTTGAGTGACTTATTTAGTAGAGAATAGTGTAGTGAACCACTGGGTATTGCAGAAGGGACCAGCAGGAGGTCAGACAACTGGTTTGCAACCACATCTCAGTGTAGAGCTTGGCAGTAGGAATGCATCAGAGCACCCAAAATTCCTACACATTGTGCATATGAGTTCTGGGTTATCTCACATTTAGCCCCGAAACTCCCAAGCACATTGTGTGTTTAGGATGCATTGATAAGCGGTCCAACTGTACATACAAAACTAGCAGTTTGGTAAGTAAATTTGGTGACAATCAATATGTCTTAAGCAATGCCATTAGCTCCGCTCACCCCAAACGCAGGTTTTTTGCTTCCTCCCCTTGTTGTCTGAGCCTCACAAAGGCAGTAAGGAGTGGGAGAATACTGCATGCGGCAAACTTTCTGAGTGTGTCAGTCCAGACGCTGCCCGTGCCACTGTAACATCTTGCTTAGATACCGGTGTTAGGCCTCCCTGTGTTCCAGAAACAGAGAGCTTCAGCATTCATTTCTATGCTTTAGAAGCCCAAGGGATACTTAATACCTTGCCAGGTGGCCAATTTGCCTCCTACAACATGATCCACTCCCCTGTGGTGTTTGTAAAGAGAAAGGAGATTATTGCGGGGATGGTTCCACTTCAGGTGAGTGCAGAATGGAGGGGTGTGTGTGTGTCCGTGTGTGTGTGTGTGTATGAATGTGTGTGTTGGTATGTGGGCATATGTGGCCTTAGTGTGAGTGTGTGAATGTGCATGTAGATGACAACATTTTGCATGTATGGCTCTGTGTATGTGTGTGTTGACAGCATCCCATAAATTCGGTGTTTACACTTAGCATAAGAAGTCTACCCCTGGAAAAGGGTGGGCATTCATAGTCTACAGCGATCATACCTTAGAAATAGTGATGGGGTGATATGGTACTGACATCTGGAGGCCATCTTAGTATTGGTTAGACTTTCTTCCATAATATATAGCTTCCCAGTAGTCCCCGTTGACTTTTGTGGGCCACTACTGACCCATTGTGCATGTTCCTTGCTAAGATGAGAAATCCCCAATGTCTGGGCCACTTGGCTTTAGATGGAAAGATCTGACATCTTGTGGCCTCCCCACCTCATGACAAGAATCTTTGGCATGATTAACATTCCTGACATCAAATATGTAGGGTAGCAGTAAATGTCAGGACCTATTTTAACAGACAAGCAAACTTTAATGGTGAGGCTAGCTTATTTACAGACATAACAAGCATTTGCAATGCAATAGGTCTCGCATTTATGAGAGTTTGAGCTATTGGCATTGTAAATGACAATGCCTTTTATTTATGTGTTGTTCATAAAACAGATAAATAAAAGGCATTGTCATTTACAATGCCAATAGCCTAACAACACACGCAACAGGGGGTGTCTCCATAGGAGGTTACAAAATGAGACTAAGGAGGGACTACTGAGCCTTTTGACAAATGAACAGCTACCGATCTGAGGCGGTGTGCCGAGGGCAAAAGATCGACACCGAATTGGAGGGGGGGCGTGGCGCAGGAGGCGTCTCTACCCATGCGGCTGGTCAGTGGCCTGCAGATGGAGGTGGAAACACCGGGCGCAGCCGGAGGCCGGGAGCCGAGTGAGGAGGAGCTGGTGAGGCATCGCTGTGTCACCGAACACCGCTAGCAGACGGAGGCAAAGAGGCGGGTGGCCGCCTACAGCAAGTGGAGCTGGAATACACCAA
This sequence comes from Calotriton arnoldi, assembly GCA_963921515.1. Taxonomy (NCBI): domain Eukaryota; kingdom Metazoa; phylum Chordata; class Amphibia; order Caudata; family Salamandridae; genus Calotriton; species Calotriton arnoldi. The sequence continues at coordinate 269,447 of CAWUFW010012755.1, forward strand.
GCGCCACACAGGCAGAGCGGACAGGCAAGCAGGCCTCATATCGGAGGGAACAGCCTTGCTCCCTCGCCTTCCCACACATCATCATAGGGGAGGACACAGCTCTTTGGCCAAATACCTGGCACACCATGAGTCTGTAAAGTCTGAAGACACCCCCAGCCATCCCCAACCCATACGGCTGGTCCGAGGCCTGCAGACGGAGGCGCGCACACCGGGCACAGCCGGAGGCCGGGAGACAAGTGAGGAGGCACTGGTGAGGCACCGCTGCATCACCGAACACCGCTAGCAGACGGGGGCGAAGAGACGGGTGGCTGTTTACAGCGGGTGGTGCTGGAGTACAGCAAGCGCGTAGCTGGCAGAGCTGACAGGCAAGCAGGCCTCACATCGGAGGGAACGGCCTTGCTCCCTCGCCTTCCCACACATCATCGCAGGGTAAGACACGGCCATTGGGCTGAATACCCGGCACACCCTGAGCCTGTAAAGTCAGGAGACACCCCAACCATCTCCAACCCCTGTCCCCCGCCGGAGGCACAGTGCGCAGGGACACACGCGGCTATATTGCGACAAGGAGGCCCCTGACAGGGGTGAAGAGGTACGCGGATGGCCAGGACCAGGTATCGGGGACCAGGGAGCCAGGAAATACCCACAGAGCCTGCATCAAAACATAGGGCTACAGGCACATATTGGAGACCAACTGGACGGCACTGTGTTGGTTGGCCCTGGGAACTAGGAGACCGGGAGAACAACGGTCACGCACGAGAAAATGGCTGAACGGTGGAGTGCGATAAGAGGTAGCTGGGACTAAGACATTAGTGGAAGGGGAAGTACAGTGGGCAGCCTATACAGAATGTACTGGGGGCAATAAGGAACAACAAAGGTTTCAAGACACCACAAGGGGGGATCAACCCCAAGTGCCGGATAACGCACCAGAAACGGGAGTGGGAGCGAAGCAAGGCACAAGACAGCCGACAAGTGAGAGCACACATGCCACGTATAAGCTCAGGCTGCCCTAAGAAAAGGAAAACAGAAAATAGACAGCGCCTACGGAGGAGGACGGACTAGAGAGTTGGAATCCTCAGACACCTCATAATAGAAGGTTGCCACAACACGCACCCGAATGAAGCCAAAGTGACACGCAGGGGCGCATACTAATAAAATGGATAAATACGCAGTCCCAATACAAGCGGCGACGTCCCAGGTCCAGCCTCGGGAAGAGCTGGCGGAACCGTCACTGAGCGCGATTATGGCGGCCATAGCGGATATTATGGGCACGATAGATCCTAAAATCGACGCAGTAACTGTGGACGTCAATCTCCTGAGAGCGGATCTTAGAAAAATGTTGGACAAGGTGGCCGCAACGGAAATGGAGGTGACGCAGCTCCAGACCAGCACGAAGAGCCTAGAGGAACGGGTCCAGGCCCTCACAAAACAACAAGAAGCAATGGCGGCCAAACTGGAAGATCAAGAAGGGCGGGCACGAAGAAACAATATAAGAGTGGTGGGGGTAACGCTGAGGGCATGGAGGGCCCTAGTGTTGACCTGTTCCTGGAGGACTTGATACTAAACCACCTGAAGCCAAAACGAATCTCCAACTACTTTACTATTGAGCGTGCACACAGAGCGCCCATTCCTAAGCCTAAGCCAGGTGCTTCGCCCAGGACAATTATTGCAAGGATCCTCAATTTCCGAGATAGGGACACCATCCTTCAGACAGCACGCTTGCATGGGGACTTATGACACGAGAACGCTGTGATACGGTTCTTTTCTGACTTTACACTGAATGTGCAATGGCAGAGACGAGCATTTGAGGGAGTAAAGAGGGAACTACGGGCCAAAGAAATTAAGTACTCTGTGATGTTTCCGGCCAAATTGAGAGTCATCACTGAAGGGAAAACATGGTACTTTAACTCTGCAGAGGAAGCATGGGAGTGGCTGGAGGGGTGGCGCAACGTGGGCCACAATTCCCAACGAGGGAGATGATGAGAACAGCAAAAGATTGCATCGGAGAGCACTGAATAGGAGAGCACTGGTCTTGGTATCGAGAGATGTGGAAGGAGGGTCTGGAAAGTGAAGAAGCCCGTGGAAACCTATGCTGAGGACTGTGAAGGACAGGTCGTATGCCACAGTTGGGGTGGTAGGGGTGGGGGTCTATGAGACCAGACTCTCAACCATAGAGACAATCTTGGCAGTTACAAGTCAATCAAGTTGCTACAGGACTAAAACAAATATTTTAAGATTTGGGGGTGGGAGGGACCTGGAGGGGGTGCTCCTATAGTTTGGCACCGGCCAACCCCAGTATAGTTACTAGGTTCAGGGCGACAGGCACTCTGCGAGTTGGGGAGGTGAGGGGTTGACACACCCGCCAGCAGGGTAGCAGGATGGGGGGTAGTTGCAATTGGGGGAACAATGTGTTTACTGTTTCTATTGTGGTAATGGTTCTTATTTATTATTGAAACATCAGTTTGAGATGTTAGTACAGCATGCTGATATTATGGTGGGGAAACCAGTACAGACATGGCATCTGCAGTGGCTGTGACATCCCAGGGGAGGGGTCAGAATGCGAAAGGGTGGCACCAGGGGGAACACCGAGGGAATACTAGCCTTAAAGTCATGTCATGGAACGTGAATGGTTTGGGGAATCGTATTAAACGCATGATAGTCCTACAGTACCTGCATCGACACTCCCCAGACGTGGTGCTGCTTCAAGAAACCCACCTGAAGGGCAATAGGTACCGAGCGCTTGATAGGTGTGGATACAAGCTAGTCGCCCATGCCGGCTACACAACCGGATCAAGAGGAGTGAGAATACTTGTAAAGACGGGTCTCCCACTGGTGGTGGGGAATATTTGGCACGACCCTCTGGGAAGGTCTGTGGCCCTCATGGGAAAGTGGGAGGGACAGACTATCAATGTTGTCTCAAGTTGCATACCGCCGGCCATACAGTCAGAGGCGTTCTCAGCGCTGGGGACCCAACTGGTTGATCTCCCACCAGGACTACTGATGTTGGGGGGCAACATGAACTCCACTATCGACCCTGGGCAAGATAGGGGAACTACGACAACTAGAGAGAGAGGAGGAGAGCCACTTAGAGCTTTTGTCGAGGCCATGGGCTTGGTGGATCTCTGGCGTCTACATAACCCCGGAACTCGCCAATACACCTTTTACTCAGCAGCACTCCGCAGCTACTCTTGCTTAGACCACGTCTTAACACACAGGGGGAGTGAAGCCTGGTTCTGTAATGCCCGAATTGGTCCACAAAGTATCTCAGACCACTCTCCGGTGGAGGTGACCGTGCGGGGGCCGATGCGAACCAATACTCTACCACCCAGAATACATTTTTGGTTCTTTAAAAACAAGGAAGATACCGAAAAAGTTAGGGAGAGGGCACAACTCTACTTCCAGGAGAACAAGGGTACAGTTGACTCGGCCTGCACCCTGTGGGAAGCATTTAAGCCAGTTATAAGGGGACATATCCAGGCCAGCATAGGTGGCAGCAACAAGGAAAAAAGGTTGAAATGGGACAGACTGGAGACCGAAGTGGTAGAGATGGAGGCAAGTTTCTTAGAGGGAGGAAGAACTGATCAAGCACTAGCGCACCGCCTAGATATCAAGAGGCAGGAACTGCGAGATAAGGCGAACAGCGCCGCAAGATCGGTGGCACTGGCCACGCAAAGACGAGTATATGATCTGGGGGACAAGGCCAACAAAATGATTGCTTGGTTAGAGAATAGGGACAGAAACAGAAATTGGGTAGCAGAAATACGCGACAAACGGGGAGATACGTATAGTACTGGGGGGACGTAGCGCGAGTCTTTGCAGAATACTATGAAGAGGTCTACACATCCACACCTGACAGGTCAGAGACGGATTGTAGGGAACTACTAGCCGAAATGAGACTTCCGGTGTTGTCCGACAAGGATAGGGAAGACATTGAGAACGATATAACAACTGAAGAAATAATAGGTGCCATACAGGACTATAGGCAGGGAAGGCCCCGGGACCAAATGGGTTACCTGTGGAGTTATTCAAATGCGCGGCGAGTGTGGTGGCACCATACCTATTGGACATGTTCAACGAGGCGAGGGAAAAGGGGGAAAACCAGCAGATCAGCGAACAGCAACCATTGTTGTAATTCCCAAGGCGGGCAAACCGGCGGACCAGTGTGGCTCGTACCGGCCTATATCCTTGCTGAATATGGAAGTCAAAATACTGGCTAAGGTCCTTGTGAACCGCCTTCTGGGGCAAATCACGACATTGATACATCCAGAGCAGTCTGGTTTTATGCCTCAACGCAGCACCAGGCTCTATCTTAGATGCCTCTACGGGGTAATGCACCTAGTAAGATCCAATCCAGGGGTGGAAGCGGTGCTATTGTCACTTGATGCTCGTATGGCGTTTGATAGTATCGAGTGGCACTACCTGTTCGAGGTCCTGGGAAGATTTGGGTTTGGTCCCCGGTTTCAATCCTGGATTAAATCATTATATAAAAATCCCTTGGCCAGGGTGTGGGTGAACGGTTCGGTGTCCCGCTCTTTTGCTCTTCATAAGGGGACAAGACAGGGGTGCCCTCTTTCCCTGGTTCTATTTGCACTGACATTGGAGCCACTAGCGGCATGGGTGAGAGGGGGATCCAGTGATCTCCAGAATTCCAGGGGGGGAACAATGGGAAGAGAGAATATCATTATACGCAGATGATGTCTCCCTGTATGCGACAAGACCCCGATTCACAATAAGCCGGTTACTACATATTTTTAAGTTATTTGGGGGTACTCAGGATACCAGATTAATTGGGATAAATCTCTCTTGTGCATGCTATCAAAAGACCCCCCGCCTGTGCTCGGTGAGGAAATTAAACTCCAAGTCAAAGATAGCTTTAAATATTTGGGCATACTTGTTACCAAGACAGATACGGGATTTCTGGAAGGAAATCTACAACCGCAATTGGAACGCCTAAAACGGGATGTCGCCCACTGGAGGACTCTGCCGATCTCCCTGATGGGGAGAGCAGTCCAATTCAAGATGATGTCGCTGCCAAGAATGTTGTATATCCTTCAGAACACCCCATATCCAATACCCGACAAATTCTTTAGGGAAGTTGACAGCGAGCTAAGGAAATTGCTGTGGGATGGAGGAGGGGCAAGAATTGCGCTAGCTAAACTTCAGAGAGGAGTGTATGAAGGTGGTTTGGCTAATACCAGATCTCCAGAAATACTAATGGGCATCGCACTTAATGACGATCAATGACTGGATATTTTCAGATAGGAACGACCCGGCATATCGAGTAGATCATTGGATGATGGGGACTAGAGGATACTCAGGAGCACTATATCGACGGGAAGGAAAAGAAAGTATGCTGCCACACACTAAGACTGTTGGATGTGTGGGCAAGGGCTAACAAATTCCTAGGGTGGGACAACAGATTGATAGAAAGAACCCCGCTGTGGGATAGCGATATGCTACAAGAGGTGGGCAAACTGCAAGGTTTTGGCAAATGGAAGTTGATAGATATAGTACATCTAGGAGATGCATGGAGGGGCCAGGCGATAATCTCATTCACAGACCTGCAAAAAGAATACCAATTAGCAGAAACAGAAAAATATCGCTATCTGCAATTGGGACATGCACTGCGCAGACATATCAGAGAAGGGAAACAACTCCCTGAATACAGCCCACTGGAAGACCGGCTTGTATTGGACCCAAACCCAGAAAAGATTATCAATAATTCCCCGGATCTGCTCAGGACAGTACGGGAGGCATGGGAGTCTGATGTCGATTTGCTGGAGGACGATGACTGAGCGGAGGCCGTGCAAAGCCCTGGAGAAGTAGCAATTAGAGCAAGATTCCGACTTGTACAGTTAAAAATTCTCCATAGGTCGTACTCCACCAGCACACTTATGTATAAGTTGGGACGCACTCTCACGGAGGGTTGTCAGTAGGGTTGCGAACAGAAAGGCAACTTTTTTCATATAATTTGGGAATGTCCTGCAATACAAAATTCTGGGGGAGGATAACACGGGTAATGTCAGAGGTGATTGGGCAGACAGTCCCTACGGAGGCCAGATGGCACATACTATGTGATTCGGGGGATCAGACGTGGCCGAAATACCAAAAGATTTGGCTACTGGTGGCGGCGATGGTGGCCAAAAGGAATATCGCCGGGGCTTGGGGGGCCACTCAACCCCCGACGATAGCTCAATGAAAAATAGATATGGATTAGTGCTGTGCAGCTGAGAAGACAATATACGTGAGTAGAGGATGCCCCAAAAAGTGGGAAAAAGTGTGGAGCCAGTGGGATACATACAGGAATCCTTGAGGGAAGTTAGGTCATCAAGGCGGGAGGGGTAGATAGGCTTAGGGAACCACTAGGGATGATTTTTGATCTGTGGGGATTGTCGCAATAAAGGATTGTAGACTACGATGTAAGGGGGATGCACATGTATAATTGAATAATGACTGAAGTAATGCTGTACATTATCTCTGACGTCAGTTTAATAAAAAGAAGTTTAAAAAAAAAGAATGTAATGGGATGACCATCCATGCCTACTTCTACGTGTGGTCCACTCTGGTCTACCTCTAAGACTGCGTCAAGTGTACAGACACCTCTTCCTCTCCCCTGTCCCGTAAACCATGCGACTGATGTTATTTGGACACCTCCTGGAACGTTCCCTTGACCAAGAGCTACGGTTCCCACTATTGCCTGCACCTGATCACTGCAGTACCTGGCGTACAGTAGGATTTCATCCATGGACTTGTTTTGCCAGCAGATTAGGTGCTGTTGGATCATGAGTCTGATCTCCGGCCTCAGTCCTGTCACAAATTTGGATACAAATTGTCCCATATCTTTAGGGTCGAGCGTATCTAACCCACTGTACTGCTTAAGGGCTTACAACAGCCTTTCATAATAAGCATGTACTGACTCTTAGGTTTCAGGGTTGTTCTATCTATCTAAGCCCAATCAATGTCTTGAGGGGCTATTTTGGACAGCAGCCATGTGATCACCTGATCGTACTTCATAACCAAAGGCGAAGGACCCTGAGTTACTGGGTCCCTCTCTGGTTCAGCAGCAGGCCACTCAACAGCTTTCTTACAAGCAGATCATAGATCACTAGGAACCACAATTTCAAACAAAGTATTTAAGTCAATCCATAATACTTTCAAGGTTTTAGCAAAGCAATCAACTTTTATACCACTCTGCAGGTTTCTCCCTCAACCTGGGAAAATCATTCGTAAATTCAGCAAGATCACCCAGACTCCAAGGAACATGCACATACCCTCCATTAGGCACTTCCCATAACGGATATGCCTCTACTCCCTGCGTTCCCCCTCCTGGATGTGGTGTATCTCCTATCGCCTTTCTTTGACCATCTCTCTTCCCACCTATCCAGCATACTCCAAGCCCTTATTCCTATTACCAGCTCTTGGATGTGCATCTTAAACCCTGCCACTCTCTTTTCCTCTAGCTCCTGGTCACTGTAGGTAAGTCTATGATTTCCTTGCAATGTTTTTGTTCAGTTATAAGTCTACTTCATACCTCTGAGCCAATTCTGACATCTTTTCATGTGCCTGTCTCGCCCTTCGAGTGACATCCTTCGCTACAGACAACAGGTCATCTGGCTCATAAGTCTCTATTCTGTCTAAAGGTAAGTTCCCACTGATGATCTCGTCCACCTCAGCCTTCAGCTAACCCTGGGCGGTGAACTCCGCTTGTGGAGTTTGCAGAGTTTTCCGCACTCCGCGTTACGTGGAGATCGCGGAGATCCGAAAACCTCTGCCCCGCAGAGGTAGGTACCTTTGTCCAAATAGGGACCCTTACTTCTAGTCAGGGTAAGGGGGATACACACTTTAGATAAACCCTGCTCACTCCCTGGGTAGCTTGGTACGAGCAGACAGACTTATCCCAAAGGTAATGTGTAAAGTATTTGTACTCAAAACACACTTGACCCACAGTGGTTGGTGTACATCACTAGTTTAGTGCAAACCACTACGCAACCACATACTGTGTTTTATTTTTGGCTCTATTTTTGATCTGACGCTTAAAGTATCCACGCACCATGTCTCTGAATGGTAAATCAGCAAGTGTGGCTGCAGACTTATAGTTTGACATTGAAATGTTGAGTAGTTACAAAGTAGAGCATCTCAAGCAATTCTGCAAGAGCTTTGGATGTCCCATGAAGAACACCTCTAGGAAAGAGGAGCTACAGAAGGCCCTAGGGGCCTGGTGGGAGGCCAGACAAGCTGAGGAGACAGATGATGCAGATGTGGATGGGGGTGCACCAAATGGTGGTTTCAGATCCCAGGAATTGCCTGTTGGGAGAGCAGCCTCTAGGGCTGGCAGCAATCATTCTTCCAGAAATTGGGCGCCAGAGGAAATGGAGGAAAGGCACAGTGCCAGGGATCATGAGCTGGAGGTTTTGAGGCTCCAGACCATGTCAGAGGAGAGCAAGAATGCTCATGCTTTGGAGGAAAATAAATTGATCTTGGCCCATGAATTGAGCATGAGAGAACTGGACATTAAAGCCAAACAGGTGGAGTCCAGTACAAATGGTGGCAGTGCACAGCCAGTGCAAGGGGGTAAGATTTACATTCCCAAGGACCTAGTTCAGAATTTTCAAAAGGGGGAGGATATTTATGAATGGTTTGCATCTTATGAGGCAGCACTGCATATCAATGAGGTCCCTGAGAAACATTTGAGGGTGGGCCTGTGGAAACACTTTGAGGCCAATGGGAGGAACACTTTGACACCTTTGGTGGAGGCGGGTGCTCTGACCTATCCCAATATGAAGGAGGCTTTATGCCTCAGGTATGGGCTCACATGAGTACAGGGAAAAGTTTAGGTTCTTCAGGAAACTTGAGTCCAATACTTGGGTTGAGTGTGTGAACATGTATTGCAGAGCACTGGATGGTTGGATAAAGGGCAGCAGGGTAACTGATTACCAGGGGTTGTACAACTTGATTGGTTGGGAGCACATGAGTACTTTGTGTGTTCCAGAGCTGTGCCAGCATCTGATGGATAGTGAGCTGATTGACCCCAGGAAGCTTGCTCAGGAGGCGGACCACTGGACGTGTAACAGAGTCCACAAGGTGTATGTGGGAAACCCAGCCAAAGGTGGGCATGGTCCCCAGAAGAAGAGTGGGGGGGGACAAGGGTAACCAAAAGGAGTTATCTAAAGGGCCCCAAAATAGTTCCCAGGGTGAAGATTCCCAGCCCCCCAGTTCTAAGAAGCAATGGCCCTCTAAGGGGGGCCAGACAAGTGTTCTCACAAGTGTTATGGATGTGGTCAGGAAGGCCACGTGGCGAATGATCCCAAGTACCCCAAGGCACCACCAGCACCCACTGGTGCACCGTTCGAGGTTAGTTAGTGTAGTGCTGGGGGAGGAGTTGGTTCCTAGTGAGGGTGGGGAGCCAGTTGTGATGTCGCGTATATCATTATGAAATAGAGAGATGGTCAAGGAAACCTGCCTGCCAGATAACACTAAGAAATACCTGCAGTGGGTGACCATCAATGGGAGGAGGGTGGAGGCTCTTCGAGGCACAGGGGCCAATGTGACATCTGTCAGGTGTCAATGGGCGTCTGAAGAGCAGGTAAATCCCCAATGTACTTCACCCTGTAGTTGCTGCAGACAACTCTAAGCGCCTGTGTAAGGTGGCGCAGGTTCCATTTGAGTGGGTGGGGGGTCTCAAGTTCCTTGAAGGTCGTTGTAAGTCCATCCATGCCTGTTGACTGTTTGCTTGGAAATGACCTGGAGAGCTCTCTTTGGAGGGAGGTGGGTTGCCAGGTTCATTTAAAGATGTTGGGACTGCCTGAGTGGGCCTGTGTGACTACTCAGTCAATGGCAGCCAGTAGGGGTGATCAAGAGGACCTGGAGCCTGAAAGAGTGGCCCAGGTGCCTGCAAGAAAGAGGAAGGGACGGGTGTGGCAAACCAGCCCCCGAAGTTCCCATGGTCCAGGAGGAGGCAGAACCTGAGGGGGATGCCCTGGAACCTACAGGGGAACAAGTGGCCGAACTGGGAGACCTGCGTGAGCTGACCCATTGGCAGCAGGAAGAAGGTCCCTCCAGGGAGGAGTTCTGCAAGGCGCAGATGGTATGCCCTACTCTTGTTGGTTTGCAGCAGCAGGCTGCAGACCAGGCAGCAGGTGGTCCATCCGGATCACATTTGATTTATTGGGAGAATGGTCTCCCTTTCAGTGAGCCTAAAGTTGCTGAGCAGCCCATGTGCTGGTTGTACCCGCGTACTACAGGGCCTTCCTACTGAGTTTGGCTCATGATGTGCCTCTGGCAGGACATTTGGGGACGTCTTCCTACCATGCCTCTTGTTTGCCTACAGGGTGGTACCGCAGAAATCCTTAGGGTTCAGTCCCTTTGAATTGCTGCATGGGCAACCTGTGAGAGGACCTCTGAGTCTGGTGAAGGAGGGCTGGGGGAAAACTCCTGGTAAGACCCCCCAAGATGTGTTCAGCTACATGCTGGCCTTCAGAAACCAGATTCTGTGCTTCAGGAAAATAGCTCAGTTGAACCTGGAAGCCAGCCAGGAGATGAAACGCTGGTAAAACCAGAATACCACTCTGGTTGAGTTTCAATCTGGCCAAAAAGTGTGAGTGATGGCACCAGTGGAGCCTTGTGCGCTCCAGGACAAGTGGACTAGTCCAATTTGAAGTGGTGGAGCAGAAGAGTGATGTGACCTACTTGGTCAACTTGCTGACTCCCAGGAACCCTTTGAGGGTCCTACACGTGAACTGCCTCAAACCTCCCTTTGAGAGATCTGAAGTAACAATGCTCCTGGCTACAGATGATGGAATGGAAGAGGAGAGTGAACCTCTTTCTGACCTCCTGTCAGCCAAGGAACATGATGGGCCAGTGGATGGAGTGAACTTCTCTCCCACCCTGACCCCAGAGGACTGTTGCCAGGTGCTAGGACAGTTTGCCTCCCTTTTCTCCCTGACTCCAGGAATCACCAATCGGTGTGTTCATGATGTGGACACTGGGGACAGTTTACCTGTAAAACATCAAATTTACAGAGTAACTGACAAAGTCAGGGCCAGCATTAAGGAAGAGTTTTCCAAGATGTTGGTGTTAGGGGTGATAGAGCCCTCCAGCTGCCCCTGGGCTAGCCCAGTGGTTTTGGTTCCAAATGCTGCTGCACCCGGTGCCACTCCTAAACTCTGGTTCTGTGTAGACAACCGTGGGCTAAATGCCATCATCAGGACTGACGTGCACACCATCCCCAGAGCTGATGAGCTCATTGATCGGCTGGGAGCTGCCCAGTACCTTAGTGCGTTTGATCTAACATCTCGGTACTGGCAGATTGCCTTGACTTATGGGGCAAGAGAGAGGTCTGCGTTTTCAAAGCCAGAGGAGCACTACCAGTTCCATGTCATGCCCTTTCAGTTGAAGAACGCCCCTGCCACATTCTAGAGAGTGGTCAACCAGGTACTGTCCGGGCTGGAGGAATTCAGCGCCGCTTACCAGGATGACATTGCTGTGTTCAGCTCCAGCTTGCAGGAAAACTTGCAACACCTTTGTGAGGTGTTGAAGTCTCTGCAGAAGGCAGGCCTCACTATCAAGGCCAGTAAGTGCCAGATAGGGCAGGGATCTGTGGTGTACTTAGGGCAACAGGTAGGAAGCGGCCAGGTAGCACCCCTACAGCCTAAGATCAACACCATTCTGGCTTTGGAGCCCCCCAAGACCCAGACACAGGTGAGAGCCTTTTTAGGTCTCACCGTGTACTACAGATAGTTTGTAAAGGGGTACAGCACCATTGTTGCCCCCTTGACAGAGCTGACTTCAAGGAAGCAGCCAAGAAAAGTGATCTGGACCGATACCTGGCAGACCGCTTTTGATGCACTGAAATATGCCATGTGCATGGCGTCCGTGTTCAAGGCACCCAACTTCTCCCAAGAATTTGTTGTGCAGACAGATGCTTGAGAGCATGGTGTGGGAGCAGTACTCTCACAACTGAATGACGAGGGCTTGGACCAACCCGTAGCTTTCATTAGTAGACGGCTACTTCCCAGGGAACAGAGGTGGAGTGCAATTGAAAGAGAGGCTTTTGCTGTGGTCTGGGCACTGAAGAAGCTAAGACCCTACTTGTTTGGGACTCACTTCCGGGTTCAGACAGACCACAGGCCACTCAGATGGTTGATGCAAATGAGGGGTGAGAATCCAAAACTGTTGAGATGGTCCATCTCCCTACAGGGAATGGACTTTACGGTGGAACACCGCCCTGGTACAGAACACGCCAAAATGATGGTCTGTCCAGATTCTTCCGTCTTAGTGATGAGAACTCCCAAGAGGGTGGGTAGTTCTCCCCACCTTTCAGCTGGAGGGGACACGTGTTAGACTTGGCATCTTTGGCACGGTTTCCCCTGAATTCTTTGCCTTCACCTCCTGTATTTTTGATGCTCTGATGGATTTTGTTTTTGCTGGCTTAGATGCTTTGCTGATCAGTGACAAAGTGCAAGTACTCCCTGTGTAAATTGTTGTTACAATTGGTTCTCCCTGATTGGCATATTTGATTTACTGGTAAGTCCCTCGTAAAGTGCACTGAGTGTGCCAGGGACTGTAAATCAAATGCTACTAGTGGGCCTGCAGCACTGATTGTGCCACCCACATGAGTAGCCCTGAAAAGGTATTGCAGACCTGCCACTGCAGTGTCTACACGCAGTTTTAAACTACCATGTCAACCTTGCAAGTGTACCCACTTGCCAGGCCCTAACCTTCACTTTATTTACATGTAAGGCACCCCCATGGTAGGCCCAAGGTACCCCCCTGGGCAGGTTGCAGTGTATGTGAAAGGTAGGACATGTACTGGTGTATGTGACATGTCCTGATAGTGAAATACTGACAATTTCGTTTTTCACTATTGAAAGGCTATCTGCCTCATAGGATAGGATGGGAAATACTTTGTAACATTTTACAAGTATAACTTCCGATTGGGACAAGATAGAGAAATAAGGTTTAGGCTGTCTGAACTCAGAATGTATTAACACATCTTTTAGTAAAGATGGTTTTTAAATTGTATGTTCGAAAATACCACTTTTAGAAAGTAGGTATTTTTTTGTTTAACCATTCTGTGTGCCTCTGCCTGTTTGTGTATTGACTGTCTGGTTTTGGAGTGACATGGGCTGGGGATGTGCATTCACTGTAGACAGCCATTGGGGGGGGGGGCGGGGTGTTTGAGGTGTGTCTGGCCCTTCCTAGATGACTCAGAGCTGAGCTGAAAAGACCATGGCTGCATTTAGAGTAGTGGGAGGAGATTTCCTTTCACCTGAATAGAGCCTGTCTCCCTTGCACAATGCTGTCTGCACCCCCTGTGGTCATACTGCACCAGTGAGGACAGAACTGTTTTGGACTGGGCTCAGAGACCCTTGCACAAAGAGAACAAAGACATTTCGGGGTATAAGTATTACACCTGAAACCCCAGAACTTTAGATCACTTCTGGACTCGAGAGGAACCTTTGCCAAGGAGAAGAGCTGAAGAGCTGTGAGGAGGAGTACTGCCCCTTTGCTGTGTGCTGTGTGGAGTTGGCCTGCAGTTGCTGTTTCTGCCAAGGAGAACACAAAGACTGGAACTTTGCTTGAACCTGCTTGTAGAAGAATCTCTTAGGGCCTGTGTGTGCTGCCCTCCTGTTCTCAGGGACACAAAGACTGCACCCCCAGCTCCCCTTAACTCTGCTGCTGAGAGTTCTGACCTGCCAGGAGGTGCCTGTTCCAGTTTTGGGCCTCTGGAGGGAGTTGTTGCTGCTGGGAGCGGGAAGAAAAGAAGAATTGCAGAAATCGACGCATCGCTCTTCTTGCGGCTGTTTTCCCAATGCAGCACCGCCGTGGAATAAGAATCTCCACGCATCGCCACGCCCTGCCGAAACCCACGCAGCACCTGTCGCTGCTGCAAGAAACTACGCATCGAGGGATTACGGCTGAAGAAACCAATGCAGCGCCGTTCGATTCCACTGCATCAATCGCTGACTCATCCCGGATTTCCGCGCATCGTACCCATGCGGCAAGTTTTCCCGACACATCGCCCGCGTACCAGAATCGTCTTGGAGTCGGCGAATCACTTCCCCCTACAGACCGAATTTGACGCATCACTTCTCCTGCGTGGAGCAAAACTGTTGCATCGCCTCCCCAAGGTCTCAGGAACTGACGCATCTCTTTGTTTTCCATGCTTCCCATCTCTGCGGCTGTTTGGCCTTGTGAATTGACGCATCTACAGGTACTTTGTGAGAAATAACGCATCCATATTTTTCTATGTACCCAGTTGCTTGAAACCTTTTTAAAATCATATTCTTATTACATGTATGCTGGATTTTTGTCGTTTTGGTCTTGTTGATTTTAGATAAAGATACTTTATTTTTTTAAACTGGTGTGGTGTCCATTTGTGGTGTTATCACTGTATTACTGTGTGTTTTGAGTACAAATACTGTACACATTGCCTTTGAGGTAAGTCTGTCTGCTTGTGCCAAGCTACCCAGGGGGTGAGCAGGGGTTATCTAAAGTGTTTATCCCCCTTACCCTGACTAGAAGCAAGGGTCCCTATTTGGACAAAGGTACCTACCTCTGCCAACTAGAGACACCCATTTCTAACAGCTCTGATCTCTTGATCGGACATCAACAAGCAGACTATGCAAGCTGAAGTCTTATTAAAAAACTGTATTCATTAAGTTGCATAAATGTCAGGCCTTTGACAGAAAAACTACCCCTTAGTTTAAAATGTCGTAATGACTCAGGCAGCAATCTCTCAAGTTGTATAGATCTTATCGGCTCAGACCAAGGAGTTGCCCCTCGGGTTGCAGAGAATGTGCAGACCGAGACTTCTCAGCAGGATTCTTGAACATGTTATTTAAATGGCACAAGCTTCTCACAACATATAGGTCAGCTACATTGACTTAGAGATATTTTAAAAGTTCATCAAAAAAACCTTTAAAGTTAGAGAGATCTCATTGGATGCTTACATATATCTTACACACTTAGGCATCTGCCAGGAAGGTCAGACCTCAGGTCTAACAGAGCTGCACCCTTCAAGTAACAAAGCTTTTACAGATGAAGGCATTTATTGGCAAAGCTATTGCTGAAACATCCTTCAGGTTACGTAGCTCTTGCTATATTGTGCATTTAGCAACAGAGCTATCTCTAACTTCATGCCGATCTTACAAGGATCATACATCTGACAATGTATCTCCTCCCAGGTCACAGAGATCTTACATGTTCAAGCCTCTGGCAACAAAGCTATTACTTATGTTGCACGGATCCTTCAGACCCAGACTTCTGGCATGTGAGCTATTACTGTGTTCCATTGCTCTTAGATGCTTAGGCCTTTGCCAAAGGAGCTACCGCTCAGGTACGCAAGCTTTTTGCAGGCACGGGTTGTGATAGCAAAGCTAAGTCTCAGGATAAACAGATCTTACAGGCCCAGCTTCGTGACAACAGAGCTATCCTTCTGGGTGCTGGTCTAGGCTAATATCTATATTACAGGAGCAGTGTGTTCTATATGACTACCTTCAGACAGGATTAGTTTACCATGTTTAAGCTAGCTTGTACATCTGCCACTATGTAATTTGCCTACAAAGACACAATTTCAGTCGCATGCTAGAGCCAGAATTGGAAACCAGCTCCCCAAATTCCAAAGTCAGCTGTTCGGCCCTTAGTCACTCTGGCCCATGAAATCTCAAGCTGAGCCTGTTGTTTTCACTCGGTCATGCAAATAATGAAAATACCCAGAGCCCTCTAAACAGTTTCAAAATCTAAGGCACATGAGAACCGGTCTGCTGCTGTGCCCGCTTCTTTTTCAGAGCATCAACTGTAGTTCCTTACGGGGCTGTGTCTCTTGGTCCAATAAGGGTTTCAATAGCCCAATGTATTCTGCTGCAGCATTGATGAAGGACTTCATAGGAACTGACAACAACTATGGCCCTGACTCAGAGTTTGGCAGATGGGTTACTCCATCACAAATGTCACAGATATCCCGTCCACCTTACTACAAGTGCATAACGTCCCATGATATTTGTCAAAAGGCAGACAGGATATCCACCATGTCTGTGACGGAATGATCTTCTGCCAAACTCTAAATCAGGCCTTATATTTTGAGCACGCCAGCTGTTCAATGTATATATAAGGCTAGCCTGCTGCCTACCTGGCCTTAGATTTTTCAGCTGCCACACAGTGCATGTCATACAACTAGGCTCAGTTGCTGGTTGCACACATAGCTCTGCTGCAGACAGTGCTTGCTGCTCCAAAAGGCACGCACAGCTGGTATTGGCTGGTGTGCATGCATGTTTTGGGTTCAGCTCGGTGCACTGACTACAGCTGTGCACGTGCCAGTCCCAGTCAGCATGACCTTAAACCTTGTGGTGTCAGTAGGTAATTGTCTGGCAGAAAATGAAAAGATGTTTTTATACACAAGCATTATTTTACTGCAGTATCTCTATCCCATATCAGGGGCGCCTTCATAGATGGGCCCCTGGGCACTGTGTTTCATCCCCCATGCTTCAAAATGCCTTTTTTTTCTAAATCCTTTCTCTTTTGTCACTGCACAACAAAAATCTTTAGAAGCCATCATTCACATGACTTTACTTGCTGCCAACCAAAAACAGTCCTCATCAAAACTGAATTCCTACTACTGACAGTGCCATTAATATGCTGTGACAAGTAGTACATATCTCTTCATTATGAACCCAAGCATGCCAGTCATCATGTATCAGTGCCAGTGCTTGCATTGCTCATTTCAGTTGTGTTTCAACACGTGGTATTGTGAGATATGCAAATTTTAAAAAGTATTATGGGGTATATGTGCAAGGGGATTGCGCCACTGGTTCGTCACTTTTACCGACGTTCCGGTAGTGCAATGCCCTGCTCCATATTTGCAAAGTGGCATTAAGTCACTTTTTTTGGCCTAACGCCGCTCTGTAAATATGGTACCCCTTGACGCAGGTATCTGCGTGAAAGGGGTGTGCAATGGGTGCTGCTGTGGGCATTCCACCACAACACCCATTGCTTTTTGACGCTGCTCCAAATTTACAAAGATCTGTAAATCTGAGGCAGGGCAAAAAACTAACGCCATGCAAAAGCAGGCGTCAGATTGGTGCTTTCTCCTCGCTTTTGCTTTTTCTATGTGTGCTGCATTCTGCATTTATGATTGTTTTTGTGCATAAAGGGGTCCCTTCATGTACAAAAATAATCATTAAATTATGGTGATTTGGTCCACGCATGTCAAAGCTGCTCTCATGGTGACGTGGGAGAGGGGTCTCAATAGCTCGTGAAGGTCACTGCATAACAGCAGAGGGCATTTTCCTGCTGCAGCGTTATGCGGGGATAATCGGAACACCTGCACCCACTGCCCACTCTTTTTGACCGCGGGTAACTGCGGCCCCTGCGGTTGAGAAGGGCAATAGGCAACAGAATCTGTGTGAATTGGTGCCTCTGGTTTCTTCTTTCGCTCCTTTCAGTAATCTATGGCCCTCGATCAAACACAGTACCCTATTGCTTGCTGTCTTGAGAAACTGTTTCTGAGTTACCTGTTTTACCTCAAATATTGTTCTTAAAATTAAAACTGAGAAAGGGTATCACTACCTTAAACATACAAACTTTAGCACTGAATAACACAATTATTTGGGAAAAGAAAAAGAATACATATTTTTGTGATGTTATATAATCACTTTACTTTTACATTAGGAATCATTGAGTTTAGAATGTACTGTTCAATGCCCAACTGAATGAAGATGTTATTATCAACATAATACATCATTCGAAAACTAGGTTAAGGATAAGACTGGCTCATTTTACCTCACCAGTTCCTCCAGCTGCATGAATTATGTCAAATTATTGCACATTTGATAACTACTTCCAGCACTTTAGAAACTTTTTAGCGCAAAAACTGATCGTGAATTCACTTATTTTATTATTTATAAAGCGCTGTGGGCACCAGTGGCTTCTTGATGCTGAGTCTCAGAAGCACAAATAGCCTTCAGCTGACTGTCCCTAGCACAGAAGGATCGGCAGGGCCGTTTTAAATGTCAAAATATTTTCAGTTTCCCTTTAGTGTCTTAGTGTTCATCCTGACACCCAGACTGGTGCTCCAGGGCACTGGGCATTTTCCCAGTAGGCTGGCAGAGTGGGGGCCGGTTTCCCTGCTTGCAGAGGCCATTTTGTTGTTGACGTCTGGTCATCGCATTTCCTGCCTGCAGCGCTTAGGCACTTTAAAAATAAACAATGCCAAAACACATTGTTTTAAAGTTTGCCTGGTCAGACCAGCTCTCGTAAAAAGCGTTTGTTTTTGCGTTTGGTTGATTCCCATCTTCTGCACAGTCGCCTCTAGCAGCTCTGACCTTCAGGGCTATATATTGGGGGCAGAGTAACAGCTCTGTTCTTGCGTGGCTCAGAGTGTCCAGTACATCTGATTAAGACTTCAAAATTGAAACAGTGTTTTTCATTATAATCTGATCTTTGCAACTCATTTCAGTTTAGTATATTCAATTATCCCATTGCATTAAGAGAAGTGATAGATTGTAAACAAGAACTTAGACACATTCATGCCCTCCACCACTTCCCTGATGACAAACCTTTTGCCCCTTATAGGGGGCCTGGTGAAGCTACTGATGGAGTAACATTATTAGGTCGAGCCTGGGCAGCGCATGCCCTGCTCTGCGATTCATGCTGTATTGGAGTATGTACTTGAAGCCCGCCCACTCCCCACCCATATTTGTCATTGGCTTGTGTCATTGTCCTTAGTAAATGCTGGCTTCTGATTCGTTATTAGGCTTGTTAGTCTCTCCTTAGTACCGCCTTGTTTTCATTTGTAATCTTCCATGAGGACTGGCACTTTTACTTCTGTTACACAGTATGTCTTCTTTAGTCTGTAAGCACAATTTTCTTTAATGAGTTACTCTTACTTAAGGAGGGCAGGAGGGTCTCACATGCGCAGTTGTAACCACAGGCTTGCTTATTCAACTCGTAGCAAATGGGGAGCTCTTCAGGGGCCATGGGAGACAGAAGGGGGCAACTCAGAGATGCCTTCAAGCATTTGGAATGCAATAGTTCTCACATTTGCAAGAGTTTAAGCTATTGGCATTGTAAATGACAATGCCTTTTATTTATGTTTTAAAAACCAAAACATAAATAAAATGCATTGACATTTACAACGCCAATAGCTCAAACTCGAGTAATTGCGAGGCCTATTGCATTGCAGATGCTTGTTGTCTTTTGGTTTTGAGCAGAACACACCCCAAACTGTTTTACTTCAAGGTGTTCACATATATAATTAAGGAAAAGGATGCACTGTGATAAAAGTAATTGCCTCGGATCATACAACGTTGTCAAGTGGAAGCTGGGATTGACACATGGCTTCCCCGTTTCACGTTGTTAAATTCCTTAATATACATGGTTATACTTTTCTCGCTCCCATTTTAGATCAAAGCTTAATGCTTTGTCCTTAATTCTTCGAGGCGCTACATCAGTGCACTGTGTTAAGTGCATCCAATCTGTGCATGTTCACAAGGATTTGTGGTATTAGTGTTTGGGGAGGGTGATGCTTTACAGCACAAACTAAAATGAAAACCAAAACGGCCCCCCTTGGTGAGTGCATTGAGACCGCATGCTCCACGTAGCTAAAAGTTTCAATTCATTCTCATTTATTCTTGAATTCATTCATTCAGCCACTCCTCACCATCCAACTATTTATCCATTGAGCCATGCAGTCCTGTCTCCATTCTCTTGCTGGGTCTGAGAAACATTTTAAGGTCTGCTTTGTTTCTAGTCCGGCCTTGTTCATCATGAAGATTTTCAATGTCAATGTTTTCTAACTTCTCAGTTGAAGTTAGTGTTATAAATTGACTTTCCCTGCGTTCTTATCCTGTATAGATTTTGTATTGTTTACAGAATTTTTTAAAGAGCACATCAGTGTGTTTTCTACTTCACAGACATGGACATCAATCAAAATACCACGTTCTCCCTTTGGCAGTAGTAATGATTGGAAGGGGTTTGGAAGCCTGAAGGGAGGGATTATAAGGCTGATAGAGGCCGTGAAAAGAATAATTATATTGAGACGACAGCACATCATTACGTTTGCACAGCTTTGTGTGAACCATTCAAAGAGCTCGGATGAAGGACTTATAAGAGTAAAGTGCAAATGTTCAAATGCTTGAAACATGAGCAGGGTTTCTTAAATCACTGCGTTAGGGCTTTCAGTACTGTGTTTTGTGTCTTGTGTTGGGCTAAAAAGTGTGACATAAAAATAACCTACGGATCACATTTGTTTGGGCAAAGAGTACAGGATAATTTACATATATTCAGATAAACATATAGACACTATATTGATCAAACTAATTTTACAAATGGTATCCATCATATCCAGGTTAAGCAACAACATTTACCAACTTTGCCAGATCTCCAATAACCCCTTCACGTATTTTGTTGTATGGATGTATCGCAGCATAGTATGCGCACAACGGGACATTCCCTCCTCCCCAAATTCCTTCCCCTTACCGCCCGCTACGCCCAAAAACTCTCAGAATCAGGACATGTTGTCTACGGCGTAGCCTTTTATTCACATCAATCCAAGTGAATCATCATAGTCCATTACCAAATAAAAGTATCCTTCTTGGATATATAAGAACTATTCACAGCATCACACTTTATCTGCATCAACATGTCAACGGCAGTAAGGAAATTAGGTACGACATTACACTTTAACATTTATCTCGGCCGTACACTAGAACAACTTGGCCGTACATTTCGAACTTACACTTTAACTTTTAATTCAGCCGTACACAAGAACTTGGCCGTACATTTGAACTTGGCCGTCTAGGCCGCCAATCTCCCACTCGGCTGCGCACATTGCGCCGGCAGGCCCCAACGCGCTACAGCCAACAGTTACATTACTTGACATCCAGGGCACCGCATACCGCACCGGCCCACCGGGGTACCTGAACACAGGCATTCTCCCCACAATCCCCAACTCGGCTGCGCACATTTTGCCGGCAGGCCCCAACGCGCTACAGCCAACAGTTACATTACTTGACATCCAGGGCACCGCATACCGCACCGGCCCCACCTGAACACAGGCATTCTCCCCAAGATTCTACTCAGTCCGTACGTGGTGGGTTAGGGCAGTAGAGTCCAGGACTACCGGCAGGCCAGTCTGTCCTCCCCGCCTACCCACTGCACTCGTGGAATCTACCCCTTCCAGGGGTCCATCAAATGGCTGCACCTCCATTGTTGTGCATCCCCCTTTGTTGTAAACTGTCAGCGCTCCGCCTTCATGACGCCTTGGCCTTCTGCCGGGTGGGTGGGTGGTCGACGACGCTCCTGTAACCAGGCTGTGGTCCGAGGGGACAAAGAGAACAAAACCCCTGGAGCACAGCCTTAAATACCTCTGCTAAGTTTAGTTTCTGTTAAGTTTCGTTTTCCACACCGCCAGCCCTTCATTATCCAGCCAGCCCCCACCTCCTTCTCTGATCCACGGAGGAGGCTCAGCCCCGCAGCGCAACTAAGGGTGCCCCTCCCCTAATCGCGGGGGGCGCCTGTTCATAGTATGCGCACAACGGGACATTCCCTCCTCCCCAAATTCCTTCCCCTTACCGCCCGCTACGCCCAAAAACTCTCAGAATCAGGACATGTTGTCTACGGCGTAGCCTTTTATTCACATCAATCCAAGTGAATCATCATAGTCCATTACCAAATAAAAGTATCCTTCTTGGATATATAAGAACTATTCACAGCATCACACTTTATCTGCATCAACATGTCAACGGCAGTAAGGAAATTAGGTACGACATTACACTTTAACATTTATCTCGGCCGTACACTAGAACAACTTGGCCGTACATTTCGAACTTACACTTTAACTTTTAATTCAGCCGTACACAAGAACTTGGCCGTACATTTGAACTTGGCCGTCTAGGCCGTCAATCTCCCACTCGGCTGCGCACATTGTGCCGGCAGGCCCCAACGCGCTACAGCCAACAGTTACATTACTTGACATCCAGGGCACCGCATACCGCACTGGCCCACTGGGGTACCTGAACACAGGCATTCTCCCCACAATCCCCAACTCGGCTGCGCACATTGCGCCGGCAGGCCCCAACGCGCTACAGCCAACAGTTACATTACTTGACATCCAGGGCACCGCATACCGCACCGGCCCCACCTGAACACAGGCATCCTCCCCAAGATTCTACTCAGTCCGTACGTGGTGGGTTAGGGCAGTAGAGTCCAGGACTACCGGCAGGCCAGTCTGTCCTCCCTGCCTACCCACTGCACTCGTGGAATCTACCCCTTCCAGGGGTCCATCGAATGGCTGCACCTCCATTGTTGTGCATCCCCCTTTGTTGTAAACTGTCAGCGCTCCGCCACAGGGTGAGAAGCTCCCCGACGCACTCGCCCTCCCCCTCCCTGACACTGACTCTGCTCCATAACACCTGCCCTTTGTCTACCGCTGAACCGTATCCTTACAGAAGCACACCGAAGTCCTGATCGGAAAGAGATGAGCCAATAGTGAATTGTTTTGATTAGTTTGTTATTTGTGCATCTTGGACTGGGGGGCCCCCCAGCCTATAACGCCGAAGTAATTGACGCACGGGCTATAAGCTAAATACCTAAGTGAACCATCACTTTTCCATTTCCAGAACCTCTCGCACATATTAATGCCACATCCGCAGTGTCCTACCCGGACACGTTTGCCCGTTCATACACGGCATTTACTGGAACATATGCGGGATAACTACACCACATGTCCATGTCCTCCTACATCCAAGGAAAACACACTTTGTGAGACGTCCATTGTGCGCAGCGTGCTGATAGGCCCCGCCTTGCCACAGCCTTTCCCAGGACCATTAATGGAGAACATAGTTGCAAGACCCGCGATTAATCCGCCCCGCCCCAAAGGGAGTTTGGCGAGAAATAAGTCTGCACCACCTATCCAACTCCTTTACCATAAGGAAGGAGGGGATCACTGCAATACCGCATACGCGGGATAACTCCACCACATGTCCATGTCCTCCTACATCCAAGGAGGACACACTTTGTGAGACGTCCGCTGTGCGCAGCGTGCCGACAGGCCCTGCCTTGCCCCAGCCTTTCCCAGAACCATTAATGGAGAACATAGTTGCAAGACCCGCGATTAATCAGCCCCGCCCCCAAGGGAGTTTGCCAAGAAATAAGTCTGCACCACCTATCCAACTCCTCCACCATCAGGAAGGAGGGGGCACTACATACCGCATTGGCCCCCTGGGCAGCCGTTAAATGGCACCATAGCAAGCCCGTATTGTGCACTAAGTTATTTACATGGACCGGCATTTATGTTTGACTAATGGGCTTCGGATCAGAGGAAATTTGTGCACCTACCCTCACTGTTTACAAGGAACGCACCGCCGCCGGTATACCTGATCACAGGAGACTCTTTTCCACCATCAGGAAGGAGGGAGCACAGAACACCGCCTTGTCCCACTGAGTAGCGCTTACACGGCACCAGAGCAAGCCAGTACTGTGCACTAAGTTATTACCTAGACCGGCACTTATGTTTGACGAAAGTGCTTTGGAGCAGACAAAATTTGTGTACCTGCCCTCACTGTTTGCAAGGAAAGCACCGACACCAGCATACCTGATCACAGGAGACTCCTGCACATAACTAAGAGGGTCCCCTCCCCACCGGCCCTCCGGGGTACTGGAACACAGGCAATCTCCCACTTGAAATCCAGGGCACCGCATAGCGCACCGGCCCGCCGGGATACCTGAACACAGGCAACCTCCCACTTGAAAACCGGGGCACCACAGTCCATAAGTGGCAATGGAAAATATACTATACCACAGCAGCAAATTGAAAACCAATCTTGAAATCCAGGGCACCACATAACGCACCGGCCCTCCGGGGTACCTGAACACAGGCCACCTCCCCAAGAATCACCTCAGTCCCTAAGTGGCAAAGGAAAAATATACTATGCCACAGCCTGTCCCCTAGGATCCACCCGCGAATTATCTGCCCGGTCCCCAGTACTGTGAGTAAATTATTTACATGGACCGGCACTTATGTTTGATTAAATTTGTGCACGCTACCGGGATACCTGATCACAGGAGACTCCTGCAAATAACTATGGAGGTCCCCCCCCAAACTGTTATAGTTGGCCACTTTATGGATAGTGCCATCCCGCTACAACGCGATGTACTGTGATAACAATGCCTGCTAAACAAGTGACACCTTCCAGGTGTTTTAAACTACCCGCCATTGATATATATACCCTTGCACCACTGTATGCGAAATTGACCTGAACCACACCGGACCACTGTATTGAGCTTTCCGCCCACTGTACCAATACCTGCCCTTAGCTTGCAATTGGTACAGAATAAAACTAATGAGGCCTGCTGGACAGAGCACCTAGCCTATTCCACATCACGCGCCAATATGCGCCATGAAATACAGCAAAGCTGAACCATTACCGCTGCGGTATAGGTAATGCCCTTGACTGCTTAAACCGTAAAGAAAGTGCAGATGATGTGCTAGTAGTACTGGTACCTGCTACATCCATGGTAAATCCCAACACCAAAACACCGGGCTAGCTGAGCGTGCTCCATTCACCGGGCCCCCCAGGATGATTCCCCATACGGTATAGCCACAACAGAACAGTTAATGCGTGCTCCGTTCACCGGGCCCCCCAGGATGATTCCCCATACGGTATAGCCACAACAGAACAGTTAATGTGTTAGCGCCAAGGGGGAAGCTTCCAGGTGTTGTCACGTTTCCATACCAATTATACCTATATGCTGCTACATCCATGGTAAATCCCTACACAAAAAACACCGGGCTAGTTGAGCGTGCTCCGTTCACCGGGCACCCCAGGATGACCTATATGCGGCTATGCCCCGAGTGGTTACCTTGCAACACTCCTACTCCACTCAACGGTAAGCACTAACCTCTGTAATTTTGTTCCCTTATGATGTTGAGCCCACACCAAGACCCAATGGGGCATATTATCAAGAAACGGCGTTAAAATTATTGCCGCTTTAGCGGCAGAAAACTGCTGCTAAAGCGCCGATAATGGGCTTGATAATATACCCTTGTGAATTCCAATAGAAGCCCATGTTCTGGTGTCAACATGGGCTTCTATTGGAATTCTCCAGGGCATATTATCAAGCCCATTATCGCCGCTTTAGCGGCAGTTTTCTGCCGCTAAAGCGGCGATAATTTTAACGCCGTTCTTGATAATATGCCCCAAACTCTCTTTCCTTCCTCCAAGTATGCCGGTCTGGTGATTACTCCAATGGCCTATCCCATGGCATGACACATACCCGCTGTTAAACTGCTACCACACAGAACCTGGACTCCTCCACCCATGTGTGCTGGTACTGATATGTTGGCCATCCTGAAGGTCCTGTTAGATTCCGTCCGGAGATCATGTTACCGCCATATTAGCGCAGAGCGCCTCTCACCAGCAATAAAGAAAAAAGAAAACAAGCAGTCAGTGTTTGGTGGTGTACCACATTGAAGTTGCACTTATGTATAGAGTAGAGAGTACATCTTAATAAAACCATAATCAGCTCCCCGGTACAACAGATGTAGTTCCCGTACTCTCTGAAGCTCCTCATCCCCAAGCGTGAGCTAAGTAAGCACACTCTGCATCACGTACACCCATGCTTAAATCACACCTATGAAAACATCACCCTGCATATTTGGCATGCCTTACCCCCTTGTAGTTATTGCGCCTCCTGTACCGCAGCTATTAAGATATTTTGTTTCAAGAACTGCTAGTGGCCCAAAATCTACTCTGCCGGCCTGCTAGCCATTTAAAGTCAGTGCCCCATCTGGTATTGGGAGTGAAAACAAGGGTTTGGAAAACTGTTACACGCGTATGTATCCATAGCCAAACCGGTGATTGTCAAGAAAATAAAATATGACTGAACCTTTCAGCTCCCTCCTGGCAAACAAGGGACATTTTCTCACATTTCAGCTCCCCTCGCTCAATTGAGACTAAAGTAGAATAAACTCTATGAATGTGCTTCTTTCTTGTGCTGACTTGGTGAAAGAAGCCAGTGAAAGAATACCTACCCATGCTCAAAACCTAAAGAGCAAAAGAAGTCCAAGCCATTTTATGGCGCACAAGGTATATGAACAGTGACCGTTTCGCAAATACCTTACGCCTTCCTAGACGCTGAATCCCATCAACCGTGGAGTAACATGGATTACATAGCTACTCCGCTAAGAAAGACTGACACGTGTAACATGGAATGTACTTCTGTTGTTCATTGCCTCAATATTTCGCCCACCAGGCGGGAAGATTAAGTGAATTGCCCAGAATCACAGTGTGTTGCGCATGATTACCGAGCCAAAGGTGGTTCGCCTCGGTCAAGGTCAATCAACGTAGCCCCTTAGAACCTAACCCTTTCCAACCTGGGTGTCAATTGCACTGAAAGACACACAAGCAAACATTAAACCGGGCCTGGTGACTCAGTTATGTTATGTTATGTTATGTTATATTATGGCAATTTATAGCGCGCACTACTACCCAGGGGTGTCTAGGCGCTCGCGGACTCTAAATCTGTTGTCAGGGCGGCTAGTTTCTGAAAAGCCATGTTTTAAGCAATTTCCTAAACTCCAACAAGGAAGAGGACTTCCTAAGAAGGAGCGGGAGAGCGTTCCATTCCTTTATGGTATTGTAACTGAAGCTCCTTCCCCCCAGTTAGACCTTCTGATTCTGGGGGTGAGCATCAGGAAGGCATTTGCTGAACGGAGCGATCGGTTGGGAGTATACCAGCTGAAGAGGTCCAGCAGGAATTGTGGTCCTTCTCCATGCAGGGCCTTAAAGGCCGTGCAAAGTGCCTTAAATTAGATTTGCTGGCCGACTGGTAACCAGTGTAATTCCCGAATGCCTGCTCTGATGGATTGGTATCTAGGAGCATCCAGGACCAGTCTAGCCACAGCGTTCTGTACTGCCTGCAACCTTCTGAGTAGATTGGTTTGTAGGTTAATGTACAGACTGTTGCAATAATCCAGTTTGGATAATACAAGGGAGGTCATTACGGTTTTTCTAGTATTTGAAGGAATGAAAGGCAGAATTATTCGG
The DNA here is from genome assembly GCA_963921515.1 of Calotriton arnoldi. NCBI lineage: Eukaryota > Metazoa > Chordata > Amphibia > Caudata > Salamandridae > Calotriton > Calotriton arnoldi. Next base: position 296,488 of record CAWUFW010012755.1, read on the forward strand.
ACCATTTTAATAGTGAGGAAGGTGGGAGAGACCACTTTTGACACTTGGGACTTCATATTGAGTTTGTCATCAATAATGACCCCCAAATTCTTAGCCTTGGCCACTGGTGTAGGAGTATTGCCCAGTGTATCCGGCCACCATACTGGTGACCACTCAGGAGAGAGGTTGCCAAATAGCACCACCTCCGTTTTTCCTGAGTTCGGCTTCAGGCAGTGCCTAGCCATCCAGTTACTCAGGGAGCCCATACAGTCATGGAGTTTAGCTGAATAGTTGATGTCCTTGTCCACTGCTGAGATCACTAGCTGAGTGTCGTCAGCATAGGAGGTAGGGCAGAGGTTAAAACTTCTGATCAGGGAGGCAAGTTCAGAAACATAAATATTAAAAAGCGTGGGGCTCAGAGAGGACCCCTGCGGCACCCCACATGGCAAAATGAAGGGTGCAGATTTAAAATTGCCCAAATGCACAGTTTGTGTTCGATCGGAAAGGAACGACGTTAGGAGGCAAAGGGCCCTGCCTCCAATCCCGATGGTTTTAAGACGTTCGATCAGAGTCGTGTGGTCCACGGTATCAAATGCCGCGGACAGGTCGAGGAGGACAAGGGCTGCCGATCCCCCGCTGTCTAGCGTTTTTCTGATCTCCTCCATCGTTTTTATTAGAGCCGTTTCGGTGCTATGGCCTGCTCTAAAACCAAACTGACTCTGATCCAGGATTTCATTTTCCGCAATAAAAATAGAGAGTTCGGTAATAAGCCGTTTCTCAAAGATTTTAGCCGGTACAGGGAGTCTAGCAATGGGACGATAGTTTGCAGGATCAGTTGTATCTAGATTAGCTTTTTTTAAAAGAGGCAGAATGCAGGCCTGTTTCCATATAGAAGGAAAGTGCCCTTGTGATCGCATCAGATTGAACACGCTAGTTAGCTGAGGAGTAATATATGACTGATGTTATTAAGAATCTTGGGGGGGCAAGGGTCATCCGGGGATCCTGATTTGGTTTTAGTAAGGAGTGTAGCTAATTGTTCATTGAATGCCAGAGAAAAATCTAAAAAGACCCCTTTGCCTGCCACTGCTTGTACTACGTCATTAGTGACTGGTCTGTGTGTTGTAAATTGCTCATAAATTTGATCCACCTTGGACTTAAAAAAGTGGGCAAGGGTGTCACAGAAATCTTGATTTGCGTTAGCGGTGTCGTCCTTGGGTGCTGAGGTTAGATTCTTTATAGTTTTAAAAAGTTCCTTGCTGGACATGCCTGCCCCCTCAATTTGCTTAGTGAAATACGACGTTAGGAGGCAAAGGGCCCTGCCTCCAATCCCGATGGTTTTAAGACGTTCGATCAGAGTCGCGTGGTCCACGGTATCAAATGCCGCGGACTGGTCGAGGAGGACAAGGGCTGCCGATCCCCCGCTGTCTAGCGTTTTTCTGATCTCCTCCATCGTTTTTATTAGAGCCGTTTCGGTGCTATGGCCTGCTCTAAAACCAAACTGACTCTGATCCAGGATTTCATTTTCCGCAATAAAAATAGAGAGTTCGGTAATAAGCCGTTTCTCAAAGATTTTAGCCGGTACAGGGAGTCTAGCAATGGGACGATAGTTTGCAGGATCAGTTGTATCTAGATTAGCTTTTTTTAAAAGAGGCAGAATGCAGGCCTGTTTCCATATAGAAGGAAAGTGCCCTTGTGATCGCATCAGATTGAACACGCTAGTTAGCTGAGGCAAGGGTGTCACAGAAATCTTGATTTGCGTTAGCGGTGTCGTCCTTGGGTGCTGAGGTTAGATTCTTTATAGTTTTAAAAAGTTCCTTGCTGGACGATGGGGTTTTTCTATTTTTGTTGATAACAGTGGTCGGAACTAGCGTTTCAAAATTTGATTCTAGCCATGTAGTATAATTTATGGCTGAAGCTTCTGCTTCCAAATGCGAAGTAGGTTGGCTTTGTGCTAGTTTGGCATCCAGAATACTCTGGTCAATGTTATGCCATGCCCTGCCGAGAGTCTTGCTGCTAGCCAGCTTACCAGCATGCGATCGAGGGAGGATATAATTAAACAGTACAGCATAATGATCCGTCCAGGTCAACGGGAGAGTAGATGTCTTAAAAATGGCTGGATTATTAGTAAATAGTCCATCCAAAGTGTGTCCTGCTACATGCGTGGGATAGTGTATAATCTGCTGTAGCCCTAATTCTGTAGTGGCCTCAAGAAGTTCCTGTGTGTCTTTTTCCTCTGAGAGCTCAAGATGAAAGTTCATGTCCCCTAAGACCGTGAAGAATTCTGAGAGGAGCCCTGGCTCTAATAGTTGGTGAACAGTAGAGAGGAAATTATTTCTAGGGCCGGGAGGGCGGTATAGAAGTATTCCATTGAAAGTCTCTTGGTCACAGATGGAAATTTTAAAATGTAATGCTTCACAGTCCGCTGTGGACCAATGCATCCACTGCAAGGACCTGTGTTTGACCTCATGGTCACAGGTTCAAAACTCAGTGGGTCCCCTCAGCCCCCATCCATCTGAGGTCAATAAAATGAGTACCCTTGAGTTGGGTAACAAATAAACATCTGTTATGCATCACCAAGATACCTACGGGTAAACGTGCACTTTATAAATACACATGTTATGTTATTAACATACTGGTCAAACTCCCTGCGGCACCCAATGACGCGCCTCACCTCGCGAACCACTGCATGTTGAATTATGTTATTGAGCTATTGATTGTTGTGATACAATAGTGTGATATTGTACAGCGGTATTGGGTTGCTATTATGTTAGAACAACTCAACTAAAGGTGTCTACATAAGCATGCAGCCACATTCTTGTCACCTATTAACACCACCACAAATCCGTTTTCCAAGAGCAGCGATAAAAAGTGTTTTCAACAAACACTACTATCTTCAATCAAGGAGTTTTAATAACACCATGCAAAACATGTGTGTGCTGCTGCCCCTTAACTTTAAGTTAGCGCCCCTGGTGAATGGTGAAATGATCGTATTTTCGCCCCTATAAAATGCCCCTGGCCATATTCAGGAAATCACATCCAATGTTCACTTTAAGAAACTTTAAGTGGTATCATGCTATCACAGAATGACTTCAAAACAAATTATTTGAGACCACTGAAGCTTAACATTAGCTATGCCCACTAACCTACATTAACCGCAGTGGAAAAGTGCATCAGATTCATAGGGCATCTGCAATATGGAGCCACTTACAATTATTGCACTACCGAACCTGCTGATGTGTGCATAACTATGCATCCCCAAAACCTTACATTGCTACCCATCCCTTTTGAACTGATATTTATTTTCTCAGACTCCACATTAAATGTGAAATCGTCTGCCATCATATTTCGACTGCAACAAACAAGCCACCTTTAAACTCGTTTACAACAGGTGGGCACCTGTTGCAAAGTCTGAAGCTCTGGCCGTTAAACAACATGCTCTCCACATAGCAATGTCCGATCCCTCTCAGTCGCAGGAGAAATCTGAGAAGTCTCTCCCCCACTACCCCATCGCGTGTCATACTACCAGGCCGAAAGCCTATTTCGTCCACGCCCTGAAGCCCTGTTCTTTTGCACAGCAGCTACTATAAGCGAGCAGACCAACGCCCTGCTTGCTCACTATTCTCATAATCGTAGTATGTAAAATAGCTTCGAAGAAGCTGCTGATTAATGGAATGAAACCCATGACAAAACATTTTATAAACAGCGGCCCAGTGAAAAGCTTTGTTTTTCAAAATCGGAAACCATATTACTTGCATAATCAATTTCAGTTTGTAAACTAGGAGCTCTTTGCTATAGCCCAGCTAAGATTTAAACCTGTAACAAAGCACTTTTACGTAAACTATGTGTTGCGCGATGCACACTAACAACCCTATCAGTTGCAGGGGAGAGACTCTTCTTTGAAATCCCTGACGCCTTGCTCACTATTCTCACTGTGCTGGCTCTTCTTTTCACCACCAGTTATGATACCAGGACACGAGGAAACCCGAATCCCTATAAGAGACGGTGAATCGGGAATTTATAATAGTCCATGGGCTGTATTTAAGCCTGAGTAACACTCGTCCGAGGGCGGGACCTTCCCTCATTCCGTCAGACTCCACATACCAGTTTTACGGGGCTGGATGGGCGCGCGGTAAAACCAAATTGTTTAGCAGATTTCTAGAATAACCTGACAGATTTCGAAGCGCTCTACGCACATGTTACACCGTCTGTAGCACTGTCTTGCCCCGGACGACATCATCATTTACCTACAGTACACTTTCTACCCCCGATTCTTGCACTGCTTTAAACAACCGGGTAGACATTACAGAGTGCTTTCTTCTCTTATACCGCACAACGCGTTACATACAAATTACACAGTGGCTTTCACCACCGTACATCACAGCTTTTCACAAACGGACGTGGGCTGGACCGGGAATACTTACAAAACCCGCCCGCCACCAGCGAACTACAAAGAAAGCATTCCAAACTATTTATGCATGCAAGCACCCCAAAACAAACTCAAGCGTGCACGACGTTCGAACCGGGAACGGGAATACTCACAACTCCCGCCCGCCGCTAGCGGAGTACATAACATTTGCAACATTAACGTAAGCATGCAAAACTACCTGCAGCATTAACTTAAGCAGGCAAACTACATGCAAAGTCCCAAGGCGCGCAGCAGGGATACTCGCAGCCCTGTCAACAAAAGGAGGGACGAAAAGGGCTTGATGAAGGTCCAACGTACATGCCCTTAATTAAGCCAAGAGACAGAAAGGTACGGAGTTCCTTAGGTGGGATATTAGCCACCTTGTGTATACTCTAGGTAGTGAGGAGATGGGGAATACCTCCTGTCGGAACTGGGACCCTCACACACCCAGCAAGCTAGGTGTCATGCTTCATCATATGGGTCTGCTCCTCGTCGGGCCAGCGCTGCAATGCTCGACGGGCACCCATAAAGGGGCTCTTTATCAGAGATCTTTTGTTCCTCGCTGTATAGGTGCCGTGGGTGTGAGGGGCCTAGGTACGTGTAGATGTGGGATGTGAATATAAAACAGGTAAAGGAAGCCTCTATGATGAATTTTATTCTGTAAGGGTCCAACCTGATTAAAAGAAATAGAGGGGGGCGAATGTTTTGTTGTAATGTGACAAAAAGTTCGCTCAACCCCTAGATGGTCAACATGTTTCTCGCCTCAATAAGTCACGAAAGTGATCAGCTGGCGATTCTTCAGGACCGAGTGAATAATAAAAAACTATCTACAGTGAGTGGCAAGGTGCAACGCTAGCTACCAATTGCTCTACCCGTGGGTCATTACCCCGGAGAAAAGGCAGCCAACCTAGAGTACAAAAAAGAAAATTGAAAAAACCATGACAAGGTAGTGGGAAATGATCCCAGTTGAATTCAATCGATGTGTCTCAATTTTCACATTCATGAGTCGAACATATATTAAAAAACACACAGTGCTATCATGCAAACCATTCAAGCTCTGTGTATGCTTCTGTACATATCCCCTGTGTATACATGCTAAAAAAGTTGTGACTTTTTGGACCGTAGTGGTGAGTGGACATAGGCTCACCTCTTCCAGGTATCTAATTCTGCCTCATCAGTTAGCAGCGGAGTATGGGGACACTCAATGTAGTGTCTCTGTATGAAATGAGACATAAAATACCAGATCATAGTAATTGGCTCTATGTACACTAGTTCGATGCTCACTTACTGGTCCTGGTGCACTAGGTTGTAAGGAGCAGAAGGTCCGGGTCAGGGTGATTGTAGCCTGCAGTTTTGACCCCAAACCAAAGACATGATCAATTTTTTGGTGCTCACACTGGGCTGGTGTGTCTGGTGGTGGCGCTGCACGATGTGCCCCAACAACGGATGCTCACAGAGCTACTCCGGTAAAGTGGCACAGCGTAAGCGCCCCCAGGGGCCCGGCCACGTAATGGGCTAATACCATAAAGAAAAGTGTCCGCTTAAAGCTCAGTGGCTTAAGGCTCGCAGCGCCTATCCCGGTACCTCTTACCTCCATTAGTCGCCGGTGTCAGAATGAGCCTCCAACAGGATGTGCATACTCACCTGCTCCCGCTCGGAGCCTCGTGGCTGACCTACCCGCTCCGCTGCAACCAGGAAGGTATTGTGTCACAGCAGGAACCTGTTTAAATACCTGCCGCGGAGACCGCAGAGTGGGTAAAGTGGCCACAGCTGGGATCAAAAACGAAATCACGTGTTGGTGAAAAATTCACAGCCCTGCCGGCCGCCTACGCTCTAACAGCATAGCACCATGCAACTCTCTATAGTTTATAACATGTATATCACGCAAAACTTAATATAATAAACCTTTTTTCACTATGCCACGGCCCCCTCTGACTCAGCCCACCACACCACGTCAGCCGCCGCCAGGACTCCGCATCGACAACGCTCCTGTAACCAGGCTGTGGTCCGAGGGGACAAAAAGAACGAAACCCCTGGAGCACAGCCTTAAATACCTCTGCTAAGTTTCGTTTCTGTTAACTTTCGTTTTCCACACCGCCAGCCCTTCATTATCCAGCCAGCCCCCACCTCCTTCTCTGATCCACGGAGGAGGCTCAGCCCCGCGGCGCAACTAAGGGCGCCCCTCCCCTAGTCACGGGGGGCGCCTGTTCAGGATCACTCTTTTTACTTTGCTAACATCAGTGGTCACGTTGGTGCAAATATTGACCCTGCACGAGTCAGTGAAAATGTCACAACAAACTTAGGGACTGATTTATGAGAGCCCTGCGTCACTTTTGCACCACATAAAATGGTACATGCGTGACGCAGGGCTCTCAATCTGATTTATGAATCCACGCAGAGCTACCCTGCATGGCTTTAAGTGGCCTCAGAAATCTTGAGTAAAGCAACACAGCGCAAAATGAAGTGTCACCTTAGTCTGCGCCCAGGAGGTGTTCCATGGGCATTGCAGTGGGGGTTCCCATGCAAAACCCATGGATTCTGACGCTGGCCAAGATTTTCAAAATCATGTAAACCTGGGGAAGCGCCAGATCCATATGTCTCCCGCGGTGAGGTGTAACGTGGTGAAATATCTCTATTTCCCCCCGTTTTTTTGCATTCTGCAGCACACATAGAAAGAGGAAAACGCCACTTAGGATTGTTTCTGTGCAAGAAGGAATCTTTTCCTGCGGAAAACAATCCTGCATGCAATGGAGACACCCTCTTACCAAGGTGCAAGGGTGCCTACATTGGCCCTAAGCTGCAGAAACGGCACCAGAACAGGGAGAAAGGACAGGAGTGCACCATATTGCTTAAATACGGTGCATTCCTGCCCTTTCACTTTAGCGTAGAACAGCACAGCAAGGTGCTTTGCTGCACTGCCCAATGCCAGAAGCCCATAAATGAGGGCCTTGGGTCTCCCAGGTGGAATTTAGGTGATCTGGCCCAATCTCTGAACTATTTTTGGAAGTGTAATAATACCAGTGTGAACCAGATCCCGCTATTGAAGGACGAAGAAGATGGCCAGAGACACACAATGTGGTACTTGTTGTTTCTCAATAACTGGCTCAGAGTAGAGCCACACACCTCTCTCCCCGCAATACAATGCGTAGTTAGTAAACACTGGAGAAAGAGGGAGGTGGTTGCACGTATAATGCAGACTTTTTAGAAACCTCTACTTGAGATCACAGCCATGGTATGCATAATTTGGACAATAACTATGCTCAGAATGCAAAGCTGAGATGGGAATACTGAGATTTCTGGAACCACAGAACATTCTGATATTTGTGTAATTTTCATTTGTGATCTTGAGCTTCACTAACCCTGAGGCCAATCCTCTGGCTCCCAGTCCAAGAGAGATCACAATTCTATAGAGAGTCCTTCAACCATGCCAGCCTCCCCGGTGAGAGATATCAACCTATATTAATATATTATTGTTTTGTTTGTATGTACTAATTCAAAGGATTTGGTAGAAGAACTTTTCAAGTCCAAGGCTCAGCTCTCTGGTACTTGTTACTATTCCTTAAGTGAAGTAAGTTTGAAGAAAAATGCTCAAAAATCATTCTTCCACTCGGTCTTTGGCCATATGAATCTAAAGGAAGTAGCATGTTTTCCACATAGTTTCTTTAAGACCACATAACTGTGCAATGTGTAAGAGCAATCTATTCCTAACTGAGCTTGTTGTAAATAAAAAAGGAACATGGATACATCTTCTAAAAGTACTCGGTGGAATTAATACCCACATGAAGTCAAATAAGAATGAGATAATGGAAGGTATAGCGGAGAAACGTTCATTTCAGTTCTTCAAATGAGACGGAAGTATGCAGTTGCCACTTTACAGTATTGTAATACATTTCACAATAAAGTGCAGGGACGGCTTCTCCAGGTGGGCGGAGGAGCGATGCCCCACTGCTTTCCCGCAGTACGAGAAGCAGAAACATAAAATGGTATTATAAATACCATTTTATGTTTCTGCTTCTCACACTGCGAGATAGCAGAAGGGTTTGGTTGGGGGCAGGCGGGTGGGCAATCCTGCTCTAGGGAAGAGGAGGAGTGGCTTGCCCACTCTGAGGGTTCTGACTGTTTGGTCGGCCCCAGGGCTGACCAAACCAGTCATACGCACTCTGCCTTTTCTCCATGTAGGCTGCATGCAGCCTAAATGGAGAAAATGGCTTCCCCATAGTCGGCGTCCCAACAAATCTCAACGCTGCCATGCCAGGACTATCGCCTACTATAATTGGTAACCGCGTTACTCCTCCCTCCATCACTTTCTCTGACACAGCATCTAAGTGGTATAAAGTAACTTTCAAAAAATAAAAACAAAACAATTTTGAAGGTGTTACCATGTCATTCTCTTGCTACAGATATATCATGCAGACATTTGGTCCACTGTCACTTAACACACACACATTAGTAATTTATCTTCTCCAGTTAACTGTTTAAATGTTCAACTAGGATAATGGGATCTGAGGTCCAGCTCTTGTACTCCAATCTTTAGGAAGCTACTGGAATGTACACTTCCCAAATGATCACATCGTATGGACACCTTCAATCGTATGCCACAGAAGGATAAATTAAAACTTGAATACACATGAAACACCAAGGAATCAATCAGGCCAAATCCAATATGCAAAGATCTTTCATTTAACATAGGCTTTTCACAATGGTGGATGAGGCACATGTCCGCAGGGTCCCTTTTTAAGCCCCTACAGGCACAACTGTTATGCTGTGATGGAATTGATATAACCCACATGTACAAATAGAGCAGAGGCTTTATGATGTGAAATTGAAGGGACCTGCAATGCAAGAGACTCACTATTCAGGGATATTCCGGCCTCTGAAGATGAACCTTTGTTTAGATACACTTCACCTGCAAATAACATAGGGGCTCATTACGATGCGGGTCTACCAGCTTCTGCGGTCCTGTCGGGGGTGGTCGGACCGCGGATTACAATGCTTGCGATTACACAGAAATCCGACTGCCTCAGCCCTTCCGAATCCACCAGGAAATTTCAGCCACGGTGGCGTTGAAAATGACCAATGGAGCTGGTCGGAGAGCAGACCACCTTACGAACCACCTGCCCAATGACGATGTGCCTTTCCGACGAGCTGACCGTGGCGGTCCAACCACCTCGTCTGTGCTGGTCGAAAGGTAGGGATATAAGCCTGAAACTTACCAGTACATAGCTTCATGTAGTCAACATACACGTCCTGCCGCTGCTGTACCTGCTCAATAACGCCCATAATCAACACTTCTGTGGACGTAACCACCAGTAAGTCTCACACCTACCCGTGTACATGGAGTCTGCAGCAAATCGATGCACCACAGGGGCATAACTTGCTCAGTATGCTTCCAAGTCATCACACTGGGGCATCTTGCCAATACATATTTCATGAGAAGCAGGTCATGAGGGGACAGTGGAAAGAGAAAGCAGTGAGAGTTGTGAGCAGGCAGATGCAGAGACGGGTTCCATCGGACTCTCCATATTTGCACTCACCCTCAGTGTGCAAATTAAATTCGACTCTGCAGCAGTACCACCTTCCACTGCCGCTGATGTAACTGCATTGAGATTCATAATAGTCCATTCCCAGTGTTGTCAGGTCAGAACTGAAGCATTATCATATTATTATGCAATGAGGTCACAGTTGTTGCTGTAATAACTAATTAAATTATCAACCATTGGCAAATCCACTAGTCCTGGCCTCTTGTAGGTACAAAGTAACTAGTTGTAGCAGATAACTTGAGGTTGTGCAATGAGAGAAGTAGGAATATTTTGTTTGTGCAGAACAATATGCAAATCACAGATGTACAGCTTACATGCTTGTAAGCCACGCCATCATGTACATCATTCACGCCCCTGTGAGAGACCTCCCCCCAGTATGTGAATCACACTCAAAGTACTCCGGTGGAGAAGACGAAAAACACAATGAAAGACAATATTCACCACCCTGTACAAGTCCACCACAACATAGAAGACAGAGAGCATGTGTATGTGTCAGTGTGGGCAGGTCAAACATCCCTGGTGAAAATCTACAGAAACTGCACATTACCTGACTGAAAGCACTCCTAGCCAACTTTGTCCCACACGATATATCAATAATGGGGTTGTGGCACTACATACACCCACTCTGGAGCCACAACACAGTGGATAAGGCTAGGGGCATAATCTCTAGGGGTGGGCGGAGTACGCAGAGTTTCACTATGTGGAATTCCGTGGAGTCATAGAAAAACTCTGTGGAATTCCGCGGAGTTCCGCAGGCGGGCAGAGTTCCCTCTATCAAGGACATATAGGACCATCCATGTCAGTTTGAAAAGAGGGGGAACATTTAGGCCTCCTTCTAAATGCTTCGCGTGCCATTGCATTGCACCTTGGACCGGCTGTGAGTATGGAGGAAGCCGGACTCTGTCCCGCTCAGGGCACCTCATTCACTTAGGCGGGGGTCCACCTCATCTCTGTCAAGGGCCAGGACTCTGCCCGTGGACTGGATAGCAAAACTCTCTCCTCTCGGACTGCCAGGACGGTCACGGAAGACAACACTCATCGGATACCTCAGAGGTCCTGCGGACCCAGTAAGTACTGTCTGCTAGCTAGAGTGCAATGTCTTTTTTTTTAATAGTTTTCAAGAGCTGGCATGGTCAGTGCACATAAACAGTGAGTGTGGTATTTTCATCTCACTTGCGATTTATTCCATAGCCGGCTGTAAATCAGACCTTTGCTCATAAAAGTGGCTCAATCGCTTATTAATGGCCCACTCAGCTCAGTGCAGCTCCTAGAACACTGTCCTTTCAAAGAACTACTTCTAAAATATATATTTTAGAGGGGGCTTGCTGATGTAATAAACAGCAACAAGGTTATGTTTGTTTGTTCTGATTTTATGAAAGAAAAAAGGCAGGAATATCAGCGCTCAGGCAATCAGCTTTGGTGGTAGTGAGATTTTGATCCACAAGGCTCATCTGATCTTCGGTGCATGCTGCATAGCACTGCATTTGCAAAGTTCTAATCATTAGAAGGTTCTTCCTTTGATGCTACAAACCCCGTGCTGTGAATACAAATCTTTAAGTCTGGATCTTCTCATTATCTCTTAGGGTGTGAGCGCGTGCAGCTGTAAACTCTGCTCCTCCGGTGGTCGGCAGAGTTTCTTTTGCTAAACCTTGCCCTTCAAGCAGAGTGCTGAGTGACAAAAACTCAGTGAACTCTGCCGGTGAAGTGGAGTTCACCACCCACCCTTAATTATGTCCCTGGTCCAAACATATTTGGTGGGTCCCTGTACACATCATCACAGAACGTATGCTCTCATCAAATCTGTTTGATGCTCTCTATGTCCAGGTCAGTGACAATGTACAAGCACACTCTCGCAAACTCTACATGTGTGCACATCTCAGAAGCTTGTGTACTGATGTGTGCAATAAACAGTGTCACAAAATAGCACCTCCTCATGAATAATGTAGGAATCATCTTCTGTGACACCCCCACATTGCTCATGAGCTAGGTCCTCTTGTGACATTGACCTACATCAGTATGGATGTCTCAGGAAAATAAAACACACCTCCACTGCTAAAGCACTGTAATGGGCCTTCATACATGACAAACATGAAAAAGGAAAGTCAGGTAAATGGGATTACCACAAACCACGGTCTCATACATTTAAAGGCCACAATGTAAAGACTCCCAGCAGATTTGGGTTACCTAAACTAGGGGGCTCCTGGAAGGCAAGGGGCAAGGCCACAATCCATATTGCACCTGCTTCAATGTCTCGATGTGCACAGGACCTGTGGCATGAGGTATATCAGGGACAACCAATATTGTCACAAAGTGGCATTCACATGTGGCTAATGTGTAAGTGCAAGTCTTGGAAAAAAACACTGCAGCTACAGCAGTTGTCAGGCATCTAGTATGTGGAAAGAACACACATGAAAAAGAGTACATGTGCATTCAAAGTACCAATTAGGTATGACAATACAACACCCATCATGTGTGTAGAAACAAATACCTGCTTTGCACACATTAAACACATATCCACCCTACATCTCAGGTAGTACAGCAAGCCGAAAGACGTGGATATTGGCCAAGTCAAACTGCAGTACTTACCATAGCAGATACCACCCAATGCATTCTCAGATCCAATTGGAACTCATCCTACACATACATCCATTGAACATTGACCCTCATTCTCTATAACACCATAACTTGTCCTAAGGTCTGACCATACTTACCACTGCAAATGGATCAGCTATCATGGTGAAACAAAAACAGCTGTAGTCACACATCCTTAATTTGCAAACAACAATTAGTATCAGTAGCAATGCAGGACAAAGGTCTTCAAAACCAATAACGTTTTTATTTGAGACAACAAATTGGTGTCCGAAAACAAAGGCCAGTGGTCAGTCCAAAATCCAGGCTGTGGTCCAGCACACTGCAGTGCCACCTAACGTGCCTACCAGAACGCTTCCAGGGAATCCTCCCCATGAAGGGGAACCAAGTGAGCATTCCAGGCACCTCTATGGTGTTATTTGGGTGGGCTGGGGTTGGGATCAGGACACTTGGGTTGCTCCTTGGAAGGGCTGGGCTCAGAATTGGGAGGGTTGGATTGGTCTGCGGGAGGGCTGGGCTCAGGTTTGGAAGAGCTGGTTTTCACAATACTGGGGATTCAGTAAGCATGAAGGCTAGGGTAGTGATGGGTATAGGGAAGGTGGGAGCAGGTTTTTTTTGTTTGGCCTTGGAAGATCTGCAGCGGGGTGGAGAAGAGGTCCTTTGGATTTTGGAATGGGGTGGGTCATTTTCTGGACGGGTGGGTTTCCTTTTTTAATGGCCTTGTGAGGTATGTAGGGGTTTAGTAGGGGGGGCTAGTGTTTTTGGGGTGGGAGTGGAAGGGAAGGGTTGGAAAGAAGATATTTTGAGCTTTGGGGGCAGCTGGGGCAGGGAAGAGGTCAAGGGCAAACAGGGTAAGTTCTTTCAGAGACTGGGGAGAAGTAGAGCCATGGTGTTGGGTGTTGGAGGTAGAGGTCTGAGGTGTGGATGCGTGTACTGTTTGTGTATGTCTCTATGTATGTTTGGATAATGAATGTTCCTGTCCAAAGCCAATGTGTTATGTGTCTGTGGCTGGAGGTGTGGGTGTGGTGTCTGGGTGTGTGATGTTGGTAGTGACTGTGTCTGGTGATGTGGTGTCTGCCTGTATGTGTGTAGTGACTGTGTCTGCTGTTGTGGTGTCTGACTGTAAGTGTGTAGTGGCTGTGTCTGGTGGTGTGGTGTCTGTCTGTATGTGTGTATATGCTGTGTCTGGTGATGTGGTGTCAGCTAGAGGTGGGTGGAGTTGGCGGAGTTGCGCTACGTGGAATTCCATGGAGTTGCCTAAAAACTCAGTGGAATTCCGCCAAGTACTGCTCTGTCCTACGGCAGCATGCAGAGTTGCAGAACTGGGTGGCGGCGCAAAGCGCGTTTGTCAGGGAGGGTTCTGCCCCTGCCCCTGACCACCAGAGTGACTCCAGCTCTCACCGGCTTACCTCCTGTCCTTCACCCAGCCTCTCAGCTGGTCTAGGTGCTGCTCTACACCAGGCACAATCTGCCACCTCTCCTGCTGCTGTGGTGGTGATCCGCAGTGTTTTTTCTGTAATGTGCATGTGTAGTCCTTACGAGTCCTGCAGACTGGCAGGAAGGGTGGCAGCCCAGAGTGTGGAGTTGGCAAAACTCCTGAAACCCCGCCGGCAGAGAGGATTTTGCCACCCACCCCTGGTGTCTGCTGTATGTGTGTAGTGGCTGTGTCTGCTGGTGTGGTGTCTGGATCAATTTGTGTTGTGGATGTATGTGGTGCAGTGTGTATGGTGTCTGGGTGTAAGTCACTGGATGCGGTGGTGAGGGGGTCAACTGCCTGGTGAGTGGTTGTGTGCCTGTCGTTTTCCTTATGTTTCTGTTGTTGTGTGCTGCCTTTGGATGTTGAGGTGGATGCATGGTTATGTGTGCATGTGCTTTGTGGATTGGGAAGAGGCAGGAGGTGGGGTGGAAAGCTGGAATTGGTGGAAGGTTGCAGTGAGTGTGGAAGTCAGAGCCTGAAAGATCTCTAAGGGGCAGACATGTCAGCGTGATTGCCTTTTAGGTACAACACCATCTGCTTCAGCTCGTGGCTTTGCACCTGGATGGCATCCAGCACTGCAGTCTGACCCACAGAGATCTGCCTCAGGGTGTCAATTGGCTCCACACTCAGGGCAGCATGGGAGACAGGGGCAGAGGGTGAGGTTCCTGGGGCAAAGGAGACTCCTCACATCTTAGGAGATCAGATCTGGACAGCTGCCTGGGTAGCAGCAGAGAGGCTGGAGATGGAACGGGGTGGCAGACATGGATGTTGCGGACGCAGGGCCAGGGGGTCTGCCACCACCAGCGAGTGGCCACTGGAGCTTGATTCAGATGATGACAATGCTAATGTGTCATCTGGCTCCTCCATGGCACTCCTATAACCCTCTGGGCCACTGGTTCCCTCTGTGTCACTGGTGCGATGGGAACCACTGTGGCCAGCTCTTTCCCCACTGTCTTGGCCCTGTCTCCTCCGCTGCTCTGGGTTGATGCTGAAATAATAGTAGAAATAGGTTAATTGCGTGAACACACTAGGCATACACATCATAGCACAACACATTACACAATTTCACAGATCACAACAGGTAGAAGGATGACTACATTGCCACCAACATTGGCATGAGCACATGCATAAATGCTACATGACCTGTGCACAGTCACACATAATGGTGTCATAACCACAGTCTGCTCCTACTTCATGTGCGACCTTGTTCCAAATCCAGCCTCATGTGGTTAGCCGGAGATATCATTACCCTGTCAACCTAGACCCTTGTAGCATATCATTGTTACCTGATGACATCAAATAGGATGTCCACATGAAATGCATCACTACCTATCCATACAAGGCCCTTCAATCAACAAATGGTCAGGTGTCCTTAGCTCACAACATGTGGAACTACTGGGCACCTGCTACAGCTAAGTTGCAGGAACATGTGACTACCAAGAAGAAGGTGACATGGAACACACTATTTACACTTCCCAAGTGACACTTTCACATCTGTCCACTGCCAGATGATGCAGTTGAAACATGCACTGAGTAGCTTAGCTAGCTGTCACATGTAGTACAGAAGAGTTGAATGTAGAGAATGTAGCATCACGGGGTGTGCGATTTCAGCATATAGAAACATTGTAAATGAGTCTGCTTAGGAACATTCTTAGTCAAGATTGGTTCATGTGAGCACACCCTTTTCACATTGCAATTGTCATTCAATCAATCAATCAATCAATCAATCAATCAATCAGGGGTTTGTTGAAGCGCAACTTCTCACCCGTAAGGGTCTCAAGGCTCTAGGGGAGGGGGGGGTGCAGGTTCCATTCCATCAAGGAGGGGGTCTGTCGAAGAGCCAGGTTTTGAGGTTTCTTGCGAAGATGGGGAGCAATGTTGTCTGTCTGAGGTGGAGCGGAAGGGTGTTCCAGGCTTTGGCCGTGAGGAAGGAGAAGGAGCGGCCTCCCGATCTGGTCTTTCTGGTGCGGGGGACCACGGCGTAGGAGAGCTGGGCTGATCGTAGGGTCCTTTGGGGTGCATGGAATTTGAGTCAGCTGTTCAGGTATGCTGGTCCGGTGCCGTGGAGGGCCTTGTGTGCGTGGGTGAGTATCTTGAAAGTGATTCTCACCTCGACGGGGAGCCAGTGGAGTGTGCGCAGGTGCTGGGAGATGTGGCAGTGTTTTGGCAGGTTGAGGACTAGTCTTGCGGCGGCGTTCTGGATAGTCTGTAGCTTGCGGGTGAGGATTTTGTTTATTCCGGCATAGAGTGCGTTGCCGTAGTCGAGTCTGCTGGTGACCAGGGCATGAGTGACGGTCTTTCGGTGTTCGAGGGGGATCCATTTGAAGGTCTTACGGAGGAGGCGGAGGGTGTGGAAGCAGGAGGACGAAACGGAGTTGATTTGGCGGTCCATTTTGAGCTCGGAGTCCATGATGATTCCCAGGTTGCGTGCGTGGTCCGTGGGGGTTGGCCGGTTTCCGAGTGCGGGGTCCACCAGGTGTCGCTCCAGGCATCGGGGTTTGGGCCCATGATGAGTACTTCTGTTTTGTTGGTGTTTAGTTGTAGGCAGCTGTTTTTCATCCATTTGGTGACGGCTTCCATGCCTTCTCGAAAGTTGTGTCTGGCGGTGTTGGGCTCGTTGGATAGGGAGTGAATGAGTTGGGTGTCATCTGCGTATGACACGATGTTGAGTCCGTAGGTTCTGACGATGGGGGTGAGTGGAGCCATGCAGACGTTGAAAAGCGTTGGGCTGAGGGAGGAGCCTTGGGGGACTCCGCAAGTCATAGGTATAGGGTCCGAGAGGAAAGGGGGGAGTCTGACCCGCTGCGTCCTGCCGGAGAGGAAGGATTGGATCCAGTCGAGGGCCTTGTCCTGGATTCCTACGTCGTAGAGTCTGCTTATTAGGGAGCGGTGCGATTAGAACACTGAACATACATGCAGATCAGGAGGTATTCAGTCCAAAAAGAGGTCTTACTCATGCTCAAAAGGGAAGGGAATACACTGTGTCTTCTTTGTCTCATAAACACAAATACCAATGTACTACTGAGTGCAGACACACACATATGACCCCAACATGTCAGCATGTCACTCCCTGATGCATGTCACTAGCCACAGAATGACCCTCCACAAATGCACATGTGCATCACACCTAACTGAATGCATCTTTCTCAATGGCATGCAACTCACATTGCCAGATAGTACTGGAAGTCTTCCAACCATGTGCATCATTGCCTCAACAATTTGACTTGGCTATTGACATCCATCAATGTCAATGGGTATGTGTGACTCATCCACACACCGCTTTATGTGGTTACATCTACTCTGTATACCCATCACGGAATACTATTGTTAAGTACACTCTGGCCAACACATACAAATGTGATGCTGTTGCAGGGATTCTACTCTTAAAACAGAACTATGCTTGGAATCAAAAAACATCAGTATTTAGGGACTGAGTCACCATACCACCTCAGTATCTATCAGTCTGAGTCCGACTATCTATGGTGCCTCACTTGTCCTCCTAACCTTACAAGAGAAACAAGTGAATTGGCTCGCAAGAACACAACCCTTTCAACCCTCTCAGGGATTGCAGTAACAGGACACACCCTTTTGCTCTCCCATCCATACTCATCCAGAAAAAGATAACCAGGAGAGACGAAGGAAGTTTAGAATATTTATTTAAACTATTGTGCTCTGAAATGCAGTATATGTGCCCCAATTAGAAAGCAAATGCATACTAAAAATACTGTTAGCATGGTTAATAATTCATACATCATGAAAAGCCCTGACATTTTATAAGACAGCATAATCTAAATCAACTCCCTTGCTAATGGAGCCAAATGAGTATATATCGAAGATCTCTGGGATTATCTCTGGCAGACCCCGTACCATAGCATTCACAAATGGATGTTCTACATCTCAGCAGATGCAGTGCTCTTGTCTCAGAACTCTTGTTCCATGTGTGTATTTTTGGTTCCTGTGCTCATCTATATGATAGGACATGTGTGCACATAAACAACAGCTGCATTCTGGTGTTTTGTCTATGTGCTAGTGCTTGGCCAGGAAAAGTAACAATGGACATTGTTGTTTGACCTTGTCTATGGTGTTCAGACTAAATCTAAGGAAAAGAACAGAACGCAAAAACATAAGCAGATTCTGTGTGAAAGTACGGTATGGCACAAAGGAAAGCATGTTTATCTAGTAACGTGTGCAAAAGAAAAAGAGGCCTACTTATGCACGGTCAATTAATCAATCAATCAGGGAATTGTGAAGCGTGCTACTCGCCCGTGAGGGCCTCAAGGCGCTGAGGGTGGGGGGGGTGCAGCTCCGGGTCAGCCGAAAAGCCAGGTCTTGAGGCTCTTCCTAAAGGTGTCTAGAGTGGGGAAGCGTCTGAGGTTGATCGGGAGCTCATTCCAGGTCTTTGCGGTGGTCTAGGAGAAGGCGCTTTGCCGGCTCTGGCTTTGCGGATGCGCGGGGTTTTGGCAAGGGCAAGGTCGATGGAGCAGAGGTTTCTCTTGGGTACGTGAAGGAGACTCTTTCGTTGAGGTATTGGGGTCCAGGTGTTGTGGAGGGATTTGTAGGCATGGGTGAGTAGCTTGAAGATTACTCTCGTCTCGACGGGGAGCCAGTGGAGGTTTCACAGGTGTTGGGGGATGTGTTCCTGTCATGGTATGCCGATGACAAGTCTGGCTGTGGTGTTCTGGATGGTCTGGAGTTTGCAGAGCAGGGATTTGTTGATTCCGGCATAGTGGGTGATCCCGTAGTCCAGCTGCTTATTATGAGTGCGTGGGTGACGGTCTTTCTGGATTAGGTGGGGATCCATTTGAAGGTCTTGCGAAGGATGCAGAGGGTGTTGAAGCAGGTAGAGGTGACGGCGTTGATCCGTCGGGTCAAGGTGAGGGAGGAGTCGAATATGATGCAGAGGTTTTGGGTGTGGCCTGTGGGATTGGGGGGGTTTCAGAGGACGTTGGGCCACCAGGTGATGTCCCATGCTGTGGGGGTGGTTCCGAGGACGAGGACTTCTGTCTTCTCTGAGTTGAGCTTCAGGCAGCTGCTGCTCATCCAGGATGCGCCATCTTTCATTCCTTCCTGGAAGCTGAGTCTGGTGGAGCGGGGATCCTTTGTGAGGGAGAGGATGAGCTGGGTGTCGTCAGCGTAGGATACTATGCTGATTCCATGCTGTCTGACGATGGCGGCGAGTGGGGCCATAAAGATGTTGAAGAGCATGGGGCTGTGCAATGATCCTTGGGGTACTCTGCAGTTGATCTCTGTGGGTTCGGAGAGGAAGGGCGGGAGTCTGATTCTTTGGGTTCTGCCGGTGAGGAAGGAGCGGATCCAGTCGAGGGCGGTTCCCTGTATGCCGGCGTCATGGAGTCTGGCGGTGAGAGTGCAGTGGGAGACGGTGTTGAAGGCTGTAGAGAGGTCTAGTAGGATGAGGGCCGTGGTGTGGCCTTGGTCGAGGAGAATGCGGATGTCATCAGTGGCGGTGAAGAGGGCAGTCTTGGTGCTGTGGTTGCTGTAGAATCCGGATTGGGAAGGGTAGAGGATGGAGTTCTATTCAATGAAGTTTGTTAGCTGAACGTTGACGATCTTCTCAGTGACTTTGGCCGTGAAGGGGAGGAGAGAGTTGGGCAGGTAGTTTTTGAGGTCCGTTTGGGGTCTGCAGAAAGCTTCTTGAGGAGGGGCTTGACTTCTGCGAGTTTCCAGTTGCCGGGGAAAGTGCTGGCTTCAAAAGTGGTGTTGATGGTGCGTCGTAGCTCGGGTGCTATGGCGGCTGCGGCTCTGTGGAAGATGCGTGGGGGCAGGGGTCCGTGGGAGCTCCTCAGTAAATGCTTTTCATGGTCGTGGCGGTGTCTTCGGTGGTGACCGGGGTCCAGGCGGATATGGTAGGCTGGCTGTCGTTGCTGGTGGAAGGCAGTGGTTTCGGTGTCTGGTGTCTGTTCGTTGAAGTTGTCGTAGAGGAAATTGATTTTCAGATGGAAGTAGGAGCCGAGTTTGCTGCAGAGGTCCTGGGAGGGTATGACGTCCGTGGATTCACTGGGGGGTTTGGTGAATTCCTGAATGATGGTGAAGAGTTCTTTTGAGTTGCTGGAGTTGGTGAGGATTTTGTTCTGGATGAAGGTCCTGTTGGTGGATCTGATGAGCTGGTGGTATTCTGTAATGGCGTTCTTGTAGGTGGTCCAATCTTCCGCGGTTTTGCTGTTCCTCCATAGCTTTTCGAGACATCTGCAAGTGCGTCTGGATTCTTGGAGGTCAGTGGTGAACCAGGTGGCCTTCCTGGGGCTCTGTCTGTCGGGGTTGCGGAGGGGGGCGAGCTTGTCTGCATAGTTGGTGATCCATCTGTGTAGTTCTTCGGCTGCAGAGTTGGTGTCGGTCGAGGTGGGAGGGGGATCATGGTTCAGAGTGGAGTTGAGGTTCTCCTCGGTGACCTTGCTCCAGTTCCTTCGCGGAGGGTGAGTGTGGGTTTGTGAGCAGTGGCCTTGTTGAAAGAGAAGTGGTCCATCCAGGGAGGTTGCGTGGTGTGGCTGAAGTGGATGTTGTTGCCTCCTACGAAGATGGGGTCAAGGGTGTGTTCTGCCTTGTGGGTGGGGGTAGTGACAAGCTGTTTCAGACCGATGTTGGTGAGGTTGTCCAGGAGGGCAGAGGAGTTAGGGTCTCTGAGGTTGTCTAGGTAGAAGTTGAGGTCTCCGAGCAATATGTAGTCCTGGAGGCAAAGGCATGGGGGCAATGAGGTCAGTGATGGTAGTGGTGAACGCGGTTCAAGGTCCAGGAGGTCTGTACTAGGTGAGGGTGCCGCGTAGGGTCGTTCTGGGACTGGTCTGGATCTGGAAATGGAGGTGTTCCGTGGGGGACAAGGAGTCGTTCATGCTGGAGGTGGTGCGTCGGAGAGAGTTCTTGTATGCGATGGTGAGTCCTCCTCCTGTGTGGTTGGGGCGGTCCTTCCTCTGGATTTTGTCGGGGATGGCGGTCGCGATGTCAGAGGCGGAGGTGGGGCTGGTCCAGGTCTCTGTGAAGAAGGCGACGTCTGGCGAGAGGGTGTCAAGGAGGTCCCAGATTTCTACTGCGTGTCTGTGCAGGGAGCGCACGTTGAGGAGGATGCAGCTCAGGGCTTCGTGTGTGCTGGCGTCCGGCGGGAGGGTGGTGACCGTTGGGGTGCGGAGGTTGGTGAAGGTTTGTCGGCAGTGTCTGCAGGAGAATTGGCCGTGGGTGGTGTTCGGTGTGGATAGCTGGCAGTTGTTGTTCCATCCGGGGTTGAGAGCGTGGTGGGCAGCTGAGTCGCAGCGGTGGGTCATCGGAGGACCAGGGTCCCTAGCGCTGGTCATGATTGGTTCCCGGACGGGCCTAGATGGGTTTGCCATTGGCGAGCCAGCGGCGCGGCCGCGCAGCAGCTGCCATTAAATAGGGAAAGGGGAGGGAAACGCAGCTGGGAGGCAGGAGCTTGAACCGGCAATGGGGAGGGGCTGCGGTGGCAGCAGCGGTGGGAAAAGGGCAGCAGAAATCAGACACAATACAAATAAAACGAGACAAAGGACACAACGAGGCACAGTAATAAAAAACAGGAAAACAGGCAAACAGGCACAATAACAGAACAAAAGACAGACAAAAGACAGACAAACAGAGAAGGCTGGCCGAGCGGACCAGCAGAAGAGCAAGGCTCTCCCACTTGGCCACCAGGGATGAGGCACAGGCAGGAGCCTGCAGGTGGAGGAGGGCCTCGAACACCTACCTGGCAGAGAGGTGTAAGGGGCAGCGGGGCAACGACAGAGCTGCGGGGGCGGAGAGCAGAGTTTCCTGACCAGGAAGTCAGAGGTCTTGCTCAATCGCCCAAGCAGCGGCCGACATTAAATAGGGAACAGGGTTGGGAAACGCAGCTGGGAGGCGGGAGCCGGCAGGGGGGAGGGGCTGCGGGGGCAGCAGCGGGGGGAAAAGGGCAGCGAAAAACGGGCACAATACAAATAAAATGGGACAAAAGACACAACGAGGCACAGTAATAAAAAAACAGGAAAACAGGCACAATAACAGAACAAAAGACAGACAAACAGAGAAGGCTGGCCGAGCGGACCAGCAAAAGAGCAAGGCTCTCCCACTGGACCACCAGGGATGAGGCGCAGGCCAGAGCCTGCGGGTGGAGGAGGGCCTCGAACACCTACCTGGCAGAGAGGTGTAGGGGGCAGCAGCAGCCGGACAATGACAGAGCTGCTGGGGTGGAGAGCAGAGTTCCCTGACCAGTAGGTCAGAGGTCTTGCTCAATCGCCCAAGCAGCAGCTGTCATTAAATAGGGAAGGGGAGGGAATAGAAAAACAGGAAAACAGGCAAACAGGCACAATAACATAACAAAAGACCGGCAAAAGACAGACAAACAGAGAAGGCCGGCCGAGCAGACCAGCTGTAGAGAAAGGCTCTCCCACTGGCCCACCAGGGATCAGGCAAAAGCAGGAGCCTGCGGGTGGAGGAGGGCTTCGAACACCTACCTGGCAGAGAGGTGTAGGGGGCAGCGGCGCAACGACTGAGCTGCTGGGGGCAGAAAACAGAGTTCCCTGACCAGGAGGTCAGAGGCCTAGGCTGGGCTAACATAGGGAAAACTACAATGGGACGCGCAAAAATCACACAACAATGCAATCAGAATGAAAACCTTGTAGGCCCACAGATCATGTATTGCACAGTTATACATATGACAGTACAACACGTAAAGGTACATATGCCAGCATGTAGGCATCATTACAGATGGCACCAGCGGTGTTAGCCACCTCATGATACTGTACAATCCTCAATTTGAAGGGGAAGTAGTGCTCAGTGTCTGCATCTAGAATGCATTGTATGCCATGCCACATGTAAGTGGTCCACCATCACATGAGATACAGTAGTGAGGGAGCATCACTCCAGACACAAGGATGACAAGTCTCCAGCAAAAGAAAATGTAGGTCATCTGTGACATTAGGCAGCCATGTGGCAGTTCAACTCTGGAAACTGACATTCGATTGGATCCTGCTTAGTTCCTGGTCACATGGACAATAGTCTACAGTTATCACCATGCACGTACTACCAGACCTACACATGCAACAACTCTCACCATTGCGTGGAACATGAATCACCTTCAAGCTTGATGGGGAAATAGCTAACTATAACAAAAGGTATATGGTCATGCAGAATGTTTCACTCAGGCCATCACTCACCCCCTCCTAGCTGCTGTTGGGCTCTCAACTGCCCATCATGGTTTGGGTATGCCATTGCCAGTATGCAGGCCATTAGCGGGAGTCAGGGTTCAGCGCGTGCCCCTTCTGCCTTTGGAGGACAGCCTCAGCTGGACCTTCATGATCTTACGGGCCCAGCGTCTCAGGTCCTCCCACCTTTTTCTGCGGTGAACACTGTGCCGACGAGCGGCCCCTAGGGTCTGCACCTTCCGGGTGATGGCCATCCACATGGACACCTTCTTATGGGCTTTGACCTGTATGGATGCAATAAATGAAGAAACTAAGTAGACATGAGTGATATAGGTTATCTGCTTGGGTGACACAGAGGTTGTAGACAGCTAGCATAACCATCATTCTATAGTGCACACACTACATATATAAGGCACACATGCTGGTCACTACAAAAAGCATTACTACACACTATTTAAATCATCTGAGGACTACTCACAATCCTGATTATGCCTATGCTGACTAGGCAAGCTCATTGACATCACATAGCCCTGGCCCTCTCAGCATGTGCTCTGAGTGAGTTAACATGCAACATAGCACACCATTGTGTCCTCCTGAAGGGTACAGTATTAGTGCATCACTGGGCAGACACCTGAAAAGTCTAGCCAAATGACTTTAATCAAATAGTCCAAGACATCACTGCTACCATTGCATTGACTACATTCCAGGATTTGGGTCACAATGAAAGGGCTGGCATGTGTGTCACTGAGAGCTCCCACTCTTCTGATTAGTTGACATGTGATTTACTCATTTGGACCTCATACTATTGGACATTCTGTATGATTGCTCATTCTAATACAGCTGGTGATGCACTTTTGAACTGCACTGCAGCTGTAACCAACTATCTACAGTGTACATGTTTCACATGAGTAATGTTCCTTTACAATGCTAGCATCACTCACAGGACAGTAAAATCCCCAACATGTGGGAGTAAGGTGCCTGTCCTAAGGCAATGACAGACAGTGACAATAAGTGTCCATGGACATTAGTGTTGGGTCGGGGATCTCATCATGCACCATACTAACTGTAGTAATCCTAGGTGAATTTAGGCCAACTCATGGTCCAGTTAAACTAATTAAGGCCACATCTGAGGATCAACAGATCTACAGGGAGAGTACTCTGTGCATCAGTTCCATAGCCACATTATCTTTGCTACAGCCTGGGCCATGGATCATACAGGGCACAACTCATGTCAGGGTTTGCTCTCTGCAGCTTGAGCATACTGTTCCCACATGACCATCATATGCCCATAATTTCCATACCTAACAGTACATCTTATGGCCATCCTATGGATCACTGACATAATATCGATGACAACAATATCGACCTACCAGAATATCGTGTCAAGAATATCGATGAACAGAATATCGACATCCTATCTCTACAAAGGTAAGTACAAAAATATCGAAACCAAAATATTGTTGTTTAAAATATCGTTGTTCAAAATATCGTTTTTTTAAACTGTCTTAAAAATAATATAAAATAAATTAAAAAATAAATATAATGAATAAAAACAGTTAGAATTATCATTTTTTTTTAAATTATAAATAATAAATATAATATACAAATAAATTAAACACATATATAAAAAAAATATATATATATTTACTTAATAATATTAATAAATAATTATTTTATTAAATTATAAAACATTAGATACATAATAAAAATTATAAATACATATATATATATATATATATATATATATATATATATATACATAAACCTGTAAGATAAATATAAAAATAAATTATATATATAATAAAATAAAATATTAAAATAAATTTTATCTTTAAAACAACATTTTACATTACATTAACTGAAACAGAAGGGAAAATGTTGGATAGCGTAGGGGATAAAATAACTATTCCCACTCCAGGGAGTGCAACAGTAGGGAAAGTGTTGTTTAGCGGAGAGGAATAATTTACTATTCCCACTCCAGCAAGTGCAACAGTAGGGAAAGTGTTGGATAGCAGAGGGGAATAATTTACTATTTCCACTCCACGGAGTGCAACAGTAGGGAAAGTGTTGGTTAGCGGAGGAGATAAAATTACTATTCCCACTCCACGGAGTGCAACAGTAGGGAAAGTGTTGGTTAGCGGAGGAGATAAAATTACTATTCCCACTCCAGTAAGTGTAACAGTAGGGAAATTGTTGGATAGCAGAGGGGAATAATTTACTTTTCCCACTCCAGGGAGTGCAACAGTAGGGAAAGTGTTGGATAGCGGATGGGAATAATTTACTATTCCCACTCCAGGGAGTGCAACAGTAGGGAAAGTGTTTAATAGCGGAGGGGAATAATTTACTATTCCCACTCCAGCAACTGCAACAGTAAGGAAAGTGTTGGATAGCGGAGGGGAATAATTTACTATTCCCACTCCAGGGAATGCAACAGTAGGGAAAGTGTTGTATAGCAGAGGGGATTAATTTACTATTCCCTCTCCAGCAAGTGCAACAGTTGGGAAAGTGTTGGATAGCAAAGGGGAATAATTTACTATTCCCACTCCAGCAACTGCAACAGTAAGGAAAGTGTTGGATAGCGGAGGGGAATAATTTACTATTCCCACTCCAGCGAATGCAACAGTAGGGAAAGTGTTGGATAGCGGAGGGGAATAATTTACTATTCCAACTCCAGGGAGTGCAACAGTAGGGAAAGTATTGGATAGCGGAGGGGATAAAATTTCTGTTCCCACTCCAACAATTGCAACAGTAGGAAAAGTGTTGGATAGCGGAGGGGAATAATTTACTATTACCACTCCAGCAAGTGCAACAGTAGTGAAAGTGTTGGATAGCGGAGGGGAATAATTTACTATTCCCACTCCACAGAGTGCAACAGTAAGGAAAGTGTTTGATAGCGTAGGGGATAAAATTACTATTCCCTCTCCAACGAGTGCAACAGTAGGGAAATTATTGGATAGCGGAGGGGATAAAATTACTATTCCCACTCCAACAATTGCAACAGCAGGAAAAGTGTTGGATAGCGGAGGGGAATAATATACTATTCCCACTCCAGCAAGTGCAACAGTAGGGAAAATGTTGGATAGCGGAGGGGAATAATTTACTATTCCCACTCCACAAAGTGCAACAGTAGGGAAAGTGTTGGATAGAGTAGGGAATAAAATTACTATTCCCACTCCAACGAATGCAGCAGTAGGGAAAGTGTTGGATAGCAGAGGGGATAAAATTACTATTCCCACTCCAGCAAGTGCAACAGTAGGGAAAGTGTTGGATAGCGTAGGGAATAAAATTACTATTCCCACTCCAACGAATGCAGCAGTAGGGAAAGTGTTGGATAGCAGAGGGGATAAAATTACTATTCCCACTCCAGCAAGTGCAACAGTAGGGAAATTGTTGGATAGCGGAGGTGAATAGTTTACTATTCCCACTCCACAAAGTGCAACAGTAGGGAAAGTGTTGGATAGAGTAGGGAATAAAATTACTATTCCCACTCCAACGAATGCAGCAGTAGGGAAAGTGTTGGATAGCAGAGGGGATAAAATTACTATTCCCACTCCAGCAAGTGCAACAGTAGGGAAAGTGTTGGATAGCGGAGGGGAATAATTTACTATTCCCACCCCAGCAAGTGCAACAGTAGGGAAAATGTTGGATAGCGGAGGGGAATAATTTATTATTCCCACTCCACAGAGTGCATCAGTAGGGAAAGAGTTGGATAGTAGAGGGGATAAAATTACTATTCCCGCTCCAACAATTACAACAGTAGGGAAAGTGTTGGATAACGGAGGTGAATAATTTACTATTCCCACTCCAGCAAAATAATAAACATTAATTAACAAATACTTAATTAATAAAAAATAATTTACCTATCACCAAATACCCCTATAAATAACACCAACACTATTGTAAAACATTACACAATTAACCTAATTGCTTAACAATTAATTAATTAACTAACAATGAATAAATTAAAAACAATGAGTAATAAATTAATTCATACTATTAAGACTATAAAATACAATAATTAAATATTATATAAAAAATTAAAAACTACTCCCCTCTAAATATACAACTTGTTCATAAAAAATTAACACAATTTACATATTCACCAATTAATTATTAATAATCGATAACCAATTAATAATTAATAAATGAAAAAATATTTAACACAATTAACAATATGAAATGTTAAATACACAAATATTAATTAATAAAAATTATTATTTAATGAATTATAATTAAATTACTTCCCACCCTACTCCCTATAAACCCACAACCCGCTCTTAAAAAAATAACACAATTAAGATATTTACCAATTAATTATTAATAATTAATATCCAATTAATAACTAATTAAAACAAAATATTTAACACAATTAATATTAAATATTAAATACATACATATTAATTAATACAATTATTAATTAATTAATTATAATAAAATTACTTCCCACCCTACTCCCCTATAAACCCACTACCTGCTCCTAAAACATGACACAATTAACATATTTACCAATTATTATTAATAATTAATAACCAATTAATAACAAATTAATTCACACAAATAACAATATAAATTATTAAATAAAAAATATTAATTAATTAAAATTATTAATTAATTAATTTTAATTAAATTACTTCCCACCCTATTCCCCTGTAAACCCACAACCCGCTACAGAACTAAAACGCAATATTTAGTTTCTTAAAATTTTTATAATTTCTAAAAATGTATTAATAAATATATTACAATTAAATTACTTCCCACCCTATTCCCCTATAAACCCACAACCCGCTCCTAAAAAATAACACAATTAACATATTTACGAATTAATTATTAATAATTAACCAATTAATAACAAATTAATTAACACAATTAACAATAAAATTATTAAATACAAAAATATTAATTAATTGCAATTACTAATTAATTAATTTGAATTAAATTACTTCCCACCCTATTCCCCTTTAAACCCACAACCCGCTACTGAGCTAAAACGCAATATTTAATCTCTTAAAAAACTAATAATTTCTAAAAATGTATTAATAAATGTATTATAATTAAATTACTTCCCACCCTATTCCCCTATAAACCCACAACCCGCTATGGAACTAAAATACGCAAAAATTACTTAACATAAAATGAATTACTTCTAAAAATTTCAAACATACATTAAAAAAATAAGCTATAATTTTAACACATATATTAAAATACAAAACACTAAAATATATTTCGATATTATTAACAACGATATTTTGACTAACGATATTACTAACTTCGATATTAACAAAAATGATATTTCTTCCCTGCATGTCGATATTCTGGTTGACGATATTCTTGAAGGTCGATATTGTGTCACATCAATATTTAAACATCGATATTATGGCATATCGATATTTAAACATCGATATTATGACTCTATACCCCATCCTATATATGACATGACTGTTGTGGGTTACTCTGAAGTGGTCTGTGAGGTGTTGGTATCTCCCAGACAACAGTGTGGTGAGGACTCGTGTGTCCAGCGATATGTGGGACTGTACACATATCTCACAACATCCTCACATGCTACTAACAGGAAACATACACAACTTAGGGTGTAAGGCCTAGTCACTTGAAAGCACATCTGCCATGTTGTGAATAGCAAATTCATCATAGGCAACATAACAATTATACATGCATACATATGTGCATGCAACCAGTGTAGGATTTAGGACTGATTACACATCAATATGGTGATGTGAAGTCCAAAAAGTACAATGCCACATGAACCCTGACATGATTGTCCTAAGAAAGGGACACACTATCTGAATTTCTAAACTCTGATGTCAGTCTGGGACTCTGAGACACATTGTGGCTTATTGGATAGGATAGGATATTTGTTGCAGAGTACAGACAGTATTAGCAGTACTCATCTGCTCCTCTTGTGAACCATAGAGCTGGTGATACAGGGGAAGAGCCTTCTTCACCAGAGTCTCCAGCTCCTCTGGAGTGAAGGCATGGGCCTTGCTCCCTCTACAGCATGCAATGACAGCTCCCAGAGATGGCAAACAGCAGCTGACATTGAGGAGGTGTTGTAACAGCAGTGTCTAGAGGCAAGTGATTCGATTTTCAAACCTCAACGAACACATATGCCACATGGGGGGTCTTCTGTGAAGACGGCCACAGCCCTTGGACCGCTGAGGTCACATTATCCTATGTTAGCTTATGGCTATGACCACCATGAATGAAGCCACCTACCATATGCTTTAAATCAACCGTCAGTCGGCGAATCAACATGTCCCAATAGCAAGGTCAGGCATCCACATAGGCGGTCTTCTATGTAGACAGACACAACCCTTGGACCGCGGCGGTCACAATATCCAACGTTAGCCTATGGCTGTGATCACAGTGGAGGAACCCACCTACCGCATGGTTTAAAGCCACCGGTGGTCGGTGATTCAGCATATCCCATTAGTGAGATCAGGCATCCGCCATGTCAGTATGGAAAATCACATCGAAAACGATCTTCTGAGTATGTCTCCACCAGTACAATTATGTTGGAACATGTCACCTGATGTATGACACCATTTCTCTGCCTATACCGATAATCAAATGTCAGTGTTGTACATTACTGTGCATGCACACACAATTATCGTGGTGCATTGTACACCGACGGTGACTGTAGTTATGTATGCAATGTAGACTCCACAACATGACGGTGTCCGCAATACAATAGAAATTTGAATAATGAGCGCAGTGCTGTTACAAACACATGTGGAGTCCAGATTGGGGATGATAGGTGGAACTTGCAGTAATGGCAATCAATCTGATTCATGTGTGTGACTCCCGTATTTCTCAGGAAAATCAATGTCTAACTTGAGGCTGTCTTCTGCATGAATTCTCCTACAACAGTAGTCAATGGGTGAAATCCCTACTCCAGATCATTGTCCGGCATCTATCCGACTTTCCCCATCCCAAATATTGATATGTATGCAATTGTATCTTATGCAAGCACGATGGCAATTGCTGTGTAGTGCTAACATATGCTGCTATGTGTGGTCACAAGACTTTTGGGTGTGTCTTGGTAAATGTTTGTGTGGACACTGTGGTACCCTGGCAGAGGGCGGAGACGACAGCCTCCAGTATACCGGCCATTTCCAGACCTTTAAACTATGGAAAAAAGAGATGTAATCAGGAAGTTTTGTCTTAAGAGGCAGACAATACAAGATTTACGTGACCAGTAGGAGCCTCATTTACGTCCTTGAAGAAACTATTCCACATCTCTGACATAAATGGTGAAACTGATGACAGCTCTGCATTTCCTGGCCGCAGGTTCCTTTCTGTACACTGTGGCTATATCTGGTGGAATGTCACAACCTATGTTCAGTGGCGTACTACGTGATGTGCTATGGATTTGGTTGCATCCCATATATGGTTGGAGCTATTGATGGCACACATATTGCCTTAATACCACAGCAAGTCAGAGAACAGGTTTATAGGAACAGGAAGCACTTCCATTCTATCAACGTGCAAGTTGTTTGTTTATTGGATTTATACATCTCACACATCTGTGCCAGATTCCCAGGATCTGCCCATGACTAAGCGTGGGCAGTGGGCTCTGCTCCACCGGCGGAGTTGGCTGATTTTTTGCCCTCCATACAACAATTTCCTCTTGGTGCGGGGACCCGGGCAGTGCACTTGTGTTGTTGCGTGTGCCCGCGCACTGCTCTCTTAAAGAGCTGCAGTTAACCCCTCCCTGCATTTGCCCACTGCAAGCCGGTAGCAGCAAAGAGGAGGGAACATTGAGCACATGCCGGGCTCTGCAGTGTCCCATCACGAGTACGACTTGCAGTCTCAAGCCGCCTGAAGCGTCTGAGAGAGGTGGATGAACCATTGCGCATTTCTGTGCTACACAGAGAAATAATTAATTATTTCAGCTAAAAGACGCTCTGTAGGCTTATGTGCAATGTTAAACGGCAGGCTGGAAGAATATGCTAACACCCCAAGATGGCGTTGGAACAATCAGAATTAGACGACAGACCACGGCAGACATGTCTGTTTTTTATTTCCATCGCTGCCTTCTCCTGTTGCTGCTGGTGATCGGTGAACTAGATCACAGAGGCCTCCGCCTTTTTCTTCAAAGACCCGGGCAGTGCTGAGACTGGTGTCCCTCGCTGGGTGAGTGTGTTGTTTTTTATAGGGTGATGGAGGGAACAATGTAGCTGTAGCTTTGTGGTTACTGTATGGTGAATGGGAAGGTCTGCAAAGCATTGAGGCCCGAAAAGCCTCCTACCGGCCTGGTTACTTTAATGGGTGGCAGCGTTGAAATATATATACTATGCTAGGCTAATACTCCATCTGCAAGAGGAACTCCACATAGTTTGTCAGCAACTACGCAGAAATCCGCGGAGTACAACTCCATCAGCTCCACGCACCCTTACCCATGACTTCTTCATACTGCGGAACAGCACCATACCCCAGCTGATGTCAAAACTACTACCAAAGGGGGTCTGGCTTGTTGGTGAGTATGATGTATCCTACCTTTGTGTGTGTGATGACGGGTCTATCTTCTGAAAGTGTGTGACAACGTATTGCACTTCTGTCTGACTTCTATCTAGGAGACTCAGCGTATCCCAACCGCCCATGGTTGTTGACACCGCTGAGAAATCCAACAATGCCAGGGGGAGTCTGCCTCAATGAGGCCTATGGAAGAACACAGCGGCCAGTGGAGCAGGCTTTTGGGCTCCTGAAAGCCAGATTCAGATGTCTGGACAGAACTGGGGGAGCCCTCCTCTACCCATCCGGGAAGGTGTGCCAGATCACCATTGCCTGCTGCATGCTTCACAACCTTGCACTGCAACAAAACAGCCCTCTCATCGTAGAGGATTGAGGCCCGCATGAGCCACCGGCTGATGTTCCTGAAATGCCAAATGATGATGATAGTGGCAAAGAGGAAGGAGTTGACATGCGTCAAGAACTCATCAACAACTTTTTCTCATTAGTGTAAGTATGCAGTGAGATGTCATGAACATTATTGTTACAGTGACTATTGTGATGCTGTGAGGAGTAAGTTCATGGTTACATGTTAGGTATGTGCAGCTGTGTGGAACTCTGTGCACGGCTGTTTGCGGAGGAAGGTCTTGGCACATGCACATGTTGTTGATGTTGCTTTGTGTAGGTGACATTTTCCCATGTACTTTAGACTCCAGAAATGGACTGTGATTGGTGTTATATGTATGGCTTCCTAGATAATCTCTTTGTATTGGTCTGTGTAGGTACCTTCACCTTGTCATCTTCATTTGGACATTTCAGAGTTGTGACATCAGCAGGTATATGATGCTGTTTTAAAGTGTGAAGTGGACATGGATTGTTCGTGGAAATGTCTGGCACAGACTTTTGGTGTATAACTCTGGTACCAAGCCAGCTAGCACAGGGATAGGATGGAAGTTGCGAAGACTCCATTGGACTTGTTTCCTGTTGTATGGTGGTCCTTTTGCAATATGTGTGCCATCATGTTCTCCAACACAATGTTGTTGTTGGGCCAAATCATGCTAATCTCCCTTCACATTGGCTAAGTCCTCAATGTGCATGAACTGGATGTAGCTGTCGATGTGTCTCATCATTGTATGCCACTGTGCTTGTGGCACAACACTACCGTAAGTTTGTGACATTCCACCAGATGCAGCAACACTGGATTGGAATGAACCTGTGCTCACAAACAGTTGTACTGCCATGTTTTGGTTTCTTGTTTTCAATGAAGTGGGATTCTTTTTGTGAAGTTGTCGATATGGCTCCAGCTGATTCATTTAATCAACTGTCATTTGTCGGTTCTATTTGGCATTGTCAGATGTATCCCCTCCAACCATGTTGTTGAGGTCTGCACATGACATTTGTGGTCACTGGCACAGATCATTTCAGTGATGTATTATTTAGCTCTGTTTTTGACAGTATGCCAGCCGAAGGTTGGAACTATGGAATAAAGATGTCATGAGACTGTACACTTGTATGCCTGTGTTGGGGTGATATGGTTGTGATACTCAGTTGCACATTGTTCACATTCCACATGTCCATGCTTACACAATTAGCTTCTACTTACATTTGGTAATTCACAATGGGATAACTTCATAACTTGCTCAATGTGAATGTTACTACAAGAGCTATTGGTTTTGTGACAAGTTAATTTATTGCAGTGCACAATGTGAAGACAATAAACAAAAAATATACAAACTAATAGTGGCAAAACATGAGTGTAGTAGTCAGTGTTGGTGGAGGAAACCATTTTTAGGTCTCGCCTACGCAGCGCGCATGCGCTGCTTAGGAAAAAGACCTATAGAAATCGCTTCGGCTTTTCATATGTTTGCTCGCTCCCGCAAGAGAATCGCTGTGTGTTCTCTCGCACTCCCCCCACCCCTCCCACTTGTTAGCCCAGTACTGTTTCACTTTCGGGCCGCGTTTGTGTTTCAGCGCTTGTCTTTATTTGGAGACTCCTAACACTGCAAGCATTTGGCCTACCAATGCAGGAGCCAGTCTTCCACAGGTGTGTGTCCCCAATTGCCCCTTCTCTGTCCTTGTTACCTCCTTTCTCCTGGCTAGCATGTGCACTTCCTGAGAGGCTGGGGACTCTCTAGACCACTGACCTCACTGTGGCTAGCACAGGGGTATCGTGTTGACATGACTCTGTATACTGCGGGAGGGTACGCACCGCCGATTCATGTTCGAAGTTTGACATAACACCTGAATTAATAGACTTTCACAAAGCGCGCAAGGGGGCAGCATATATCTTTTTCTGGGAAGACATCTCGGAGACAATGGAAGGATGTCTCCGGCAGCAGCGCCGCGCATAGCTCTTTCAGTTAGAAGCTCTTTCAAGTTTCTGTACTGGGCACTTGACGTAAGCGTCTGCCTCCATCCTTAGCACTGTCTGCGCGCCATCTTTTTATTCCTGTTTGCAACACTGTCATGAGTAAAATTGATGAACGTAAAATAAATAAGTTAAATGTATTGGTGAATTATTGCACCCGCTTTTGCGATCTTTGTGTAATTTTAAAGTACCAAGTCTGTGTGTAACCTGTAATTATGATTATACATTCCCAGTACCTAGACTCGGCCCTTGTGTCTTAAGCCGATGACATGAATACCGTAAATTATGTAAAAGCAACACTCGTTCTTTCCAGCACCATGGACCTGTTAGGCTGCCGTAGGAAAAGCAGCATAAAAACATCACAACTAAAAGTGCTCTATAAAAAGTACACACTTCAAAGGTGAGCAACTAACTCAGTGTGCCTTCTAACACTGTAAATTACTAGGAGAGCGGGGTGGGTAAAAGGACCTACTATAGATAAATAACTGTGTGGGATGTCTGGATGGAGCAATCAGCCTTGTTTATCTGTCCGTGGTTGATAAAAAGAGTGGGCAACAGAGACAGCTGTTATCTACTGATGCTGATGCAAGACTCTTGCAGTGTGCGCTAGGCCGCATGCTTGCTCCAAGGAAGAGGAAGTCTGGTAGCAGAAGCCTAGCAGATAAGATACCTCTGAATAACCTGGAAGTCTCCATTCACATTTCACTTGTTTGAGTTGGGTGTTCATCTTTCCGAGATCGATCATTGGCTTAAGTGACTATAATCCACATTGCTTGTCGATCTGTTATGATACTGCAACACACGGGAGAAAGTTAACAACTAAAGCACATTCTGAGTGTGGTGATGGTATATGATTTGAAACTCACCATGACTTCTTCATAGTGGCAGATGCTGGCATGCGGGTCTCAGTACAGAAACATGTAATCTTCTGTAAGCTTCTGCAAGCAGTAGATTCAAGCCACCACATATGGCACAGAACAAGGGAAAATAATTAAAATGAGCATTAACACCACCTAAAGCGCACAGACTCTATCAGTTCATTTCTAAGCGCTATATGCACAGCATACAAAGAGGGACGCATGTCTTACAGTCTGAGCTATTTGCGGCAAAACTCAGGCTGCAGAGCCAGTACTTTGCATTACTTTTACTGGAACTGAAAATGCAATAAAAACAGTTTGTTTAAGATCCTGACAATTTTTTTAAATGTATTTAAATAACAACGGTCTGGCGATCGATCCATCGGGTGTGAGGGCAGTTGAAAGCAGTAATCGTTAAGGAGGGCAGCACCCAGGGAGGGGGGTGAAGGGGTGGGAGATCAACAGAAGATTCTTGAGAGCATATGGTTTAAACACAGATAAGGCGTGGCAGGGAGGGGTGGGAGATGTAATGGTGTGATAAGAAAACCAGGCACATAAGCCTCTGCCTGCTCCCCAGTGCCTCGTGAGCCACTTTGCAGCACGTTTGTGGAAACAATGCGTGCATGCTTTCATAACGAATTTAATTAGAAAAGCATGCCAGCTGCAGCCAAGGTGCATTTTAAAAGCATAAATGGCAAAAGGCAAACAGTGTGGCTTCCTGCAGATATCTACCGGCAGCAAACTTCAAAGGTAGACGTGAATCCAGTGGCCAAGAGCCTAAGCCAGGCCCCCAACTTCCCACAGCCGTTTTTGGGGGGGGAGGGAGTTGCTAACCAACCCAAGCCCAATGAATTTCTGTGATCAATGGGAGATTCAGGGCCCCCATCACACTCTGCAGACGTGTCCATCACTGCCAGGGGCTTTCTTCATGCGTTGAGGGAAGGGTTGTGGGCCCTGCGCACCACTATAATTAGGTGCCTTCCAAGTAAGGGCAATTATAAACCAATGCTAGAGTGCAGGTGTTTTTCTGTTTTTTGCAGTTCTATATAGCGCGAACTTGACCCGAAGGTATCGGAGCGCTTTACATGAGCACCAGTTGCATTACAGACGGGCACATTAATTTCTAGGCTGGGGAGATTAAGTGATTTGCCCAGAATCACAGGATGTTTGAGCCCCCCAGACTCGAACCTGGTTCCTCAGCTTCAAAGTCCGCCGCTCTGGCCGTTCAACTATAAGGATAACGCAGCCCTGTTACCTTGCAGTTTCCATAGTGACAACAAGTACCACGCTCCAGCTTTTAATGCAACAGTAAATGTTGCTGTACTCACAGTAATCTGCTGCATGGCTAAATACTTAGGTCCCAAAGGCGAGACCGATTGCATTGCAAATGCTTGTTGTAGGAGCCACGTTGTCTCAAGTCCAAAACCCGACATACTCCTCCCATCAGAAATGGAAAAGTGTACAGGAATAGTCAACAAAGTGAACATGTTGCAATCAAAGGAGGAAATCAGGTGCAACGTTTCTTCCTGGCATTGGTGGTGCCTTGCCAACCGAACCTCCTGGATATTTCTGTGGTCGTCCCGGCACATGAGGTGGTAGATCTGCTGCTGCAGGCTCAGAGGTGTCTGAGGAGTTGTCCTCTGCCAGGACCTTCCTTCCTGTGGCTGCTGCAGATGTAGAAGGGCCATATGTAGATGGGCCACAGGAAGGGGTAGGTGGTGAGGGAAAATCCCTGCATAGTGTGGTGTTAATGTCCCTCAGCACCCCTATGAGCTGGCCCATGTTGTCATTGAGGGTGTCCAGCTTCTGATCTATGGGCCTCTGCAGCTGCTTCATCTCCCAGAGTTACTCGATTACCTGGCCAAATACTCCTTGGGAGTCTTCACAGTCTCACAAGACTCGGGTGATGTTGGCCTGGGAATCAGTGGCACCAGTGGCCTCACTTTGAAGGCCCACAGTTACCCTCCCACCAGCATTGCCCCCACGGGCCTGTGACCATGGGCCAGCCTGCCCCTCCCACTGGCTCCTCCATCCTCAGTGAGAGTGTTGTCAATCCTCACCTCCAGAAGTGAGACTGTGGTGCAGGAGATGTTGCTGCCCATGCTAGCGCTACCGGTTGTTGGGGCAGAGGTCAGCTGGGATGTTGCCGCGGGCTGGGAGGTGTGGTTGTGGGCACAGTGAGAGTCACTGTTCCCGTCTGCCTGGGCTGCCCCATGGGCCAGGTAGGTCCTCCTCGTCCATGGGCCCAGGAGATTCTGCATCACTGGAGGCTTGATGCAGGGTGGGAGGTAGAGTCTGGGCGGTGTCCTGAGTCTGGACAGATGTTGTGCTGGATCAACCTGTTCAGACATAGAGTAGATTGTTATTGTTATAAGGTGGTATGTACATCTACATAATTTGTTACACAGTGAGTTCAGGTCTGGAAGGGACAAAAGGAGTGGAGATTGACATTGTGAACTATCCCTGTTTTTTTTTACACGTTTGCAAGACATTGAGAAACATCCGTACATGAAGTGGTATTGGCCTGATCATTTGCTTGACTGATATGCTTCATGTTGCCATGAGGGATAGACATGATATCTCCCAATAATTTGAGGCCAACACAGTATCAAAATTACATGTGTATAGGTAAATTCCAAGTCCTAGGTGTGTACAATACAGACAAATACACACTTCTTGGCAGTAGACTTAGCATTGGTAATTATAAAGTACGGACAAACAACAGTGGTGCATCCTGTTAAGAGTTCAAGCAACAGGGCCTCATGGTAGCTGTAGTCATTTCTATCTCTCCTACCCCACATTTGACCAATGGTTAACTGCCTGTGAGGTGAACCTCAGTAGTCACATGGCTGACAAGTGAGTAAGGACAAACAACACTGGTGCCTCCTGTTAAATGTTCAAGCAACATGGTCTCATGGTAGCTGTAGTCATTTCAATCTCTCTTACCTCGCAATTTGACCAATGGTTAACTGACTGTGAGGTGAACCTCAGTAGTCACAAGGCTGACAAGTGAGTAAGGACAAACAGCACTGGTGCCTCCTGTTAAGTGTTCAAGCAAAGAGGGCCTCATGGTAGTTGTGGTTGTTTCAATTTTGACTTGCCAGCACTAGCAAAACATGTTGTTACATACCTGGTTGCAAAATGCTGTTGTGGTGGTTCATACTATTAGACATTTGCACACATAATGGTTCCTGCGATTGTTATTTGATGGTGATGCACTTACATACAGCAATACCACATGTAGGATGTAATGGAGGATGATACATGTGGACTTATGTGCAAGGCTATTGATTGCAACTGGCAATAACATATCTCTGATACTTTGGCTACTGCATATAGGGAATGTAGATCAGAAACACAATAGCAAGAGTTTAGATGCGTGCAAATAGAACATAGATATGTAGTGACAGTTGGTGTGATGTTACTTACCAGTCTCCATCCCCCCAGGTATTCATTTCAAGCTCTCAGAATGCAGGATGTTGTGCACCTTCTCCTCCTAGGGTGTGAGTTCTAATCGTGGGCCGGGAGGACCACCGCCAGTCTTCTGGGCCACAAGGTAGTGCCTGGAGGCCAGGTTCTTCCCCCTCATCCTCAGGGAGCTACTCAGGGCAAGCCACCTCTTCCTGATGTCCTCCTTTGTTTGCAGGGTGGTACCTACAGCATTCACTTTGTTTTCTATCCTGTCCCACGTTTCATTTTTCCTAGCAAGATACGTTTGTTGGACTTGGGCTTCAAAAATGTGTGGCTCTGTTCTAATGATTTCATCCACCAATACTGACAACTCGGGGTCAGAAAAATGTGGATTTTTGGCCGGTGACATGTTAATTGAATAAAGTGAGTGAAAGTGAAGTAAATATGTAGAAAAAAGGGAAAAAATGTGTATGAAGTGTGTGTGATGGGATTGTGTGAAAAGGGCTGCCTTATGTGACCAATAATGCTTCTCCAACTTGCTGTGCTGCAGCATAGAGGCAAAGGATCATGGTATAGGATGGGGTGTGTTTTATAGTGTGATTTGTAGGTGTGTCCACTTTGGCAATGGCCACCAGCTGTGTGGTTCTCTTCTGCATCCAAAGTGGACTGTTGTGTTGCTTAGCGGAAGCAGTAGAGTCACAGTCTAGCGCCAATGCGAAACTAACAACAAGGGACCACCAGTATAAGGGTTTCATTGTAATCTACTCGGCGGTGGTACCACAGCCCTCAGAGCTTCGGAGTCCCTAGTAGCTATTTTTCTGACCAACGTGGCCCATGGGAAGGCTACTCCGACTGCCACGCCTCATTGGAAAAACACTCCGACCGCTGCGGTTGGCGGTTCAGCCTGCATGCATCGTAATACAGCGGGGGTAACTATGCGGCCTCTGTGGTCAGAAATGGACCGTGGCCATGGCGGTCAGATGGTTGGTCCAACC
The DNA here is from genome assembly GCA_963921515.1 of Calotriton arnoldi. Classification (NCBI taxonomy): domain Eukaryota; kingdom Metazoa; phylum Chordata; class Amphibia; order Caudata; family Salamandridae; genus Calotriton; species Calotriton arnoldi. The sequence continues at coordinate 335,715 of CAWUFW010012755.1, forward strand.
GCCGTCATAGTCAGCCCCATAAGTTCGTATTGGTCCTTTGAACCTGGATTCGCTGTTCTTTTGTGATTTGAAGATACTGGAAAGCTCTTCATAGACAGTTGTAAACAGTGCAGTTGGTGGGGGGTTAGGGGTTTCAAGGCAAGGGTGCAAGTTGTGCTTTGTCTAATTAGCCATTACAGACTAATTTCAGGGGACTTTGGTTTCATTTTTATTGTGAACCATAACTGCACTTTAAGTGTCTTTAAAATACATTTTGGAGAACTTTTTGGACATATGGTGATTGGTTGATTATATAATGGATTTGGTAATAATATCATTGTGTTAATAATTTGTGTTAGACTTGGCACCATTGGCGTGGGTCTCCCTTCCATTTTTTTGCTATTGCCTCATCTGTTTTTGCTGGTCTAGATGCTTTGGGCACTTTGCCACTGCTGTTCAGTGCCAAAGTGCAAGTGCTCCCTTTTGTAAATTGATGTAATGGATTAGTGATTCCATGATTGGCTGATTTGATTTACTTGTCAGACCCTAGTGTAAATCAAATGCTGCTGGTTGGCTTGCAGCACTGATTGTGCCACCCACAGAAGCAGCTTGTAAAATGTGGCTCAGGCCTGCCATTGCAGAGCCTGTGTGCAGTCTGGGACTGCCATGTCGACTTGGCAAGTGCACACACTTGCCAGTCTCTAAACCTTCCCTTTTCTACATGTTAGTCACCCCTAAGGTAGGCCCAAAGTACCCCTGTGGGCAGGGTGCATTGTATGTAAAAGGTAGGACATGCCCTGATGTGTGTGGCATGTCCTAATAGTGAAATACTTCCAATTTCGTTTTTCACTATTGCAAGGCTATCTGTTCCCATAGGCCAGAATGGGCAGTTAGTTTATAACATCTTATTGAACATAACTGGCCCTAGGAACATGATAGGAAAATAAAGATTAGTATGCCTGAACTCAGAATGTTAATGTGCATCTTTTAGTGTGGGTGATTTTTACATTCTGTGTTCGAAAATACCACTTTTAGAAAGTGGGTATTTTCTTGCCTAACCATCCAGTGTGCCTCTGCTAGGTTTGTGTATTGCATGTCTATCTTGTGAGTGACAGGAGCTGGGAGAGGGCAGCAGCTCCGGCAGTCTGATGAGTCAGGGCTGGGCTGAATGGGACCTGGGTTGAATTTAGAGTAGGGGGAGGAGATTTCCTTTCACTTGCCTGGGCCAGGTCTGCTTTCAACAATGCTGTCTCCACCTCCTGCCAGGAAGCTGCACCAGTGAGGACAGAACTGTTTTTGGCTGGGTACAGACACTCTCTGCCTTCAGAGAACAAAGAATTTGTGTGTATAAAAAGGGGTACCCAGACCCCAGAACTTTAGATCACTTCTGGGAAATCAAGAGGAAACCTTTGCCAAGGAGAAGAGCTGGATAAGCTGAGGAGGAATACTGCCCCTGTGCTGTTTGCTGTCTGGGGTTGGCCTGCAGTGGCTGCTTGCTGCCAAGGAAAGGAGAAAAGGACTTTGATATTTGCTTTGTCACCTGCTTGAAGAAAAGATCTCCAAGGGCTTGAAACTGAGTTTGCCTCCTGTTCTGAAGTCTCAGGGACACAAAGACTTCACCCCCAGCTCCCTTGAATTTCCTTGCTGGGAATTCTAACCTGCAGAGAGGTACCTGCTGTTGTTTAGGACCTCTAGAGACTGTTTGTCGCTGGGAGCTGGAAGATCGACGCAATGAGGAGAAGCGTGTCGCATCCACACCGATTCCCGACTCATCGCCGAGCCACGGGGAAGAAGCCTGCCACATCCGCACTTGGTTCCGACGCATCGCTGAGCAACCAGGGAGAAGCGCGCCGCATCCACACCGGGTCCCAACGCATCGCCGAGAAAACTGTCCCAGCACCTGCTGTGCGGCTGCAATGGATCACGCATTGCACCGGACCGCCATTTTGTCGCATCGCACTGGATCGTCACCACGCATCGAGGTGCCATGTTGTCGCATTGTAACCGGAACGCAGTAAGAAACAGATGCATCCCCTCCTCTCCGGTAAGGAACAGACGCATCGCCTCCCCTGCGCTGCAGTAAGGAACAGACGCATCGCCTCCCCCGAAGCAAGGAACTGACGCATCACCTTCCCTGCGCCCCTTTTGTTTGTTTTGCGTGACGCATCTAAGGTACTTTGTGAGAAAAGTGTTGCATTGATAGCTTGCATTAAACTGAACTATTTCTACCATTCAAGAGCCTTATTTTTGATACTGTATTGTGGATTTTTGTCGTTTGGTCTTGTGTTAGTTTAGATAAAGATTACTTGTTTTTCTAAACTGGTGTGGTGTCCATTTGTAGTGTTTTCACTGTGTTACTGTATGTGTTCACAAATGCTTTACACACTGCCTCTGAGATAAGCCTGTCTGCTCGTGCCAAACTACAAAGGGGGTGAGCAGGGGTTATTTTAGGAGTGTATCCCCCTTACCCTGACTAGAAGCAAGGGTCCCTATTTGGACAAAGGTACCCACCTCTGCCAACTAGAGACCCCCATTTCTAACAATTTGCATATTAATTAATTACATTACATTTTAAGTTTATGTCTAATTATTTTAATAGTGGTATTTATTTAAATAATATGTATTTATATTTTGATTATTATTATCTTTTTTGTGGTTGATGGGAATTTTAGATTAATGGTGGGAAGCGTATTAAATCTATGTCTGTATATTTCTAATTGATATCATTTTTTATATAATTTTGTGAATATTTTGATATTTTATTTTAGTGTTTTCAGTTTGCATTTTTTTATATTCATTATCTAATGTAAATATTTGTATATGTTTGTGGAAATAGATTTTATGTTTCTGTATTTAATATATATATTTATTTTATTTATTTACTCTTATTTTAGGATTGGAGAAAGTTAATTTGAATTTTCCAAAGTTCAAATGTTTTCTCTACTGTTGCTTATGATGAAATGGGTATAGTAATTTGGACCCATTCAAGTCCAGAGTTTCCCTATTGCTGCTTCTGTCTGAGTGGGAATAGTAAATCTAATCCCTTCAAAGTGCTGCACTTTCCCTACTGTTGTTTACATTAAAGTGGGATTAGTATATCTGACCCCTCCAAAATCCAACACCTTCCCTACCGTACTCTGGTTTGAGTGGAAATAGCATATCTGACCCCCCAAAGTCCAACACTTTTCCTACTGTTGCTTATGTCAGAGTGAGAATATCAAATCTGACCCCTCCAAAGTCCTACACTTTCCCTATTTTTGCTTATGTTGGAATGAGGATAGTAAAACCAACCTCTCCAAATTCAGACACTTTTCCTACTGTAGATCAACTTGGAGTGGGAATAGTGGATTTGACACCTTCAAGTCGAAGTTTTATTTAACTAGATTTATTTTAAATTGCTTTAATATATAATTTTATTTAATTTTAAAAGTTTGCTTATTGTAATTTAAATATATTATATATTTTTGTAGTAATATTTAATTTTTAATCTAGTATTTGTTTGCCTATTTTTTTTACTATTTAGGGGCTTATTATTGTAGCCGATATTTTTGCTGCTGATATTTCTTCATTAAGGTGTATCTTTTAATTAAATATGTTTTTACTTCTGTGCTATGAAAAAAATCTCCACTGCCCATGGCATTTTGTAGTGAGCAGCATAGTTTGCTTGTAGGTCCTATCCTACAGCCAAACCATACATGGAAACCTTCATGATCTTCAAGACTGACTAAACCATGGGCATGGATCCTGTGCCACCCCAAGTTATACAGAGGAGAAGGGCATGCATAGAGGGTGATGCCTACCTTCTGTGTTATTCCACCCATCTCCCCCGATGTATCTGCATGAAACTTGATATGCCAAAATCTAACTCCTAAACCTGCTATTATTTGAGAATGGTTGAAATGAGATTTTTTTGAGAAGCATGTTGATTATGCTTCTTTGTGTGTGTAAAAGAATGTCTGATGGTGTTGCCTCGGGTGTTGTTAAATAGTGGGCGTGTGATTTCATGGTGGTTGGTTTGCTGAAGTATAATGGTGGGTGTATGATGGTGGCTGTGGTTGTATACGAGGGTGGTGGCAGGGGCAACATGCCCTAACCTCTATGGTGCCACTGCCCGTCCTGCAAAGAGTAACATGGATCCACCACTCATGCACTCACGACTCCCACCACAAAGCATCATAGGGAAAGAAGCACATGTGAGCAGGGTACATGTGAATGGGAGAGGTAGAGAGAGAAAAAATATCTTGTGCTACATGTTGCATTGGTTTGGGTCCACATGTCACGTCATGTTTTGTGTGCTGCCTGTGATGTACTGTGAATAATCTTGCTATAGTGGAAGAGGTAACAAGCTATACAAAACTCATTACTTCTCTTGGAATCAGTCTACCTATAGATTCTATGTCTTAGAATTCCCGATCTGATTATGTGCATGTCAAAGAGGCATGCCCTCTTTGTAAAGCAAAGACTGTGAATATTCAATAGTGCTGTAAATGTAATGTAAGTAACATTTGCACAGCTTTTTAAAGCTTATTTTTAAATAATATTAAAAAAACATAAGACAGACATTAGACAGAGGCTTTCACCTATCCTAGTACACATTTATGGTGGAAGGTTCTAAAATCCCTTTGCTTTCATGCAGTACTTCATGCTCTAAGATGAAAACTGAGAGTGCTGGAGTTCAAAAATGCTAACAAACAAAAGAGGCACCTATGGACCCTAAAGAATTAGAAATCTGCATGGAACGAAATGAGTATTGCATGCTGCACCACAAAGCCAAATTGGTAGGGTCGCAACGCTGAGTAAAAGTATGCATTTGGTTCAATAGTACCTACTGCTGTCTTCAGGTGGGAAACTCTGAAATGCACGTAAATTTAATTCCTAATTCACTAACTATCCTACCTGGATCTTGATATTCCACCAGATACCACAGACATAATGTTGAAACAGCTTTAGCATCTCAACACTGAAGAGCAGCATGAAGCCCTAGTGAAACGCAGATGAAGTAGTGGGATCAGTTAGAGCTGAAGACTAAAGAAATGTCAGCTTCCTGTTCAGAAGTCTCAAAGTCAAGCAGAGAGATCCAGACCAGGTGTGCCATTCATACTGAGTCACATTCAAGAGCTGAAACTGGAGAAAGTTTCATAGGCAAGCACACCTCTAAATCAGGTGTGACTTTCAAAGTGAGCCACACCAGAGGTCCACATGAACAAAGGGCATGACAGGTATTTGTTTTGATATATAATGGTTGATATGTTGACGTATGATGGTGACTGGGTCTATCATGATGGGCATCGGGGGATACGATGATGGCCTTATGGGCATTTCATAGTGGGTGTAAGGATGTATGTTCATGACTATGGGTGTATACGCATGGCTGTGTGGTTGTCTGATGTGGTGTGTAGGCATATATTGGTGATTGAGTGGGCATATAATGGTTGGTAGGTGACCGCATGATGGTAGATGTGTTGTCATATGATTGTTGGTGGACGCACATAGGAAGGTGGATTTGTTGGCATATTACGGTGGATTTTTTGATGTGATACTGGTTGTGTGGAAGTATGTATGATTTTTTGTCGAAGGATGTAATTAGTAATATTTTATATGGTGTTGTGTGTTACTTTTTGATTCAAAGTGTGTATAGTTCGTGGTGTTGTGATGATTGCATTTTGAAAGTGGCAGTTAAGGCTGGCATAAGGAATTTCCCGAAAATAGCATCTTAAGTCATGCCATTCGTTACTTTTTCCGTTTTATATGGTGTTGTGTGTTACTTTTTGATTCAACGTGTGTATAGTTTGTGGTGTTGTGATGATTGCATTTTGAAAGTGGCAGTTAAGGCTGGCATAAGGAATTCCCCGAAAATAGCATCTTAAGTCATGCCATTCATTACTTTTTGCGTTTTATAGCGAAGCTACTGTAAAATCTTAGCCAACCTAGACTCCTTTTCTACTTCAGGTATTTATTTTAATTAGAATTACATTTATTAGTACTCCTTTGCTTTTTGTGTCGGTATATGGTGCCAGTTATGTGGTCTATGATGTGTTGTTGCATGATGATTGGCTTATTTGTGTATGATGCTGTTTGCGTGGACATGAGATGTTGGGTATGTTGATGTATGTGTTGCCTTTTGATAGATGATGTATTGTTGTATTATAGTGAGACTGTTGGTGAACGATGTTGTTTGTGTTTGTATGAATGATGGTGTGTCTTGGCATATGATCATAGGTGGTTTAGTATATGATGAGAGATATACTGGCATATGACGACTCTTGCAACACCTATGTGTGCCCTGTCCTCTGTGCAGCCCATGTGTTACCCTGTCCTGACCCTCCAGTCTCTCCAATTCCTTGGTATGGCCCAATGCAGCCTCGCTAGTTTCCTCCACCCTCTGCAGCTGTTCGGTGTGCCCCCTGCCTCTCCTGTAGCCCCTAGATTCTACCATGATCTGCTACTGGAACCTCTATCTACATACTAGCTATGCTGCAGGTAATGTGCACCCAAGAACACTCTATATGTGCTCCATAACCTGAAGCCATTCGGTATGTCTCCTGTCACCTCTGAATTCCCTTTTTGGGCTGCCCCTCCCCTTTATCCTCTCTGTGTGGTTCTTGCCTGTACTACAGACCCTTTGCTTGCCACACTCCCTCACACATGCAACCCCATCGTTATCTCATGACACCCCTATAATCCCTCTGTGTGTCACTTGCTACCGTTCTATGTGTCCCAGCCCTGCATTCTCTATGAGTAACCACCCTCCTGAATCCTTATCTGGGCCTAAGTCACATTTTAAGCCTTTGTGCCAAACTTTTCCTCTCCTGCTTGGCCTCATTGTGCGCCTGTACCCCTTGCATCCCCTCTGTATACCACTATCACTCCTGAAGCTCCTATGGGTACCCCAATGCCCCCTGAAGTACCTGTGTGTAGTGCACTGCCTCACCTCTGCCACATCACTATTTGTTCCCGCACCACCTCTTCCAGCCCTTCTGTGTGTCCACAATCCCCTCTAAGTGTCACCCCATTCCATGTTTTTGCAGAGCTCCCTTTGCCCTTTGGCAATGTGAGGGGAGTTGTTTAGGTATTCAACACACCCCACAGTTGACCAAGGTCGGAGGGAGTGGTATAGTTTCCCCCTCTAACCCTTGGGCAAGAAAAAAGTGAAGAGGGTCATTTCGTCCCCTTGGGCAAAGTGATGAGGGTTCAGTTTAGAACCCTCCTCCTTTAGCAATAATGCAATGGGATGGGTAATGCCTCCTCTTGAAACTGGAAATGATGGAGAGAGGGTGTCACCCCCTGCCCTTTGGCAAGGTGAGGAAGGGTATTTTAAATGCCTCCTTACCCCTGGCCAAGGCAAAAGATATGCTATTTGCCCCCTTGCGCAAGGGGTTTTTGTGGGCAATGAGAGGGGAGAGTGCCATTCTCTTCTCCCCAGCCTTTAAGCAAGACTGGGGAGGGAATAAACTAACTCCCCCACCCCTCGGGCAACCAGTGTTTACCCCCAATCTGCCCTTTGATACAAAAAGCCCACTGGACACCAGTGAAGTAAAAAATGTAAAAAGAAGGGTGTGGCTGTCTCGCCCTGGCATGAGGCCATGCCCCTAACCAGAAACAACCTTGACAGTCTTTCTGCCACTAGGGGGGCAGTTGGGGAGTTTAACCTTATTAGCCCTCCTGGGGGGTATAGAAAGCTCACTGGGTGCCAGAGAAAAAATGACAAAAAATCAAAAGGAGTAGGAGCAGCCGAAACAGACATCGGGCTTTGCCCCCACTTGAGGACAGGCCCAACATTCTTGCTGTGGGCCCCTCTGAGAACAGCTTGGAGAGTTTACCCCTAATCTGCCTGCAGCTGAGCAGAAAGCCCACTTGAGATGAGAAATAAACAGTACCCCACTTGTGTGATTGGGCCTAGCACCCTCAACAGGAATGCATGAAAACTGTGACCATATAAAGTCAGTGTGATATTCGCATGGTTCCTGGTTTGGATATGCTCTAGTTGCAGTGGAGGAGAGCTCATCCTAATACAGGAGTGGCTAAGGAGCTGTAGACAGGCCTGCCTGGTCACAGATGGTTCTGCCATATTATAACAGTGGCTACCAAGTAATTTTACAGTATGACAAAGAAGTGCCGCAAAAGGTGCTGAGTGGGGCTGTGAGAAAGTAGTTAGAACTGGGTGGCAGAATTTTTCCAATCACTGGCTAGTGCATAATATAACTCTGACACTTCAACCACCACTGTCTCAGAGCATTTTTGGACCTGGGAAGACTCCACCTGAAGAAGGCCCTACTGAAAGAAGACTAAGTACTCCTGCGCAAAGAAGATGACTCACACAGACTGAAGACCTCAGACTCATATAATTAGCCTCCTATTTGCCTGCTTCAGGGACCCAAAAGGCGGAAGGACTCCTGACTCCAAGAGGACCCAGCTGACCACAGAGGGCTAACCCCTGCAGGGGACCTGAGTCAAAAGAGACCTGTTTCTAGAAGCCTGTCGTGAGTAGCTAGAAGCTGCAGGGCTGATCAGAAGGAACTTTCCCAGCTGTTTAAGAAAAGTGGGACTAAGGGGCCGTTTACAATGACAGTGAGACCGCCATTGACAGCCTGTTGGTGGCGGTCTCAACGCCATCATGTGCATGTTTTCCGCTCACCATATAATAATGGCGGGAGGATCCGGTGCATCAGAGGTAGCCATAATCCCTACAATGGTGGGGATTATGATGTCTCTCCCCGCCAGCCGTTTAATGGCGGTTTACCCGCCATGAAAAGGCCGACGGAAAAGGACATTGGGGGCCCGTAGCAGGCCCCCCCTTCTTACCTGGCCCTGGGATGTGGGTGTTGGGGGCACCTATGGTGCCCCCCTACATATCCCTGCACCATGTGGCAGGCACCACATGGTACCTGCCACATAGTGCAGGGATATGTTTCCTGTCTATTTTTTGTACTGTGGCATGGGCTGCAGCACCAGCACCTGCCACAATACAAAAGATAGACAGTGCGACTGCCTTGTAATCACATTGACGGGACTGCTGACAGAAAGTCGGGCAGTCCCATTGTCTGATAGGGCGACGGGCAGATGAAAGTCCACCCGCCATCCTAATCACCCCCTAAGTCGTTTTTTGCAGAGGAAGGTTGCAATCTATGCAATCAAAAGAGAGGGTTTTAAGTTAATAGGAAGAAGTGGCGCTCAGCTGTATTGGCGTAAGTAGTAAAGAAAAACAACTCAAGTGAATACAGTGCTAACTAGGTAGGGGAGACCCCTATAACCCCTATATGAGTGTCGGAAAACTCCTACACCACATTAGTACATCCAAATCCTGGGCACATGTGCATTAGTGTAAACATATGCGGTCATAATAGCGTAAGTCCATTCAAGAATCAATCTCCTTGGAGGTTGCAATCTAGGCAGGTAAGAAAACCAGGTCTTTCCCACAGGGAGCTTTGTGCCATGGTGAAAACAGGTTCTGCCAGACCTTGCGGTAAATGTTTCTGGCCTTGTGGAGACTTGTCACACAACAGTTTCCAGCCTTGCACCGCTGGAGGATTTTTCCTTCCAAAAAAGGACTAAGTCTAAAGGTAAAACCTTAGACCAGGGCAATGTGGCAAATCTGTTTGCCCGGTGAAGCACCCCAGAGGTCATGAAATCCAACTTTGTCCCACTTGGAGCTTTCGGTGCCCAAAACAATGGTTTTAACAGGGGTGTGACAAGGATGTATCTGACTGTGAGGGACCTCAATGGCCACAGCCTTGGACCTGGCCCCAAAGGATGATTTTGAATTATTTTTCAGAAACTAAGGGTCCTTATTATGATGTTGTGCAGTCGGACTGTCGTCCGCTATCGTTGCTGTCAGGAGATCGCCTGACAAGCAGGTGGTGATCAGACCACCATATTACGCTGCGACCTCCAGGCTGGCAGTCGCAAAGTGCTCCTTTTCATGGCAGCTTGTGGTGTGGCTCAGGAAAAGGTGTAAAGGAGCACTTCATTGTGGTGCATGGCACACTGTGCATGGACACCTCCATGCACTGTGTGCCATGCATCATGTGGTGCATGGCACACAGTGCATGGAGGTGCATGAGAGCACTACAGTGGCCACAATGGAGAGGGGCCCTGTTTGAAGCCCCAAAAATACGTTTCCGACAGCCTTTTCATGGCGGTCTTCCTGACATGAAAAGGCTGTTGGGAAGGGATATCGTAATCCCGACTGTGGTGCCTGCCTCGACACCGCCTCCATTCAGGATTGCGATTCCGACCGCCCCCCCCAGACGGGATCACTGATCCTGTAGGAGGCGGCAATCTTCCCTCCTGACCCTTTAGGGTCTGTCAGACTGCCTGGATTGCAATACGGTGGTCGGACCAAAAGGCTGTCGGTTGGTCGGAACGCCACTGACAGCCTGTTGGTGGTGGTCGGACCAACATCATTATAAGACCCTAAGTCTGCAGCAAAAAAACAGGATGACAGGCATCATGTATCTCACCTCTGCCCCATTGGGGTTGGCTGAAAATCATGTATAGGTCCCAGTCTACTGCAATCTGTTGTTTTTCTGTGGTTCTTTGCAGAGATTTTCTCAGGAGCCTGTTTTGACCTAACCAGATTGTGTTTATTAAGTTGGTAGGTGGCCTCTCAAATTAATTCAGTAATTTCTACAACACGCAGTACTTTCATTAGAGGTGCATTTAATCTTACTAAGTGTAGATTTATCCTTTGTGAGCTGGCACATTTGCAGTGACTACTGAGTTAGCTTATTGGGTGACAGAATGGTGTAATAACAGTGGCTCTTCACAAATGCAACTTGTACAGGCACAATTTCTTAGTCAATGCATTCAGTGCTTAATTTGTGCTGGTGGTTTCTGGTGCTCAGCACTGGCACTTAATTGTCAACACTGGTGCTTGTGACACTCTGTCACAAGGTGGCGCTGTCTGGCTAATTTAGAGATGACCACAACAACAGTCAATTATTAACCCATTTGCTGCTGCTGTCGGCCAACGGCCGTCGCGAGCACTACCTCGGTAGTGCTGCGCACGTCCGTTGGCCGACGTGGCCCCGACCGTTTAATAGAACGTTCTGCACTGGCGCGGAACGTTCGAAGCAGCAAACGGGTTAATTCAATATACATTAAAAATTACTATTACCGGGGCGTGGCTAGCAGCCGAGCGGAATGGCTGCGTTCTGAAGCAGCTCCGCCATCCTCGCCGTATTTCCTTCCCACATCCTGCCTACAATAGACCGATTTCCCCTCGATGTGAGGAGCATGATCCCGTAGACGCCAGCGAAGCCTTCACCGGGTGCCTCGGGCCCGGCCGGGGGTGATACGAGGCGCTGGAGCGCCGCCCCCGACGCCCGGCCAGAGACAACATGGCGGCCTGCCCCGGAGCTCCTCTTGGCTGAGAGGTAGGGGTGGTGCACTGGTGTACGGTACGCCTTGGAGGTCGTGGGGCGGCCCCCTGTGGCACCGGAGCCTGCCGTGGGCCGTCTGTGACCCGCCTGTCCAGCGGAGGGTGACACGCGGGAGGGGTGAGTGGAGTGCGTCCTTCCCCCTCCCCTCCGGCCTGCATCTAAATCGAGGCCCCGGCTTGAGGCCTAGTTGTGGATGGGGGACCTGGCTGCTGTTTCCAGACTCCCGGGCAGGGCCGGGGATCTTGCCTACTACCCACTGACCCTCTGAACGCAGGAGCATCGTGGTGGGGTCCCGGAGGCGCGGCTGCGGGGCCGTGGTGGCCCAAAATAGAGATCCTGATCCAGGCGGCGGGCGTCCTCGGCGATTCTTCGGGGGACCCGGGTTGGCCCCTTACACTTGCCTGAACCCGCACACACCGCGGAGGAGGAGGGGGGAGTGCAGACCAGTGGAGGTTGACACGTGCGCCCCCCCTCCGGGCCAGTTACTGTCTGGGGCCCCATACGAGGACCTGGCGGGGACCCGGGACGCCTGCGGCGCCGCGCCGTCGCTCCAGTGGACCACCCTGTCAAGCGGCTACCCCATGACGACGCTGCAGGCCGGCCAACGTTGCTAAAGTACATAGGGTGAACCCAGGGTGACAATTGCGGCTGCCGCTGGCCCGGCCGGAGGTGCCGCGCCCCGGGACGGTGTCTGGCCTGGTGTGTGGGCCGCGTCGCGCCCCCCTCCTCGTTGGAACTCTGGCCCTCAGGACATCCTGGAGCCCGTGATCAGTGGCATCCACCGGCTGATACTGGTCAAATAACCAGGAAAACCGACAGGCCTACAGGGGGGGACGCAGTCAGATTTCTCCTCCCTGGGCGGGCGGCGGCGAGTCCCACTCCCACCCCGAAATGGCCAGCGGAAGGGGTACCAAAGCGACGACCCACAAGTCACTCGCCAAATTTGCATGGGGGAAAACGGGCGATGAACCTGGCCCGGATGCCAAAGGTGGAACGGATGACCCTCACCCGAAGTCTTCTCGATCAGATCCTACCCTCCACGACATAATGGAGGCTATCGCAGGAGTCCGGTCATCCCTAGAGACCCGGATTGACACCGTCAACATAGAGGTTTCCCTCATCCGAGCCGACCTACGCAAAATGGATGTCAGAGTAAAAGACGTGGAAGACGCCACAGTTATACTAGCGTCTGACTCGGACCTCCTTAAGCAACAAGTAGCCCAGCTCCAGGACCGACAGGCGAAGATGGAAAGCCAGCTTGATGATTATGAAGGACGGGCGCGGAGAAACAACATACGCATACTGGGAGTCCCGGAACGAACAGAGGGACCCGCGACAGACCTCTTTGTGGAAGACCTGGTGACGAAAAGACTCCAGCCGAAACGCCTGTCAGATTACTTCACTATTGAGCAGAGCCCACCGAGTCCCGGGGGCCGGCCCAAACCCGGAGCCCCCGAGGCCTATCATTGCGAGAGTTTTCAATTTCCGGGACCGCGATGTGATCCTTCAAACGGCTCGATCCAAACCGCCCTTACAAATAGACAATAGCACCGTCACATTCTTTCCGGACTTCACGACCAAAGTGCAGGCCCAACGACGCAGCTTTCAGGCGGTGAAGAAGGAGCTACGGGACAAGGGAGTCAAGTACTCTATGCTTTTCCCGGCTAAGCTCAGAGTCGAGTCGGAGGGAAAGACTTGGTTCTTTTCATCCCCGGAGGAAACCTATGATTGGCTTGAGGGATGGAGAAGAGCGGGACACCGGAACAACGGCAAATATGACAGGAACAAGACTGACCCAACGACCAACGGAGCAGAAAATCGTGAGGAGAACACTGTGGCTCCGAAGGGGTGAGACGGTGGGCGGCGGGGAGCTGCTCCAGGTAACGGACACTGAGAGACTTGGGACCTTTGAACACACCTGATGGCTGGGGGGTTAGGGGGGGTGTGAATCTAGAAACCCTGGTTGACTAACAGATGGGAAGCTGTTTGGGCCACGCAGGGCGCTACCACAGGCAACTGGCGGAATGTTTAATGTAATCGATGGGTGCTCATCGAGGGATCTTTCTGATAGCCGTGTAATATGTATCCATCCTTAAGTTACGGCGAGGGTGGGATGGCTGTACACCAGGCACCCACACATGGGAGGGGGGGCGACAGGCACTCTGCCTTGTTGGGGGGTGGGTAGTTTAAAATCCACTGGCAGGGGGTAGGGCGGGGGGAGGGGGGACGGGGGGGAGAACGAGTTGAGGTTTTTGTTTTCGTTAACTGTCATGTTGAAGCGAGAATCATAAAAAGCTTGGTAAACATGTACCAATTGCAAGAGATGTCATTTGAACGATATGCTGTAGTTCCAGTACCCCATAATGGGTACTCGGCTCCTCTGGGACGGGTGTCGGTCCACGCTGACCTGGTCTCCTCCCCCTTGGGGTGGGTTACTGACTGCGCCTCTTTGACAACAACCGCAATCCACAATGTCTACTGTTAATGACATCAAATTGTCCGCCATGACGTGGAATGTAAATGGACTAGGAGACAAGATAAAAAGGGGAGTTGTGTCACAGTATCTAAAGCGTCAGGCACCAGATATAGTCCTGCTGCAAGAAACCCACTTAATAGGTAGTAGTTGCAAAGCCCTCAGCAGGTGGGGCTATAAGCTATTAGTACACGCAGGGTTTACCTCTGGCTCCAGGGGGACAGGCATCCTAGTTCGGAAGGGCCTAGCGCTTGCACCCACACGTACATGGGCGGACCCACAAGGTAGATTCGCTGTCTTGGAGGCCACATGGGAGGGAAAGCGTTGAATGTTATCTCGGTGTATCTCCCCCGGCGCTGGGGAAAGCAGCACTATCCGACTTAGGTAATATATTGGTGGACTTGCCAGACGGTTACCTGATAATGGGAGGGGACTTCAACCTGACTATGGACGATACAGTAGATAGATACCCCCAACGACCGGCCACTAGACCAAATACTCTCATGGCTGAATTCACCCAGGCCATGGGTCTAGCGGACATATGGCGCTCTCTGCAACCACAGATGACATATTATACCCACTATTCCAATGCGCATAGGAGCATGTCCCGCATAGACTATTTCCTCACACTTCTGACGGATGTCAGCCACTTTCAAAATCCCCATGGGCTTCCGCGCGGAATCTCGGACCACTCCCCAGTGTGGGTGGAACTTAATTTCCGCCGCCCCATGCACCGTAGCTCCATAGTGATCAATCCGTGGCTTCTTAAGATACCTGACATAAGAGACCAACTGACTGAACAGACCGACCACTACTTCACAAAAAACCTTGGGTCGGTAGACTCCGCGCAGACAATTTGGGAGGCATTTAAAGCAGTAATGAAGGGTCACGCGCTAGCGTTAAAAATGGGTCATATTCGGCGACACAACGAACACATACACGCAATAGAGAGTGACCTACAACGACTAGAGTCGCTCCATAACTCCTCGCCCAGTGACGATACAACACATCGCCTCACTATCAAACGCCATGAATACAAAGTCCTTGTGCAAGAAAAGGCGAGAACCCGCCTATTGTCCTCAAAACACAGAGTGTATGAAATGGGGGAGAGAGCGGGTAAAATGCTGGCATGGCTCGAGCGTCGGGAGCAGGCACACAGATGGGTGCCTGAATTATCCAACGACAAGGGCGTGACAATATCTGACCCACATGAAATCGCAGAAATGTTTGCCGATCACTTGGAGAAGGTGTATACGTCATCTACCACCTACACGTCGGAAGAATCCCGACAACTACTGATGGATAGCAACCTACCCTCATTGTCAGAAAAAGATAGAGCTGACCTGGAGGCTGATATCACTGATGAAGAGCTATGCACGGCCATATACAGCGTCCATTCAGGAAAAGCGATGGGACCTAATGGTATCCCAATAGAGTTTCTCAAATCTGTGGCGGTAAAGATAGCTCCCCACCTTAACCTAATGTATAAGGAGAGCCTGGAAAAGGGCAGGTTGCCTCCAGATCAAAGGTTGGCAGCCATAGTAGTTATACGAAAGCCAGGGAAGGCAGCGGACTGTTGCGGGTCGTACAGACCAATCTCACTAATAAACGCAGAAGCCAAGATCCTGGCGAAATTGCTGGCCATTCGCCTGAATGCTGTGTTGCCCTCCCTGGTCCACGCGGATCAATCTGGGTTCGTCACGAGTAGAAATACGGCATTGAATATTCGTAGGGTCCATAATGTGCTTGCGAGGCAACCCTACCTGGAAGAAGACGCAGTGATTATGTCCTTAGACGCCTCTATGGCCTTCGATTCAATTGAGTGGCCGTACCTTTTCGAGGTACTCGCACGCTTTGGATTTGACCCCCGGCTCATAGCCTGGGTTCGCTTGCTATATACCGACTTACGGGGACAGGTGCGAGTTAACAATCACAACTCGAGGGTATTCGGACTACACAGAGGTACTAGGCAGGGATGCCCCCTATCCCCGCTGCTGTTCGCGCTGGTTCTCGAGCCACTAGCGGCGTGGATAAGGCGCGACGTCACTTTACGAGGGCTAAAATGGGACGAAGACACTGAAGATAGAATATCATTGTACGCTGATGATATTCTGGTTTACTTAACCTCCCCAGACGCATCGATCCACTACCTACTCAATATCCTTGCTAATTTCGGGAAATACTCCGGCTATGCCATAAACTGGTCCAAATCAATACTCTATGTTCTCCACGGCCCCACGCCCAGACTACCTAAGGGATGTAAGGTGGTAGTAACGAGAGAGGGTTTCACATACCTGGGGATCTACATCACCCCTGATCCCAAAATCTTTTATGAACACAATCTCGCCACCCCCCTGCAGCGACTAAAAGAAGATGTCAGACACTGGAGGTCGCTACCACTGTCGCTGATGGGCCGCGCAGCCCTATTCAAAATGCTAGCCTTACCAAGATTCCTCTATGCACTCCAAAACTGCCCTTATCCTATCCCGGATACATACTTCTCTGGGCTGGAGGCGGAAGTCCGTACACTGTTATGGGATGGACGGACACCACGCATAGCCTTGGGTAAATTGACGAGGAGCTGGTATGACGGAGGCATTGCGCTCCCAGATCTACGCCTCTACTACTGGGCGTCGCAACTTGTGGCTGCCAATCACTGGCTGTATACTCCACCATCTAGCCCGGCATACCACTTAGAGAGGTATCGGACTGGACGGGAAGGATACCTAGGAGCCTTATACACCAAACCCCGAAAAGGAAGATACCTCGGTCCAATGTCACAAACTATTGCAGTCTGGCGGACAGCTAACAGACGAATGGGATGGCAAGGAAGGTTGACAATGGCTACGCCTCTGTGGTCATCCCAACAACTGGGATTATTATGCTACCAAGCCGGGTTCGACAAATGGGACACAATAGGGATCTCCACGATAGGGGACCTTCTAAAAAAAGGGAAACTACTTACCTTCAAAGAACTACAAGCTAAACACGAACTGGCGCCCACAGAGATTTTCCGCTATCTACAAATCCGACATGCACTTCACACTGCTCTACCAGACCTGACTAACCTCTCGGACTCGTCCCTCTTAGAGGACCGATTATTAACTGAGCCCCTTCTTACTAAGGCAATCTCCCTTACTTATCGTAAACTATGTAACAATATGCCAGACCCCCTCCTTACCCTTAGAGACAGATGGCAATCCGACTTAGGACAACTCGAGGACGACGACTGGCAGGCGGCCTTAATGTCCCCCAAGGAAGCGGCTATAAATCAACGCTTCAAACTAATTCAACTGAAGATCCTACATAGGACTTACTTCACCGGGGTGACATTGGCCAAGATAGGGACCCGACAGGATGCGTTCTGCCTCCGGGGCTGTAACTCTAATGCAACATTTTATCATATTCTATGGGATTGCCCCCACATTCGGCACATTTGGGAGCAAGCAACAGAGCAAATGCAAAAGGCACTGGGCAAACCAATAGTACTGAAACCCCCATTGGGAATCCTAAACATTTGGGACGCAAACGATCTCACAGATATAGAGCAGCAGTTCACCACCCTGGGATATACCCTGGTAAAAAGAGCCATAGCCATGAAATGGGGGTTGCGGACAAACCACTACTGAACCAATGGGTGGCGGCAATGGACCAATGTATGATAGCCGAAAAAGAAATCTATAAAATCAGAGGTTGCCCTAAGAAATGGGATAGAAAGTGGGGGGCCTGGAACGCACATCGGGGAGTAATGTGCATCTCACCAACTGAAGAACTTGAACTGACACGAAAGAACTTTTTGAAACTGTAACATTTGAATGTATTGTAACACAACCTACCGCAATTTTCCATTCAATGACGAACTGTATACTATGATTTTACACATGACAATGTTTTGTTATTCAATAAAAAATTTTAAACCAAAAAAAAAAAATTACTATTACCTGCCGCCAAAGCCACTCATAGCTTTGGGGCCTGGAATAGTCCGAATTGTAACATTTGTAGGCTTATGATGGTTAGTAGTTGTGTTGTTACTCTAATTGGCAGCATGACAGGGGCAATGTAGGGTGCAAGCTGCAGTGGTCTCCTGATGAGAGCCCTGGCATTTATATTTTTTGCAAATGAAGCACTGGACGCATTCAAGGAATGATAATTTGACCTTTTAAAATAGCGTGTATTTTGCCATCATTAAGAACAGCCTTGAAACTTCAATTTACTAATGTGTGAAGAGCATGAGCAACTTTTAGCATTAAATCCATACTCGATCTTCCGATTAAGTTTACTGCAGGCTCATTTGCATTTGGCAATGCGCCTCACGCACATTGCTGCCAGTAGACTGCTGTGATAAATTGGAAGCTATTCATAAGCAACTACTCACTTGTTTTTATTGCTGATTATAGTGCTTCACTTAATCTGTGGGCCAGAGTCACCCTTGACAAACAAGGCCCTGAATGTGATTTAATTGTGTTGTTCAGAATTTTAGTAACATGCTTTGACTTTAACAGCGCCTGCATCTATTCAAAGTATTGATCCCTAGAGTTTACAAACGGCAAAATATATTATACAATAAGAGGCGCATTGGCCCGTGCCTGCACATAAAATAAGATGATATTTTATTTCATTATACAACGTATTGCACAGTCTAATGGAGTGTACTAGTCGCAACAAATCTACACGTTTAGAAAAATCTGCCATTTCTTTTGCCCTGAACGGGTGAGAGTTTCTGCAACCGAGCATAAGACACACGAGTCCCAGATTAGAAAAGAGGACCATGACACCAATATTTAAAATTCGTCATAATGCACATATTTGAATTTCCATTTATTGCACACGGGTAAAGAGTGATTCTCAAGGTAGTAAAATTGCATTTTTTGGGCCAGTTCACAAAGGAATTCACGAGTACATGAAATAGTAATTCTGTGGTACTACTTCACATAGTCCTAAATGCCTTTAGGATTGGCCTCAAAACAACCGAAATATTAATAAAATGGGAATTTTAATAGAATATTCTTGTACAGTTGCAAACAGAAAGAATGGTGACCTCTTTGCACTTTTACTTATACCTTTCATGTTCGATTCACAAAGGCATTTAATGTGCAATAGAATTCTTCTAGTTCGCTGAAACAAAAACTTTCATTTCGAGTATTCAGATGGCATAATCCCAGTATGTCTGCCATGTGTACTGTTTTCGAATACACAAATTCCCATTTGGAAACGTGTGTATAGGTGCAGCTGCATATCTATGTGTGTCATGTTTTGCCATGCATGTCAAATACTGCACATTCGACGAAAAAAATACGAAATTGTAAACATAGTAGTTTCCAAAGTTAGAACACAAACATTGTAAATGACCCGTCGAACATATATGTAGCAAGCTAAAAAATAGGTGGTCCTTGGAGGGTACGCAAAATCATCAGACACCAACAAATGACAAATTCAGACAGGAGTAAGACTGATTCAGCAAGGAAAACATCCATACTTGCTTTTGGTTGCTCAAAGTTATATCTATCTCGCCTATAAGAATTAAGCAAGTGTAAAGTCGAAGTACTAGATCATCCTGCACCACAAATGTATCAACAACATAACAGCATTTTTCAAAATGTTGCCCTACAACACAGCGATTAAAATTCAAAAAGCACAATCACATTACACGCATTCAATATGTCTCCTGCCATGCAGTACTTCAAGTGTGCATGCTAGCCTACACCTGAAAAAATGATGGGGCATATTAGCAAGACCCACGTTAAAATTATCGCCGTTTTAGCGGCAGGAAACTGCCGCTAAAACGGCGATAATTGACTTGCTAATAAGCGTTATGGAATTCCAATAGAAGCCCAGGTTAGATGTCCTGCACATCTAACCTGGGCTTCTATTGGAATTCTATAACGCATATTAGCAAGCCCATTATCGCCGTTTTAGCGGCAGTTTCCTGCTGCTAAAACGGCGATAATTTTATCGATGATTTTAAATGAAATCAAAGTGATTGAAATTTGAAATACAGCTAACAGCAACACGGCAACACCTACAAAGTGTAAGGATTGATGATGTACGATGTCAAATATAAAACATACAGCCAAATACCTTATCAGGGAGAACAAGGTGAGGAGAGAAATGATATAAAGACAGAGGCTCGCGCTCCTTGTAATATTTGATGAAGAGGAGTTGAAAAATATTTGATGACTACCTACACACATAATCTGGATTGCGGAAATTAGAATGGGAGCATATATGATAAATTGCCAGCTCCCATGCCATCCCTGCCCATGTCAAAACATAACTTGAACTAAATTTCCTGGCACTGGGTTCTTAAAGAGGACCAGTAGTATCATGGCAGACATCTCCCAGGCCAGCACTATGGTTAGCGACGCATACACAATGGTATGCAGCAGTATAAAATCAAGCAACATGTAGAAGAAAAGCCAACATATGCTAGGGCATTTATTTTGTTGTAGCCCAGTTCCTGTGTGTTTTTTTGAGCTGTCAGCTGTACGCACATTGCAATATAGCCACTCCCTAAGCCTACTGCGCAGAAGCTATTCGATGCTATATAATTCTTCACACATGGATGTTAACACATAACAACTTCATATTTTGACACTGTGCGATTGCTGTTTAACTATATATTGGTGATTATGGACACTTATGTGAGAAACTGAACTTCATGTACCATGGGTATGTTCACATTGTGTGTGTAAATCCATACAAAAACAAAATTTCATAGGAAACAGTAGGAACACAGCAGCCTCAGCCATGCCAGTTCCGACATCACAAGCATAACCACGCTTGCCTTAACCACGAATATGCCTTAACCACGCATATGCGCAGTCTAGCTACTGGCTCCTGCAGGGACGGAAGCAGGAAGACCGCACTAGGAAGAGAGCCGTTGTGAGGTAAGTGGGGCTGGGCTGGGTAGTTTTCTGGGCTGGGGGGGTCGGGGTAGTTTTCTGGGCTGGGGGTGTACGGGGTAGTTTTCATTGCTGGGGGTGTAAGGTCGTTTTCAGGGCTGGGGGGTGACAGGGGTAGTTTTCAGGGCTGGGGGGTCGGGCAGTTTACAGGGCTGGGGGAGGATCGGGGTCGTTTTCAGGGATGTAGGAGGGCCGGGTTGTCTTTTCAATTAGGGGTTAGGGTATTAGGCCTTAGGGCAGTGGAAGGGGTTGGGGTAGTTTTAGGGGCAACGCAGGGGCGGGAGGGGCGGGGTAGTGTATGTTAAGTAAAAGGGTTTTAGGCCTCAGGGCAGGGGGAGGGGAATGGGTAGTCGGGGTAGTTTTTAGTGCCTAGGGGAGGGCAGGGTAGTTTTTAGGGCTCAGGGTGCATCACAGTAGTTTTTAAAATAGGGGTTTGGGTTTTAGGCCGAAGGGCAGTAGAAGGGGTTGGGCTAGTTTTAGGGACAGCGCAGGGGGGTGGGAGGAGGTCGGGGTAGTGTTTGTTAGGGGTTAGGGACA
The DNA here is from genome assembly GCA_963921515.1 of Calotriton arnoldi. Taxonomy (NCBI): domain Eukaryota; kingdom Metazoa; phylum Chordata; class Amphibia; order Caudata; family Salamandridae; genus Calotriton; species Calotriton arnoldi. The sequence continues at coordinate 356,987 of CAWUFW010012755.1, forward strand.
GCGTGGGGGTTGGGAGGGGGTTAGGGTATTTGGGCCTTAGGGCAGGGGCGGCAGGTAGGGAGTTTGCAGCTTAACATAATGCTACCATTTGAAGTACCTATATAACATTGTTATACTTATATTCAACCTATTTATGAACAGTGAAAATGTGCTTAATAGAGCCGAAACTAAATCTATGACTATCTTTGCAATAAGCTCAATAAAACATAAAAAATGTTTGCAGCTCATTTAACAGGACACCAAAGGTACTCGAAAACAAGTGATCAGAATAAAATCCAGGTTGTGAGTGTAAAACTCTCTTACTACATAAGAAATCATATGAATCCCTGGGACGCATCTTTGATGGTCCGAAGAGAACCGGACAATATGGCCGACAAATATAGCATGCAATTAGGTATTGTTGGCACTTTTATATCTTCTTTCTTTCCTGGTGACAAATGATGGCTTGTCCTGAGTTGAATTTTCACTGAAGTTTATCTAATTTTCATTGGGCATCCCATAATTCTCATGGATCGAAACTAATATGAAATAACAAAATGGAGAGAAAGAGGAGGAAGCACGGGTGCTCGTTCGTCTCCCCTGGTCATAGATTTATATAAAAAAAGAGAACGAGGTAAGAGCTGCGCTTTACGAAACCCAATCAGCAAGGTTATTGAATATGGCTGAGATTCCGGAAGAGAGGAACCAACAGGTTTGAACGTAGGCGGCCGATCTTGATGCAAGTGTGACAATAGGCACCACCTCCCACCAGGATCTATGTCACGAGAAGTGCTCGTGATTGAAGTACAGAAATTCTGACTGTGAAAAACGTAAGTCATGCACCTTACAATACAATGCGCACCTTAGCGTGTGTGCATGGTTTATGTGACCTCAGGGTTCACTCTGAGCCACGGGTCCTGAAGAAAGCTAGTCAATCTGACACTTTTGGCTGAAACATGTAGACCACCTCACATAAATTTCTCACTCTTTACATATTTTGAGGAGACGTGCAAGACCATTGTCTCACTCACGTCCAATTAATTAACTTTTAACCCTACCCCAGATACCATATAATAAAAGATTGGGTACCCTGGAGGTAGTTTTAACCTTCCACTCTCACGGTATCCACTATTCACAAAAAACGACAAAAAAATCAGCTCCGCTGTAATCAGGCGTTGAAGCACACCTAGGAGGCACTTGGCTTCCTGGGTGGGAACCCGATGATGAAGCGTGCCAATAACTAGGTTGGTGGGTGAGGGTTCTACTAAAAACCCAACTGGGTACCCTGTCAAGGAGGCTTAATTTCAATAACCCTGCTGATTGGGTTTCCTAGAGCGCAGCTGTTCGCTCGTTCTCTTTGTTTTATATATATATCGAAACTAGTATGGCCAAAGAATTTTGATTGATGACAATTATATATTGAAGGCTTTCTCAAGAGTAGCGTCACATTCTGTCATATTCATATAAAGTTCCCAAAGGCCTTCATTGCAGTCACCAGGATCATCATGTAGAATATTAATGTGTAAGTACGAAATTGGGACAAAGAATTACAGTGCTCCAGGAAAAGTAGCATTTAGCTGGCTGGAGCGCTCCCCATGCACTCATAAAAGACAAGCTGTCAGGCATTTGCTAATAATTTGTCTCCACCTTTAGATGGCGCACTAAGGCTTTTGCCTCACCTTGCTTTATGGAAGCCTCATCTTTTTATTGAAGCATCATTGTTTTATTGAAGCACCATAATTGATGAATATTAAAACTGGAATCATTTCCAATCATTTGCTGGCATACCTCAGGTGCAAAGCATCCCCTTGTTGATATTTACATATGTACAATTATGTAAGATATCTGTCCTCCAGAGTCCTTTCATGATCTCTTTCACTCTTGGTTACCCTCACAGAAAAGTGTAATAAGTGGTATGTAGTTATGTGATGGAACAGCCATGAAAGATTTTATAAATACCTTGTTTCTCTATGCTAGCAACCTGTCCTTCTCTTTACTAGGGGCTGTACATACCTCCGGGAGAAGTGGGTACCATGCATTGGGTTGTAGAAGTGAGCAAATGATTGCAACTTCCAGAATTCGAAATTTTGTATAGTCAGTCAATTGAAGCCATGTGTACATCATTCTGGCACTGCACGAGAGGCAGAACCCAACAGTTCTGCTCACCTTGTAATATCTCTCCAATTCCAGTGTGCTTTATTGAATCCTTTATTGAATCCTCCCCCTATCCATCTTGTCGCTTTTAAACGTGTTGCAATTCTCAAAATTTACAAAAAGTTCAGGTGGTCTGAGAATTTTTTTGTATTGGGGAATAAAGTGGCAGATAAGATATATACAGCTCCAAGACTTCATCCTCCAATGTCTTTATGTTCATTGTCTCTGTGAATATGATCAGCTCCCCAAATAATATGGCACTCATGATAAATACTAGCTTACAATTGTATTAATGGCAAGATTTTTATAGCACTTCCTACATTTCTGATCTGTAGATGCACTTCAAATAACAGTTGTTAGTATTAGTAAATTGAATGGTACGTAATTTAACAACAGTGAAAGGATGGAAGGCTGAGTTGGCTTTGTCTGGATTACAACTCATGATTGATTTGCAGATCAAAGAAGCTGTTCGCGGTGAGCTGTAATTCACTGAGCCACCTGCCAGTCGAAAATTTACATTTGGGGACTTGAAAAAACATATAAACTTTTAGTTTAGATGATATGAGTGTGAAACCTAATATCACAGAATAATAATCACCACTAAATTTAGAACAAACTTTCCTTTTAAGTGGGGCATTTTTGTTTGTGAACGATTCTGTGGATTAACAATTTTTATGGAGTGCACATTTCACTTTCGAACATTTACACTGCACATGTCCTAAAAAAAAAAAGTGGGGGGGACTAACCAAGTTAGCCAGTGTTAGAAATGGGGTTTCTGGTTGGCAGACGTATGCACCCTGTCCAAGCAGGAACCATCACTCTAGTCAGGGTAAGCTAGGTACACACTAAAAGATAGCCTACGTTCACCCTCTGGTAGCTTGGCACAGAACAGTCAGACATATCTAAAGAGGCAATGTGTAAAGTATGTGTGCAATGCACACACACAGTAATACAATGAAGACACCACAAAAATACTTCACACATGTTTAGAACAATAGATTATATTTTTATGAGTAAAACAAGACCAAAATTACAACAATCCAATAAGTAGAACTAGAGTTATGATTTTTTTAAAGAATACATCAAAAAGTAGTGCTTAGAAGCAAATAGCGCTTATGGGTTACTTAAGGTTGCACTGAAATGGAGTAAGTCCAAAGTTCAGGCTGACTGTGATGGAGGGCAGGCTGACTACAGGACTCACGCAGGTCCCACTGGACCTTGGATGAGGCCAGCGTTGATGTCGAAGACTCGCTACATCGGTTGCGATCCACAAGGATGATGAAGGTTTCGTCGACGACCCCTTTCCATTGCAGCTGATGTGTCATCGTCAAGCTGCACTGTCTGTTGTCGTTGAGCCATTCAGTCCGTCGAAGTGATGTCGTTGAAAAGCAATGTGTCGGTTCCGATTGGCGCAAAGTCGCCACTGCGTTGATTTTGATGGTTCTGCACAGCAGAAGTTCACTTTCAAGGGCCCAAGACTGTATTGGCACCACTTGGCAGGGCAGGACTCACAGATGGCAGAATCCAGGTGCTGTTGCAGGGTTGTAGGAAGTCTTTGATAGCCCTGAGACTTCAGAGTAGGGGGCAAGCCAGCAAGCCCTTGGAGTCACTCTCGGTTCAAGTGAAGATGAGTCCAGTCCTTGTCCTCAGCAGGGCAGAGATCAGCAGGCAGCAGGGCAGCACAGCAAAGCAGAAAAGCAGTACTTTTAGAGCAGTAGTTGAGCAGAGTGGCTTCTGCAATCCTTGTAGCACAGCAGTCTTTATTCCTGGCAGAGTTCTTCACAGGTCCAAAAGTGTACTGTATTGGTAGGGTCAAAGCCCCAGTACTTATGCCTAGATGTGCCTTTAAAGTGGTGGTGACATCAAAGCAGACCCTTGAAGTGCACAGGTCCCCCTTTCTTCCCAGCTCTGGCTCCAGACTATCAGTAGGGGGTAATCAGCATTTTGTGTGGGAAACATGACACTGCCTATTGAGATGTAGGTGTAAGCTTCCCCTTCCTCTTCCTGCCCAGAAAGAGATATCAGAATGCAGATGAGTTCTTTGTCACACCCACGCTTCCTGTGTTTATGGCTGTCTAGAGGGAATGCACAAAATGTAGCTGTCACCCCCCCAGACGTGTATTGGAGACAGGCTGCAAGGCACACAGAGCAGAGAAATTCCCACTTTCTAAAAGTCACATTTCTAAAATAGTAATGTTAAATCCAACTTTACAATTAAAGAGGATTTATCATTACCATTCCAAAGATATAAAACATGATGCAGCTATTCCTTTCTGATACGGAATTACAGCTTAAAAGTGTTTTAAGGAATTCCCAATGTTAACCTCTGAGAGGAGTAGGCCTCACAGTAGAGAAATACGAATTTAGCTTTTTGTTAATACTAGGACATCCAAAACTTACCAGTACATGTCCTACCTTTTACTTACTCAGCACCCTGCCCTTAGGGCTTCCAAGGGCCAACCTTAGGGGTGACTTATGTGTAATAAAAGGGGAGTTTCAGACTTGGCAAGTGGTTTAAATGCCAAGTCGAAGTGGCAGCAAACTGCAAACGCAGACCTTGCAATGTCAGGCCTGAGGCAGTTTTGAAAGGCTACTTGTGTGGGTGGCACAACCAGAACTGTAGACCCACTAGTAGCATTTAGATATCAGGCCATGTATATATGGCATACTACTTTACGAGGGACTTATAAATAAACTAAATATGCCAATTGGGTATACACCAATGTTATCATGTTTAGGGGAGAAGCTCATGCACTTTAGCACTGGTCAGCAGTGGTAAAATGCTCAGAGTCCTAAGGAAAACAAAATGAAGATCAGAAAAATGGGAGGAGGAAGGCAAAAAGTTTGGAGTGACCCTTCAGAGAGGGCCGTTTTCCAACAGACAGTATGTGAGTGACATTACAGCAAGTGTCATAGCATGTGGCATCAAGGTAAGTGACATCATAGAAAGTGGCACCACGACCCATGACCTCACAGGAAGTAATAGCACAAGAAATGACATAAAATCTTAAAATCTCACTAATACCTAGCAGGACTATCATGAGTACATTTGAGTGCATTACGAGATTTAACAAATGATAGCTAATAAGTACTTAAGCTTTTGACTTGAGTTCCCTGTTTGAAGGAATTAACATCCCAAATGTGGATGAAGTATGGTGTCTAACTACAGCAGACTAGCCACTAAATTCTACAAGCTAGGCATACTAAACTTGGCACCAAGAACAAAGCGCAGTCTATGCATTGCTTTAAAAATACTAAAAACTGCAATTATGAATATCAAAACTATAACATTTATTAACCTACCAAACATGCCAATATTATGTACACTGACATTTTTAGCGCACTTTGACCAATACCAATACAAAACAACTGCAAGCTGCATTCTGCATTTCATATTCTGAGCATGGCAAACAATATATATTCCCTATGAAAGATACAGTTATAACTGACTATTCTGCATATATATTAATTCAGACATTGTAGACTGTGCTATTTTGCCACAGGATGTTTGACCAAAAAAAATGAGTGATCAGTGAGACCATTTCCATAATTGCATTAGTGTAGCCATGGTCCTTAAGTACATGGACAGCCAGCACTTGCAGAGCATACATAACTTGCCCATTTATGCTCTGTGGGCACAACTCCTTCAGCTTTAACCCCACGCCTTAAAATGCCCTCAGAAAAGGCAGTAAAAGAATAAAGGAAGAACATTTCTGCATCCAAGATTCAAGTGGACGGCATCAGTAAAGAAAAAATATAAAACATTGGGGGTATTTTTAAATCCCTAGAAGGCTTAAATATATAAAGTAAAATATTGACCAGGATGGTGAACTGATTATTTAGCTGTTTGAGTTAAAACTCTACAACTGCAGAAACCAATGTGTAGCAGGCAAATTTATTTGAATCATAGCTAAACCACCACAAACTTTCACCATTTTGGAACAGTGATATAATTAGAACCAAGGAGTTTAATTAGTAATATCTAAAGTGATTAGGTATGTACATTGATTGGATTGAGACCCTAGTAATTGCTGAAACATGTCATTCAGATCAGTGGCCAGGCATGGGACACAAAGTGAGCTTCATCGTTGCCATGTTTGGAAACCATCCAGCATGCTTGCAGAGATTGTGGAGTGGATTATGAGCAAAGGAGCAAGATGTATAAATGCCAACACTCCTGATTTAAGCAGAAGACACAATTTTGTAACCTACACATAAAACAATGTTGTCTTTTGAACAAACTAACTCCGCTGCTAGCTCACTCCACCAGACAATTACATGTACAGCAATCCATGTAGATGTAATTGCCTGAGCTATCCAGAGGTGAGAAGGTTTTCCTATGAGAAGTATGCTTACCCAGCCCTACTCACCACTTAACTTGTCTGTGATGGGTGCTCGCACTCATTTTAGGAGATTGGGGCTTATTTTTCATCAACAGACCTTGACTGAGAGCAAGGGAGAAAGAAAGAAAGGGAAAAAAGAAGGAGAAAGAGAGAAAGGAAAACAATGATGAAGGCAGAAAAGGGGATGTAAAAGAACTTGCAAAAATAAGATAACGTTAAAGCAGGTGTAGGGTAGTGAAAGAAAAAGGTAATGGTAACACTGGCATTCAGCAATAAGACCCTAAAAAAGTTTGAGGCTCTTCATTTATGTTTTTACAAATTACACACTGCTCCTAAAAGGTTGTGATCTTCACATTTAGTAACAGAACTCTTCTGTGTTCTTATTGTCGGCATATCAATATTTAAACCATCCTCACATTCTGCAAAGCAGCGGACTGACAGCTCACCCAAGAATCAGTACCAGCAAAATACCCAACAAAGAATGGACCTTAACATTCACAGTAAGAGGTATCATCTCCACATCAAAATAAGTGTAAGTTACACAGTAGCCAAGGATGAGAAGGAAAGTCTGATAAAGTTAACTTACAAGAAAGGGGCATATGTATTGCCAGTCTGAACTACCACTTTCTCAAGGAAATATTGCTAATTTGCATAGAAAAACTACACAAATGTGAAGATGTAGGAACATCAAGAAACACCACAAACTATGAATGTCAGAATCTACATTAGACTACTCTCCCTAATAAGAGCTTTACTCATCCTACACATGTTCCACTGCCTACATGGTTCACTGAGGAAGGTCTACTTGTTTTCAGTAACATCGAGCTTTGGGCTCACCTATTCACTGGATGGTAATGCTGAAGGAGCCAGCCCTATGTAAGCACATGTAATCTATCATCTAATACATAGCATAACTCTCAATCACATCAGTCTGTCAGACCTAAGAGCATAGTAACAGCAAATCTACCCTGTGTTGTGTGTTAATACAGTACATCACAAACTTTGCAGCATTGCTGTAGTAGTTAGGGGTGAGAAGCGCAAAGAACAAGACCAGCTATAACAAGGTAGGGTGACAACTTGGCAAACTCTAACATGGCCATATACAGCACACTAAAATTTCCAGAGCTATAAAAAAACAACTTCTCTTCCTTTCAAGGAAAACTGCTCTTCAAAATTTACTGATTGGAACTCTGAAATAAAGCACAAAATGTCATATGTTTGGAAACCATTTTTTGCTGTGGTGTGATTTCTACAAATTGACAGATAAGTTTGCATCAAACTGTGGTACTGACTAAACATGAAATGATTGGTTCAGGTTGAGATGTGTAACATACATACACCTATGAACTTTCACAAACATAAAGCAATAAGTGGAAGAGGAACAGGGGCTTAGCAACGAGTGCAAGTCAAATACTTCCCTTATGTGATTGAATGACCTATATTTTTGTTCCATGTATAATAACAATCTAGAGCATATATAAGGTGCAAATGACAATTGACTTGCATATGAGTATAAATATACTTTCAAAGATATGGCACAGTTCTCCTCTATTTGAGCACTGGAGCACAGGTGGCTGTCTTGTGCCAATGCAAGCACTCTTGAGTCAAGGTGCAAGAGTACCTGCATTGTGGACAGGATAGATTTTGAGCAGAAATCATACCTTCTTGTACAAAAACTATCCTTTGAGGCTATTTCCTCTTTGTACAATGCAGCAAACATGCAAAGAGGAAATAACGAGTAGAAATAAAGATATTTCTGCCTGTTACACCAGACTCAGGTAGGTGCACCATTTTGGTGCAAACTCATGTGTATAAATCTTTGTAAATGTGAGTTTGCGTCAAAATTCATGAGTGAATGCATGGGGACAGCCATACTCCACCCATGTAACATCTACCTAACTCAAGGTAACACAAGGCTGTTGCATTACATTTTGTTTTACAAATCTTAGTAATGTACACCAAGAGGTTTACATTTAGTTTTTTAAAACTGTGCCACAAAGATATTGGCAAAAAGAGAAGTGTGACAGTAAATCTGTTCTGGCTTAATTGGTTGCAAAGGTTGCGTTTTAAAATATCTTATCGGGTTAAGGCACCTGCTGTAGAGATCTTTGCGTGCCTAGTAAATCTCAAGGAATAATTGTAAGGTAATTCTGCTAGTTTATGTATTTGCTGGAGAGATCTGTGTTTTGTCTAGTAACAGTTTTGATTCAAAGTAGCATTGAGGGTTAAAGTGTCTCCTGCAAAGCACATTGTGTAACATATATATGGCATTTTTTTTCTACATAGGTAAGTGGGTTGCTGCTTTTAATACAGGGATCATTTTATTACTTGCAATTCATAAATTGCAGTCCTTTTAGTACAGCTCAGAGAGCTATGAAGGACGATATGTCACTGCTACGCCTTGTATACCATATGTAAAAATACTGTGCATTGATTTACATATGTGTACGATTTATTGTCAGTGTATAATGTGTATGTGTGTGTTGTGGTATTTAAATTGTTATTTGTGTAAATACTTATATAGACTGACACATCAGACATTCTAATAGTGCATTCACATGTCTAATATGCAGGGATTGAACAGAGTGAAAAGGTAACGTGCAAATCTTAGTTTCTCTTAAGTACTTGTTAAGTGATGAAGTGTTAACTATGTGCCTTTGTTTCCCTCCATCGTATTGGCTTCTAGGTCGGAGTCTCCAATAGCTCCCAGCCAAGATCAAAGTCTGACAAAAGGAAGCTTGATGGTCCCTTAACTTTGGCCTTTGTTTGGGCCCAGGCAGCCTCCATGCTGGAATGTAAATGGAAATGGAAAAGCCCTCTCCCCTCCTGCACATTTCTGCTCAAAAGAGAAAGCAGACAATTTGGAGGCATTGCTGAATGAGTCGCGATGTTCGAAAACTACACTGGGACAAGTTTACCTGGGGTCCAGGTTCTTGGTTGGGGAGATGGCGTCCACCCTGTAAAAACAGTGGGTGGACACTGTCTACCTGTGTCTACCTGTGCATACCCACAACTTGTGCCCTGAACAATTAGGGCCCTATTACGATGTGATTCAGAAAGCCTTCAATCTCAGGTCGGAGGCCTTCCGACTCACATTGTTGGTTTCCCTCCTGACCACCTAATTACAATCTAGGTGGTCGAAAGTGAAACCGGCCAGTCATTCTGGCTGGATTCCGACAGGCTCCAGGAGCCCGTTGGCCAGTCAGAGACCGCAATGTAATCCCATACGACGGCGTTTCCGCCGTCGGGATTATGATGTCTGTTTCCAGCAGGCTTTCCCTGCCGGGCTTTCTGACATGGAAAGCCTGCTGGAAAGTGACTTTGGGGGCCCCTAGCAGGGCCCCCTTCTCCCTGCAGCCTCCGGTTGGGGGCCGAGGGGGCACCTATGGTGCCCCCCTGTAAATCCTTGCACCCTGTGGCAAGCACCATAAGGTGCCTGTCACAGGGTGCATGGATGTACACAAACTCCCATTTCTCGATGGGAGCTTGTGCTATGGTGGGTTTACGGCAGCAGCACAAGCTCCCATAGAGAAATGGGAGTATGTGACCTCACCATGTGCGGTCGAATTGTAATTGCGGTGTCGGGACCGCCGACCGAGGTCAGTCGGTCCCGAGACCATGAGAGTGTCAGTCGGAGGCAGCTCCGACCAACTTTGTAATCGAGCCCTAATTATGAATATAACGGAACCATTGATTTATATCAGGGGTGTATCCTGTAGTTCCAGGACGGCAGGTTCAGTGTCACATTGTTAGTAAAGTTGTACAGTACATCTCTTTTGCACAACATATATTTACATAAAAGGTACCTAAAGACAACACAGATAAGTCCAGCAGTGATCATGACATTTAGCTAAAGATCTAGTCCACCTGGAAATAAGTTTATTCATTCATGTATCTATGTTGACTGTGTGCTAACATATTTTCCAAAAAAACACAGCTCAAATCTGAGTGTGGATAGTGGCTAAGCATTTTCTTTGATTGCATGAGAGACAGCAAGGCATCCATGCATTTCCAGTTTGTTCCAAACAGTACTAGCGATTAGTCTGAGCAGACCATAATATCTCCCTGCGGGATCCATTTCTAGGTCAAGTACCCAATTTCTTCTGGGGGGAGGGGCTCCATGGGTTGCGTTTACTGCCTTTTAAATGTGAACTAAGAAGCCTTGAATAATGGAATTTCGTGCGTGGAAGAAGGTGTAAACCGTTACAGTGTTTTTTGTAGCATTCGATTTCTAGTCTTGTCCCCACCAATGGGTTCACTTAAATTAAGTCTATTATTTTGCTGTAGTGTCAAAAATCTTTAATTGCCTTACCCCATATGGCAATCCGGAGATTGCTGTAAATTTAGTTTTAATTGTGAAATAGCATGGGGAAATCTTTCTTTGCATGTTTTTCTGCACTTCAGGCTATGATGTGAGCGCTAACATTTTTATGGTGTTTACAGGTTTTCTATGACGTATATTAGTATTGCGCATTTCGAAATTGGTAGTGGCATCATATTTTAAGTAGCCAAATCGTGCAAACTTTGCAGAAATCCACTAAGCATGTTTTTAACCTTCCACAACATAGCTTCCTATCCTATTACTCCTTTAGTTTATGCTTGTCTTTGACACAGCATTCCACTGACTTTTTGCAAGGATTGTGATATAGAAAGACCATATACATACATACATACATATATACATAGGGGGGGCGTGGCTTGCAGCCCAAGATGGAGGTCGTTTATAGGACGAGCTCCTGGCTCGGGGCGCTTAATCCTGATAATTATCCGCAACTCCTTGGTGGTCGGGTGGCTGGCAGAGTCACCAGCCATGGCGGAATAATTGGGGAATGCGATGAAGAGTTGCTGAGGAGCTGCGAATCATCCCGAGTTCGGACCGAGAGGAATTCCAGGGACTCGGAGGGCCTAAAGTATGGGAGTGGCCTAAAGACGCAGCGGTCTTTCCTGGCTCCAGTTTGGCGTTGGAGAACTCACGAGCGGCATGCGGGTGCACCCGAGGCCCCGGATCTCTGCCTGCAGTGCGTATCTGGCAGCAGCAATCGGAATGTCCGGACATCATCCGGATATGTACAGCATCAATGAAGGCGAGTTTTGGCCATCTGCGGCGACATTGTGAACCCCCTCTTAAGTGAGGGTGACGGCCTTCTGGGGGGGGCGTGGAGCTGGCTCCTTCCCCAACTGGCCTTACTGCGCAAAAGCCCGGGGTCGCAATGCCAGGGATATACCCCCTTGGCGGTACTTGAATGATACCTGGAGGGGGCCAACTTTAATAATTGAATTTTCCCCCACTTCGCTGCAAGTGGTGAATGCGGCCCCTCCCCCTTCTGGTTCTGGGGACTGCGGTGCACGAGGGACAGTTCCCGCCGACTGGGCCTCAGTGATCGTGATCGGAGGAGGCCCAGCGGGTGTCCTGGGTGGAGTTGAGCCATCCTGATGTGCCTGGATGCGTCCCATAAACAACGGGTGAGGCCGCCTATTGCTTCCATTTGCCTGGGCCCCCCCCTTCCCCATGTACCTTGAGTGAACTCTCGAGTGGTCATAGCCTGATGTTGCTTGATGGGGGGATGAGTGAACCTTGCGGATGAGGAGGGACCCTTCCTGGGCTAACTGATCAGGAGGACCTGTGGCACATGGTGTGACGCTACTTCTGCGTTAGACCCCAGGATCTTAGATCGATGCAGGACCTGCTGAGGGCGCTTAGTGGACCTACCTTTGGACAGTAACAGTAAACTCCTTGGCTGAACTGGAGCTGCTACGGGGGTGCGGCTAGGGGTCGGTGCTGGACCAGTGGGGCGGCCGTGAGGTTGCGAGATTCCCCCCCTCTTTCTGGAGCGGCTGGAGGGGGTATTGCTAGATAGAGACCCTACAACATTATGCAGAGCCTGGGAGCGACAACCTGTTGGGTAGGACTATCACTGCCGATGGTTCCTGATCAGTGGTGATACAGTGGAGTGCTGCTGAGACGGAGCCCCGGTAATTGTGAGAGTCTGAAGACTACATGATAGTGAAAACGCATGTTTCTAGTGACTGAGTTGTCGTGTCCACCTACTGCTCACGACCATAATACGTAATCAGCCAGATCACTAATAACCATAGGCAGAGGGAAATTCAGAATGACCTCGAGGTCTGGGAGGGCTGGATCTTGCTCACCTTCCTCGGAAGCCTCGTCCGGGCGCTCTCGTCGGATGGAGGAGGGGGCCTCGTCTGACCCCCCAGTAGATAAACTGGACATGATCCTAAAAGAAATCTGTGATTCCCGATCTGCGATCGAGAACCAACTGGGCACAATCTCAGTGGAGCTTAATCTGCTTAAGGACGACCACAGAAAGTTGTCAGATAAGGTCAAGTCCACAGAGCAAACATTGGAGGCGGTGGTCGCTCAGGTGAAGGAACATGACGAACAATTGAAACAAATGCGTCACCAAATAGAATCCTTACAAGCCCGCGCGGACGATGCAGAAGGGTGGGCTCGGCGCAATAATCTCAGGATTGTGGGCCTTCCTGAAGGAACAGAGGACCCCAACCCAACAATCTACATAGAAGAATGGCTGAGAACTACTGTGGCTTCTACAGGCTTATCACCACATTTCACTGTTGAACGCGCCCACCGCGTCCCCACACGTCGGCCAATTCCTGGATCAAACCCCCGTCCAATATTGGCCTGGATTCTGAACTACAGAGATCGTGATCATGTGTTGCAGGTGGCAAGGGACAGCGGTCCATTTCAAGTAGATAATGCAAGGATCTCCATATTCCCAGACTATACACTGGCAGTACAACATAAGCGCTTTTCGTTTATGGAAGTTAAAGCACGGGTCCGGGCAGCGGGCCTTACATTTGCATTGCTTTTCCCAGCGAGACTGAAAATTAACCACATTCAGCGCGCTTTATTTTTTGACAGTGCATGTGATTGGCTAGACAGGACTTTTCCTGATGTTTTGCCTGACAGACGTCCGGAGACAACGCATCTGAAATCACAGCGAGGCTCCCGGAGACGCAGAAGGGGTCTCATCATGCAGAGTACGGGATCCAGTCCCCCGCCTCGCCAACAGGTAATGGAGGGCAGGCAAGAGGCCCTCTGTTCTGCTGATGCTCTCCAAGTTCCACGTCCACCCATCAGCACCAGTCCTTCCGTCGAGGCACACACAGACTCTGATTCGGAAAGTAGTATTGCATTATTCCCTTCAGGGTCTATGCAGCACACTCATGATCCAATGGGTTGAACCAACAGTATGTAAGGAAGAACTGCACCTGTGCATTGCTTAAACGAACTAACTCGGCTCTATAGATGGCCAATAACCAGCTCCGGGGACTCTTTAGCCAAATACTATTGTACCGTGATTATGATATAATATCTCACACACACGAAGGGGGGAGGTATGATGAGTCCAGTGGCCTGGTCTGTCCGGGGCACTTCCTCTTAGCACATATTGTTTTCTTTGTAAATCGATCACGCAGCCTAGCCCGTGGGTGAAAGCAAGAGTTCAAAGTGTATTATGTTAACCTTTTATTACACAGTTTGGTCGAGCGAAGTTGAATCGTTGGACCCAGTATTGGGGTGAGATTGTTTAGTTTATGTTATTGCCGCACTACCTGATGATGGTCTGGGGGATGGGGACGGGGGGGATGGGAGGGACTTCATAATTAATGCTGATGATGTCAATTGCCAAAACTTACACTATAAAATCCTGGAATGTGCGTGGGATGGGGTCGGTACACAAGCAGCTCAGAATAGCCGCCCAACTCTACCGCCATAAGGCCCAAATAGTATATCTCCAAGAGACGCATTTATTGCCAACAGAGGCCTGCAAATTGCAGAAATGCTGGAGAGGCCAACTTTTTGCGAAGGCGTATTCCACCTTCTCTAGAGGGGCCGCAATTTGGGTACGGGCAGGAGTCCCCTTTACCCTCAATGAGAGTAGAATGGATGACCAGGGGAGATATGTGTTGCTCCGTGGGACACTAGATGGTAAGCAGGTGGTATTAGGCTCCATTTACGCTCCAAATGTAAATCAGGAAGCTTTCCATCATGGGTAACAGGGGCTCTCTGAGACTGGTCCCGATATCCATGGGTCCTGGGTGGGGACTTTAATGCAGTGTTCGATGTGCATTTGGATCGATCCCATCCTCCCTTGCAGAACACTACTGCTACAGCACAGGCGGCTACCTTGACTAGATGGGTACAGGGATGGAATCTTTGTGATATCTGGCAATCACAGCATGTGAATATGCGGGAGTATTCCTTCTATTCCCACCGCATAACTTGCATACCAGGTTAGATCACTTCCTCTGTACGCCTGATTTATTCTCGACCATACAACAGAGTACCTACTTGGGTAAAAACATATCTGACCACAATCCCATAGAATTAACATTAAATTGGGGCCGAGTCCCCACACCTATCCCCACGTGGCGGCTACAGCCCTTACATTTAGAGGACCAAGTGTTCCGTACCACATTAGCCACGACCATCACCACATATTTTGAAGAAAATGAGGGCACAGCCACGACAAGGTCCATAGAGTGGGAGGCTTTCAAAGTGACAATACGGGGAGTTTCCATGGGGTCCTTAGTGGGAGTTCGAAGAGAGGTGGTTAGAGACATAATAGCATTAAAGGGCACTCTGCAAGCACTAGAGGTGGCAGCTCAAGCGGATGTGATGGGTAATGAAAGGCTGCAAGAAGCTAGGATAAAATATGCTGAATTATTGGAGCAGTTACGAACGATCGACTTAAATGCTTATACATTACGCACACACGCTGAAGCAGATAGGGCCAGCACATTTCTAGCACGGCTAGTCAAACCCCAAGTCTCCTCCACTCCCATTCTAGCAACTTATGATTCCCAGCAAACGTTAGTTACTTCCCAGGCTGAAATTAATAGGACTTTTTAGGACCATTATGCCAAGCTTTATACGGCTCCCCCCCTGGATATGACTGAAGCGACTACTCATTTTCTCGGGTTGATCAAACTCTCCTCTATATCGAATTCGAACGCTAAAGAATTGGCAGCCCCGCTTACCTTGGCAGGGATACGTTCTGCCATAAAAGCATTGGCCTGCAATAAAACTCTGGGTTCCGATGGCCTACCTGTTGAATTTTATTCAACTTTTGCAGCGTCATTGACTCCCAAACTATTACAACTTTACACCACCTCTCTTGCAGATGGCGCACTACCTCCTACCACTAGAGATGCAATAGTTACATCTTTATTAAAACCTGACAAGGCCCCAACTGATCTTACTTCCTATAGACCTTTATCACTAATTAACACCGAATACAAAATACTTAGTAAAATTTTAGCGTCAAGATTACTCCCCTTACTTCCTAAATTGATATACTCGGACCAGTGTGGGTTCATACCCAAATGCAGCACCTCACTAAATATTTGCCATTTACATGCCCTGATGCATGCAATGGCTGCAACAGTCCCACTAGCGGGCTGTTTGTCCCTAGATGTACATCAAGCGTTTGACACTTTGAGTTGGCCATATATGCTTGCACTGTTGACAAAGTTTGGGTTACCCCCAGAATATTGCAATTGGGTGAAATTGCTCTACACCGACCCCACAACTGGGCCAAGACTGGTGCAACTATCTCTCCTGCATACCATATTTATCGGGGTACTCGTCAGGGATGCTCCTTGTCACCCCTATTGTTTGTTTTGGTACTGGAGCCCCTAGCGCAATATTTACGATGCTCCATGACTCCATTTGGCATCCCAACAGGCGCGATGATCCACTCTATATCACTTTACGCTGGTGATATGTTACTGTATTTTAAGGATCTGAACATGAACATGCAACCCATTGCAGCAGTGCTTTCGCAGTTCGGGACCATTTTGGGCCTTTTCCTTAATGCCTCAAAATCTGAGGCGTATTCCTTTTACGATAATTACAACAGACCCTACTTACAGTTTGGCCACTTACAATTCAAAGTGGAACCCACGACCTTTAAGTACCTAGGAGTACATATTTACAGGACCAGTGCAGACACTATTGATGGAAATGTGGTCAGAACTATAAATACTCTTCGATCACAGGTGGCATTCTGGACTACCTTGCCGTTAACAATAGCAGGCCTATTGGCCGTATCCAAGATAGTCATGCTACACAGACTCTTATATCGTTTTGAAAATCTCCCCGCTGCCCTCCCGACTTGGATCTTTAAAACATTGGATACCCTATTATCATCCTTATTATGGGGGAAAGGGAGGCATAGGTTAGCACTGGCTAAGATGCAACTTCCGAGCACTGCGGGCGGTTTGGGGGCTCCTGATTTTAAGGCATACTGCATTGTTGGACAATTGCAATGGCTGGCATATTGGCTAGCTGGCCACAATTTATTTGAGATTGATTATTCTCCTGAATGCTTACAGCGCGGAACACTGCAGGTATTGCTGTGCCCCGGAGCTGTCAGAATGCGTATTCCCCCCTTTCTGCTGCATATTGCATTGCACTATTGGAAACAGGCGCTGAAATATGCACACATGCCTACCCCATATGCCCCCAATATTCCTCTCTTTGGTCTACCTACCCGGTGTGGAATATTATCAAATGCTTGGTTGCGGAGCTGGACACAGGAAGGGACGGAGACGGTTGATGACTTCTTTTTAGACGGTAACTTGATGCCCCACGACAAATTTGCACGTACTAATGCAGTACCAGACACTCTATTTCTCATACATGCGGCAATCACACAATACATCCGGAAATACTGGCTGATGGATCAGAGAGAACCCCCTACATTTCACCTACTACGAGCTCTCTGCATAATGGGGCATGGGCATCACCTTGTCAGATGGCTGTACCGAGGACTGAGGGAACATCTCAATACGTCATTATTCACCCTTTGGCAGAACTGGGAAGGGGTGCTGGCAAGAGACTTGGAGGATAGGGAATGGAACGTAGCCCTAGAGCATCCTAGGCGGGTGTCCCGTAACTTTAGGCTAAAAACAATACAACTTTTCATATTACATAGGGCCTACCTCACTCCGCTGACACTACAGAGGATGTATCCCACTGCTTCTGCTGATTGTCCCAGATGTTCTCATCAATCCGCAGACTTTATCCACATTTTGTGGACTTGCCCTACACTGGGGAAATTTTGGTCGGAGGTCACACGGGGTCTATCTCAACTAACAGGGCGTTCTCCTTGGACTACTATAGAGGCTTGTCTGCTGGGTCTTTTCCCTCTCCCTAAGAAGGCAACCTTACTGCGCCGCTTTGCGGGGTTGGCGTTGATGCTCGCTAAAAGACTAATTACACAGCGCTGGAAATCTCGCACTGCACCACGTGAGGGCCGATGGAGGGAGGAGGTCGTTAGATGGGCCGTGGCTAAGGGAGAGGCGCTCCGGCGTATAGGGGATTAAGGAAGAAGCCGATCTCTCTGGATTGGGCCCAGCTGTTGGAACAGTTTCAGGTAGAGGTGGGTGGGGGGATGGGGGTCCTCAGAACACACAGACTACACTGAATGACCATACAGACAGTACCTAATTCTCAGTTATATTGTGATGTGAATATGCATGTTGGGCCCCTCCTCTCTCCCTTCCTCCTTCCCCTCCCTTGTCCTCTCCCCTCCTCCCCCCTTGTTTTTTTCTCCAGTAACCGAATGTTCGCCCCCGCATGCAACTTGCTTGGGGGATTGATTGGATAGTAGCGGCAAAGTACTAAGGGAAGTTTTTCAGGGGTGGGTTGTACTGTGGGAGGGATAAGGGGAGGGTTTGATAGCGGGGAGGGCCAAAGTTTATTAAGAGACATAGCAACATATATGATGTTCTGCAAAATGATAGGTAGATACTTCTGTAACTTAGCTGAGAGTAGAAATGTCATCATTAAAAGCTTGATTAGTAACTTGGTATGAAAAATATATGTCCATATATACTAGTTACGTAAAGTGTTTTAAAAATGACATACAGAAATGTATAACCTGCCTGTACACTTGCGAACGTAATAAACTATGTGTTAAAAAAAAATACATACATACATATATATAATGCAATTTTTGACACCTCTAACTTTGTCTAAATTAGGGCTTTCAGGATCATAACTCATGGGTAGGGTACTTCTTTTATATTAATTTGTCTACTCTTATGCTGAAAGCATAAGGCACTGAAAAGCAACTAAACTAGAAATGTGTAGTTCTTATTTTTGTTGTTGTTCACATCTATTACAATTTTGTGTCAATGCTTTACAGAACAATCCAATTTTCTGAATGGTAACAGAGACACTGAGACTGAAAGTAAAAGGTACCATTACTAGACTGCACAGAAGGTCTCTCAAAAAGAGGTCATTTCCTTTGTAGTACCTTCACCACTATCACTTCTTGTCCCATGGCAGCAGGCCATAAAGCTATATTATGTTATAGGATAGTAATTAACAACTATAGGTGGCATGAAGTTGCATTTAAATCTAGACTAGGTTAAAACATGGACAGTAAGATTGTCAGCATTGTTACTAACTGTGAAAAGAGCCCTTTTGTTCTTAGCACATCTGCCTATTCACTGCCTCTAAGTCAAAGATAATCCTGATGTATATGCATGGGTGAGTTGCCTCTGGATGAAGTGTCTCAAAAGGTAGGGCAGTAGGTCAATTCCAGACACCATTTTCATCTGGAATTGGGTATGCTAGGCCCTTTAAAGCTGTACAATCATTGATTATGTGTGTCTATCAGCACATACTGTTCTACATCATAATTGCGCTGCTTAAATAACACTGGTTCGGTTTTAGGTGCTAACCATCGATTAAAAGATTTGAGCTTGAATAAAAATGTCCCCGATCCAAGATTTATAAAAGTCAATTGAAGGTTGACCTTTGATGTCGCATTAGAAAAGTGCTTCTTAGTTATGGATTATATAATCTGAAATGTAGTGGACATTATGTGCAGTATAACATACTAATTTTATAGAACCTACATGCTTCCTCTGTCAGTTTTGGTATTCACTAGACTGGTCTTCCTTTGCTTCCATGTGGTGCGTTTGCAACTGTTGTCTGTATAGGGAGCTCAGGCTACAATGTCATATTGTCTGTGTGAGTGCAGATTTTGTAATATGGAAGTAGAATGATGATTCTCATAGGGTTCACTGCGGAGAGAATCACGGTTTTATGTAAACCAAGGAGGCTAGCATTATTCATTAACTTTTATTCACAGCAAACACTTCAAGGAATCAGAACACTGAATGAACACACAAAGAAATTGAAACCTCCAGTCCTAAAGAATCCTCTTGTCAACCATGTTCTTCCTCTTTTGTTGCTTTTCCTTAAATTGTTCTTCCTCCTTTCTTCAATCTACAGATCCATCTTTTGATTCGCTGCAATACAAAAACAAACTTTTCTTTCCTGATCTAAATAAACTTATTGTTGGGGTTTGTAGAGCGCAACCGTCATGATTGCCCTCCAGTGTTAAGTTGCAGGGATTTGTATGACCTTGTTGAACACAGCAGGGTAAGCTTGACCAAGCTGTGTTTGACTGGTCAGGTTTACTCTGTGGTAACGCCATCCTTATGCTTAGCATTGTTTTATAAAGGTCATGATGCCCTTCTTGTAAGCCCATGGTAATCTGTTTACGTTTTCGAAGTTTGCTGCTATTTGTATTTGTATTTGCCTGTGCTTTATTATGGTTCCCAAGAGACTGTCACTAACTCAAACATCCAGGAACAGGCCCTCTGCCTTGTAAGCACGTTGCTTTCCTCTTACGCTGCTAGACGCGTGTCTGGCAACGTGCAGAGAAACCCCACCCTTCTGCAGCTATAAAGACTGCCACACCCGCTTACGCTTGCTTGTGTTCGTTTACCGCTAACCAGCATCTCCACTTACCTGGAATCTCCCGACAACGCTTCGCGCTCCAGGCTCCTCTCCAACTTCCGGTTCTTCTTCTGGCTTGCGTTGTTTCCCCTCCACCTTGGCAAAGTCAGATCCTGGTCCGTCCCCGTCAATCTTCCGGCGCTCGCTTCCTGTTCCCGATTCTTCACCCGACCTGCAACAAGAGACAAAGAAAGAAGAAAAAGAATCAACAAACCAAGTAAGAACGTTCCGCTTGCGGAGCGCGCTCGCATGCATGCATAAAGACAATTGAAAAGTACTCAGAGAAAGGAGATACTTATCTCAATAACAGTTTGGCTGAAGTAAGCCATCTTGCCGCGATCTCCCCGTCAGAACCTAAGACACACAAAAGAGAAAAGACAACGCTAAGGTTACAACAGAGTTACCGAAAGAAGGCTCTGTGAATCAATCTTTGCGAAAAACAATTACGCTCATTTAATGTTTTATTTGAGACACTTGTAAAGCGTCAATAGACACCTGATTTTGTAAGTGATTTAAATGACTAGGCTTACATTAAGTAAGATGTGAAGTTAAAAATTAGAATTGATGTGTTTATATTTATTGCAGAAAAGAGACAAAGAGACAAGCATTTTAACTTCATCCCTGAATAATAAGGATAATGCTAAGGTATTAACAGAGCAACGAATAGAGTCAATGTTAGATACATGTGAAGGACAGCCTTAGGAGTGAATAGTGTGGCACTCATCATTGTTTATTGTTTTATAGGCTTTGGACTGCGACAGAGTTAGCCGTCGGACGTGTCCTTACTGACGTGAAGAGAGTGGCGAGAGTGTCCTTTTATTTATCGTTTTGGTTCTTTTGTCCCTTTTTTCCCCTTCCCCCGAGGACCTAAGAATCCAGGCTGTTAATAGACAAAGGCTTAGGAGGACCTAGGTCTTAGGGGGCATAGGAAAATATCTTCTCATCTCTCATCTGGAACGCCTGGATTTCAGGTGAGTGAAGGTCAACAGAAACACAAGCCTTCACAACATTTAAGTTCTAGTTGAGAGATGGACCCAAACAGAGATCATATAGATGCCCGAGACATGGCGCAAGCCTTATTTGAGGATACCGAAACTGATAGAAATGTTGCAGGATTGTTACAGTCTATGCAGTTAGAAATGCAGAAGCTAAAGCAAGAAAACCTAGAATTGCGACAAGAAGTCATACGTTATAAACCCAGGGATTTGACTTGGTCAAATATGACAGTTCCCCCTTTCACTTCATCCTTTGAGACAGGAACCAAACCTAAAACGACAAGTTCCTTTAGGAACACCGAAGAGAGCACGACACCAATACAGGTCACAGTTGCAGTTCCACCTACGGTGCCTTTATCAGCCCCGGAACGGTTTTTGGGTGACAGCGCAAAGTTTAGTATCTTCATTAGCCAATGTCAATTACATTTTATGTGTAAACCTCAGGCTTTTGTGTCGGACGCGGCTAAAGTGGCCTTTGTACTTTCATACCTGGGAGGCACTGCTGCAAACTGGTCGATCCCTTATATAGACAGAAATGATCAGGTGCTATATAATTGGCCGTTGTTTAAACAAACCATGACTAAATTGTTTGCTAAACATACATATGTACAAGCTAGTGACAACGAGCTGTTGAACTTGAAACAATCTGGTAAAGACCTTTTAACGTATTTAACTCATTTCAATCGTCTTTTAACAGAGACCCAATGGCCAGAAGAGAAGCGCATATCTCTGTTTTATCGTGGATTACGCGATGAGTTAAAAGACGCCTTAGCCCACATAGTGGACCTTCCAGATGAATATTCCGAGTTTGTTGATTTGGTGGTTAAACTAGACCACAGGCTGAATGAAAGAAAGGGTGACAAGTTCAGAGTTGAACATAGGTTAACATGGCTAAAGTCAGACAAGAAAGAGACAGAAGTAAAACAAACCGAGTCAGAACCCATGCAGATAGGTACTATTAAGGGGCCACTTACTCCAGAAGAAAAAGAACGTCGTAGGAAATTAAACCTGTGCCTCTATTGTGGCTGGTCCGGTCACTTTGCAAAGGAATGTCCTACTAAACCAAAAGCTCCTAAAAAGGTTAGCATAGTAGCAAAGAACCCTTCAGAGCAGGAAAACTAGGTAACTCGTCAAGGAAGGAGATCACTTGTACGAGGCAGCATCAGTCTAAGATCTCCCAATCTCGACTCAAGTTTGTACCCAGAATACCAAAACATTTTATAATTCAAGTCATTTTAATACTCAATGCCCAAGTCAGACATACTGTGTCAGTCTTATTGGATTCAGGAGCAACCAGAAATTTTGTGATAATCAACTAGCTCAGAAGCTTCAGATGCCTGTTAGACTGAAACAACAACCAGAACCAGTTTGTGCTGTAGATGGCACTGCCCTGTCTTCAGGAGAAATAACCCATCAAACAGAGCCTATGGTCATGGTTTGTCAAAACGGACATACAGAGTCCATTAGTTTTGATTTGATTGATACCCCTGCTTTTGGGGTTATATTAGGAGTTCCTTGGCTTATCACACATAACCCATTCATAAATTGGGAGACTAGGACAGTAACCCTAAATTCTCTATTTTGCAAGGCCCAATGCTACCAAGTAGCCCATCAGGAATTCGAAACAATTGTTCATTGTGCGAATTCGTTAGTCACCACAAATCTCATTCCACCCGAGTATCAGGAATTTGCAGATGTATTTGACCCTATCAAGGCCACTGCTCTGCCCCCTCACAGACCATATGATTGTCGCATAGACTTGATACCAGGAGCGCCCCTACCCAACAGCAGAGTGTATGCGCTTTCTGAGGAAGAAACAAAATACCTAAGATCTTATTTGGATGAACTTCTGGATTTAGGCTTCATCCGTCATTCTACGTCCCCGGTCTCGTCGCCTTTATTTTTCATCCCGAAGCGAGACGGTGGCTTGAGAGCTTGTCTCGATTATCGCGGATTGAATAAGATCACCATAAAGAACAAATATCCTTTACCGTTAATACCTGTATTGTTAGATCAGTTGAGAGATTCAACAATCTATACCAAGTTGGACTTGCGAGGGGCATATCATCTTGTACGAGTAAAGAAGCATGACGAGTGGAAGACGGCATTCAGAACTAAATTTGGATTGTATGAGTACACCGTCATGCCCTTTGGCCTGTGCAATGCCCCCGCTGCATTTCAGTTTTTTATTAACGAAGTGCTAAACGAATTTCTGGACATAAGCGTGATCGTATATATTGACGACATCTTAATTTATTCTAAGAATGAAGCAGAACACACACAGCAGGTTAAGGCCGTATTAGCTAAATTACAAGACAACCACCTTTTTGTAAAACTTGAGAAGTGTGTTTTTAACACTAGACAGGTGGAATTCCTTGGTTATTGTCTCTCACCTGCTGGTATTATGATGGACAAAAGAAAGGTGAGTGCTATCCTGGACTGGCCAGAACCCTCTTCCGTGAAAGAGGTTCAAAGAGTTTTGGGTTTTGCCAATTTCTATAGACGCTTCATCCCTCAATTTGCGGAAACAGTGGTTCCCATCACAAGACTGTTAAAGAAAGGACAGTCATTCGACTGGTCTAAAGAGGCCTCCCAGGTCTTTCAAACCTTAAAAGAAAAATTTACGTCAGCACCGTTGCTCAGACATCCTAATCCCGATTTGCCATTCTTTGTTGAAGCTGACGCTTCACAAGTAGCTGTGGGGGGGGTTCTCTCCCAAAGAGACGAACAGGATGGTCAGTTGCATCCTGTGGCCTTTTATTCAAAGAAAATGCTTCCAGCAGAGCAAAATTACACAGTCATGGAAAGAGAATTGTTGGCAATCAAGTTAGTGTTTACTGAATGGCGTCATCATTTGATGGGAGCCAAATTCCCGGTGACAATTTTTAGCGATCATAAGAACTTGCAATTTTTCAGTTCAGTAAAAGCTCTCACTCCCCGACAGATGCGTTGGTTGAATTTCTTTAGCTCCTTTGATTTTGTAATCACATTCAGACCAGGTACCAAACAAGTATTATCGGATCTGTTGTCTAGGTATGGGCACACAATTCAGGGGTCGATTCCGATTCGGGCCGGAAAAAGCACCGACCGACTCGGATCCGGAAAAAATACCGACCGACACGTACCCGTGGCGCACGACACGCCAAGTACGATGCAAGGCGCGAAAAATCCGACCGACACGTACCGAAACAAAGTCGACCGACCGAGCCGCACGGAAAACAGCAATCCGGCCGGAAAAACACGCAAATCCAACCGACCGACACGCACCCGGAACAAATCCGACCGAAACGTACACGCGAACTCCAAACCGCAAAGTACGATGCAAGGCGCGAAAACCACGACCGAGTCGGACGGAGGACAAGCCGTACGACCGACACGCATACAAAACCGAGCCGAAGCAACACAATACACCGCGACCGACGCGTACGCAGCATAGAAAACTGCACAAACACAGCGTGAACGAAACGGAGAACACCGTACGAGACCAATGCAGGGTCCGACTCGGTCACAAGAACGTTTCCAACATACACAAACAGCACAAAGGAATAATCACCCAAAAAAGGCCAAACAAGCAATTACCAAGCCAATAAATACTGGGGGGTGGGGACAGAGAACAAAGACACACCCACAACTCCACCTATATAAAGGACAAAAATCACTACCATGAGCCTTTGCAAATGCCATTCCACTGCCAGCACCCAAGAGAAAGCAACCACACACCCACAGCTCATCCCTCACACAAGCCACACACCATCAGCACACCAACAAATACCTACCTCACATACACCCAGCAAAACACACACTCAGACACCCTCACCTGCACACCAACACACACATCACCCACCATCACCACCCATCACCATGCCCCCCAAGAAGAATCCCAAGTTCCTAGATAGTGAATTGGAAGTCATGGTAGACGAGATCCTCAGGGTGGAGCCACAGCTGTTTGGCACACTGGTCCAACAGACCCCCATGTCGCAGAAAACCAAGATGTGGGAGAGGATCATCAACAGGGTGAACGCCCAATCACCATGTCGGCGCACAAAGACGGACATCCAGAACAGGTGGTATGACGTGCGCAGGAGGGTACGGGACATGCTGAAGAAAGACTACATCAACAGCCAACACACCGGCAGTGGCCCTCCTGCCAAGCCAATATACCTCAGGCCCTGGGAGGAGAAGGTACGGGCCATCCTTCCGCCAGTGAGCGTATATGGACTAGAGGACATCCCAGAGCCTGGTGAGTACACAACAAATGTACACAATATACTGCCACAAAACACACACATCACTGTCAAGGGGAGAGTCAAACCATGCACTCATAGCAATTACACAGCAACCAGAACAGAATCATCCCAAAATGTGTATGTCAGTCAGATAAACACAACACATGCCATCAAAAAAGTCACATCGAACTGTGCCAACACATGTACAAACACAACCACAACTACAGCTAGGCAGTGGCACAAATAGAACTAACAAACACATCCACACATGTAGCCACCACAACAACACCAACACACAGTGAAGACCACTCAAAGGAAGGAATTCTGTGTATGCTGGCCAAGTCAGTGTAGCCAATAGCATCATGGGAGTCGCAGTCACACATATTGCCCCCCCCCACAACTGTCCCATCAACACCACCATGAACCATGCGCACATCACAGGGAGTAGAGAAGGACTCACAAGATGGCTGACACTGGCTACTGCTGTGGGGAGCACAAGGCCCTGCTGGCAACTGTGCACCAACAAACAGCAGGACACCACTGACTGACATCCTGAGAGACAACTTACACTCCCTGCAATGCAAGCACGTTCCATGGTGGGATATCTGGCTGGCTGGGTGGGAAGGGGGACTTGCAGCACTGACCATAGTCACAAGCACCTCCCCTCACACACACCCCAACACAAACTCCACAGAACCCACCTGGTAGAATGCAATGCCCCCCATCCTAACACAAGATCCCACAAAGAACCACCACCCTGGGTTATGTTGTGTGAAGCACAGGGACACTCTTGGGACTTCTAGCCAAACAACTGCCAGGACAACACTCCCAGCCATCCTGTCAGCACAGCCAGCCCACCCCACAGGGAAGCAGAATCAAAAGGAAGGAAGCATGGGCATGCTGGGAAGGGGGTGGAGGCAATAGCATGATGGGAGTCGTAGTCACTGATATTGGTCACCCCCACAACTGTCCCATCAACACCACCCTGAACCATGCTCACATCACAGGAAGTGGAGAAGGACTCACAAGATGGCTGACACTGGCTACTGCTGTGGGGAGCACAAGGCCCTGCTGGCAACTGTGCACCAACAAACAGCAGGACACCACTGACTGACATCCTGAGAGACAACTTACACTCCCTGCAATGCAAGCACGTTCCATGGTGGGATATCTGGCTGGCTGGGTGGGAAGGGGGACTTGCAGCACTGACCAGAGTCACAAGCACCTCCCCTCACACACCCCCCAACACAAACTCCACAGAACCCACCTGGTAGAATGCAATGCCCCCATCCTAACACAAGATCCCACAAAGAACCACCACCCTGGGTTATGTTGTGTGAAGCACAGGGACACTCTTGGGACTTCTAGCCAAACAACTGCCAGGACAACACTCCCAGCCATCCTGTCAGCACAGCCAGCCCACCCCACAGGGAAGCAGAGTCAAAAGGAAGGAAGCATGGGCATGCTGGGAAGGGGGAGGAGGCAATAGCATGATGGGAGTCATAGGCACAGCTCTACATCCCCCACCACATGGCCCAGCAAGCTCACACTCACGCATGCACATCCCACAGAGAGTGGAAAGGCCCATCAAAGATGTCTGACACTGTTGCTGTGTCGTGGGGAGCACAAGGGCATGCTGGGTACTGCACACCAACCAACAGCAGGACACCACTGTCAGCCATCTTGCCATTGCTCTCACACCCACACACACTGAACTCCACACAAAAGCAAGTAAGTATGGGAATGCTGGGAAGTGGGGTGGAGGCAATGGCATGATGGGAGTCGTAGTCACAGACATAGCTCACCCCCACAACTGTCCCATCAACACCACCCTGAACCATGCTCACATCACAGGGAGTGGAGAAGGACTCACAAGATGGCTGACACTGGCTACTGCTGTGGGGAGCACAAGGCCCTGCTGGCAACTGTGCACCAACAAACAGCAGGACACCACTGACTGACATCCTGAGAGACAACTTACACTCCCTGCAACGCAAGCACGTTCCATGGTGGGATAACTGACTGGCTGGGTGGGTGGGAAGGAGGGCCGGCTGTCAACCAAACACAACCAATGCAGACCATGTTCACACCCCAGAAAATACATAGAAATGCCCAAATAATGCAGGACAATGTGCCACACCAATATCAACCCCTGACTGGACGACTTAGGACAATGCAATGTACAGGCCCGCACCCAGAGGCACAGTCACAACTGTCATGTGTGTCAACCATTGATGCCTGCAGAAACATGACATACATTGTTTGTGTCTCCCAAAAACAGGTGATGATGGGGACACAGCAGCAGACGCTGAGGAGTCCCAGTCCCAGGCTCAAGAGGATGCCGAGCTCACTGGCGTCGTACAGCCTCTGTCCTCCTCGGACGATGAAGAACAACCTGGCACATCCGGTGCAAGTCAACATGCAGCACCAGCAGGACCACCAGCTGCAGCACCAGCAGGACCACCAGCTGCACCCCCTGCACCCACCCCTCCAACGACTGTCACCACGAATACCATCCCTGCCGACATGGACAGAACAAGGAGCAACACCAGCACAGTGACCCTGGACCAACCTGGGGCCATGGACACCACCACCAACCCCCAAGGTGGACCAGGATTATCTGTGCGTGCCACTGCACACACTGCACATGTCAGCAGGGGTGGTGGGAGGGGTGGGAGACAGAGGTCGCTGCTTGCAGACGTTGCTGGTGTGCATGATGACCCACAACTGGTACGCATAGCTGATGCGTACCAGTCCAGCACCGGAGAGCTCAGCCAGGTAGTGGGGCTCCTCAGAGACATTAAACAGCAGCAGGCTGCCCATCATGCCCGCTTGGACTCCCACATGTCCCACGTGGAGTCACACATGTCCCGTGTGGACTCACACATGTCCCGCGTGGAGTCCAAGTGGGATGCACTGCATGAGATGACGGCGATGCACAGGGACATTTTACAATGCCTCCGCCAGATGAACAGCAACCAGTCCACACCTCCCTGTGTGCCAACAACATCTGGTGCCGAACAAACTGCAACTGCCATAGGGAGGGAGGAGGACTCTGGCGGAGAGTCCCCTGCACCGCAGCAGCCTGTACTTGAGGGCCCCCCCCAAGAAGAGGGGTCGTCCGAGGAGGGAAAAGTGAGAGGCCGATGGCCAAGCGCAACTCCCAGGAAGCCTGAACCTGTTCTGGATGTTCGCCTTTGTGCACAGACTGTTCACCCTGTTGACGGCAACACTACTCCCACACATTGCATGGGGAGTACAAGTTGGACCAATGTGTCAGACAACTGTGGCCCCGATACTGGGGATCCTGTCTACCCGGACTTTCAATTCACCTAGGACCTTGGGATTGCAAGATTTATGTACAGCACAACCCATTCTATACACTATTAACACAAATGTATCACAATAAACACACTAATACACCATACTTGCCTCTGTCGTGATTCCAACGTGGATGCTGTTATGTGGATGATGAACTGCAAAATTACACTGTGTATGCGAACTGCAACAGCAAGGACAACACAGGTATGTGAGTACAGGCAACGTCACACACATGAGGGAGACACACCACCAGGGCTACACAACACATACATACCTAGGCCATCTGACTCATTGCCTACACTGATGTTGCCAGGGAAGACGGTGCAATGCACAGACACCACACCCATTCCCAGTTGTAGTCAAGTAGCCCACAGGTGCAGTAAGCAAATGGCACTCAAATGTGTGACCACAGACAACGCACATCACAAAGTGAAGCACAGGTTTATTACACAGTTGCAACATGCCGTAACCACTACAGATGCAAGGTAACCCCACCTGGCAGCGGGCACACAGTCAACAACTGTAGACGGAAGGAAGTCCATGGGTGTGGCGCACATCACCTGTAGGGACACAACAGCTACCAGCCTGGATGTGCAATCACGTCGTCGGTGGACACAGTTGACCAAACGAATCTGAAAGTACCCTGTGAAGGACAGAAATGACACACAGTCAAAATCAATGGAGTACAGGACAGAACAGCAAAACCCATGCACAATACATGTTACAAGATACCCACCCAGAACCAAGTTAGCATGTCAACACTGTTGGGGAGTACAGCCCACCTGTCACCACACATCGCAACACACATCCAGTCAAGTAGCCCATGGACACACTCCAACAGCACCAAAGCACCACCCACACATCATGCCAACTCACATCATTGACATGACACCTCAGGATACTCACATTCAGCTAAAGAAGTTGGTGATGAGCTGTGTGCGGACATCACCATCACCATCATCATCATCATCGTCACCTGGCATCGTGGTCCAGGCCAGGATCCTCCACAGGTGGCGGATGTTGGTCATTGTCATCCTGGATGAGAGGCAACTCCTTCCGCACTGCCAGGTTGTGGAGCATGCAGCAGACGATGATAATCTTGCACACTTTCGCAGGGGCATATGGGAGGGACCCTCCGGTCTTGTCCAGGCAGCGGAAGCGGCTCTTCAGGAGACCAAAGGTCCGCTCAATCACTCTCCTGGTCCGACCATGTGCCTCATTGTAGCGCATCTGGGCAGGTGTCACAGGGTTCCTGAGGGGTGTCAGCAACCACGGCATGTTGGGGTATCCCGAGTCACCTACGGACAGACAAGTGCACATTAGCTGACTTGGAAAAGTGGGCGGAATACTACAGATCAGATCACACACAATGGCACAAAGTCAGTACACACCGACAAGCCAGGCACGCTGGTTCTGCATCTGGGCCATCATCCTGGGGATGCGACTACTCCTCATCACAAAGGCATCGTGTGCTGAACCAGGGAAACGGGCACACACGTGTGTGATGGTCATGTCTGCAAGACACACCACCAGTGCATTGACCGAGTGGTAGTGCTTGCGGTTCCTGTAGGCCTGCTCCTGGGCCTGTGGTGGTACCAAAGCCACATGTGTCCCATCAATGGAGCCAATTACATGCGGCATCCTCCCCAGGGCATAAAAGTCACTCTTCACGTCAGTGAGTCGTCGCAGTCTAGGGAAATAGATGTACCGGTTCAGGAAGAGCAACATTGCCGCCAAAACATCGCGGAGCACACGGCTGAACATGGTCTGTGACATCCCACCAGCAGTCGCCACAGTATGTTGGAAGGTACCAGTGGCAAAGAAGTGTAGGGCTGCCATCACCTTCACCTTGGGGGTCAGCGCCGTAGGATACGGCCGGCCAGGCTGCAAATGTGGGGACAACTGCACTGCCAAATCCTCAATAAGCTGCCTGGTGAAGCGGTACCGTCGGATGCTGTCCCGTTCCACCATCGTTGCCAGGTCTGGGAATGGCCGATGGACAGCAGGAGCCCTGCAGTGCAGAGGAGAAGTAAGCAAGATTGTCAGTCACCCCACATATGCGGCATTGAACACACTCAAGATCCCAACATACATCATTATGAGGCACAACTACATGAAGTGTGCAGTACCGGAAGGACATGTATGGTACATACATGGCCAACATCTGTCAACACGGTCCAACAGGTGGCATCAATTAGTCCCAGGTTGGCCCATTGGATATCATGAGGCCGTGTCACAGTTCCCATCTCCTGCTGCCGTGTCACAATAACCCCCCACAGTGACATGTGAGGACAGATGTGCCCCAGGCACCACAGCTCAACGACAGGTACATTCCCAGGGACCCTGTAATGCCACATGGACACTGGCATTACATGGAGTATCATGTATACACCACAGCAAAACAACCATGACCCCCACAGGTAGTGGCCCCACTTGCCACGGCAGGACAGACATGGACGTCTGTGACACACACGCACAACATCAGAGTCCATGCACACACAACGTGGATGTGGAGACTGTCGCCCATTGTGCACATGAAATCAGAGACATTGTAAACACTACATGCACAAAGACTGTGGAGGACCATCACTATTGTGCCACTGGGACACCCTGGCTCAAACATACCGTCCCACATGGGACTCACGGGGTATGTGACATGACATACACATACACCACTGTGAAATGTGACCATGGCACATGCACAGATATGAACAGTTGCACATCACAGTGGTCACGTACACGTAACACCCAGGATCCTGTCCCCATGAACACGTGCACAGCCTGGGGGTGGCTGCCCACAGATGACACCCACAGGACAACATGTACACCAACATACACACAATAGGAAATGCATCATTACATGCCTTATGATAAAGTTTGGACAGGCTGTCGTGATGTAGGTGTGCCCCTCACTCCCTGGGAGCTATCTGTGGCTGGCATATGTCCATCTGAGACAGGCATGCTGACATATGCCAGTCACATGTACAGTGATGCGTTGTACCGCAATGGACCGATCGGTGCCTCCGGCCGGCCCATTGCATTCAATGTGTGCGGGTACGCGTTGTACCCCTGTGCGCGTTGTACCGCAATGGACCGATCGGTGCCTCCGGCCGGCCCATTGCATTCAATGTGTGCGGGTACGCGTTGTACCCCTGTGCGCGTTGTACCGCAATGGACCGATCGGTGCCTCCGGCCGGCCCATTGCATTCAATGTGTGCGGGTACGCGTTGTACCCCTGTGCGCGTTGTACCGCAATGGACCGATCGGTGCGCACCCATTGACAATGGCCTTGCCTGGCAACGGACGCGTTTTCGAATTTCGAACGAGTCGGTTGCTGGAAATTCAGTTGGTCACCCACAACAATGTTGCAAAATCATGTATGCCATGAAGTTGAGGATTTGAAGGATGCTGTGGGCGTGTTTTGGTGCTGCTATTCCATGGATTGGCCAGATTCAGAAGATGCAAACGACTTGGACCTATCACTTTGGACACAAGGGACAGTATCTGCCTCTCCAGCACATATATATTGCTGGCTGTTCCCCTGAGAGCTCACTTGCCTGCACTACATGCTCCAGGACGACATCTGCCACTGCACTGCTGCTGTCTCTGCCCCTCTGGACCCTGCAATGGCACGTACTGTGGAGAGAGCCCCAGCCTTCAGCCTTGAAGAGAACCAGGCCCTGCTGGACAGCCTACTTCCACAGTACAGCAAGCTGTATGGGACACCAGGGGAGCAGGTGAGTGTTCTGTGCACTGCCTTTCTGAATGTGCATTTTGTGTGACTAGCAAGGCTGAGAGTCTGCACGCCACTGGCTAGCAGGCTCACTGAGTAGTTGTCACCCCCATAGTGTGTAGTGACTTGCACTGGACAGGTATGGTGCAGTGACAGTGCATTTGAACATGGTTTTACTTCCCATGCAATGATACCATGTAGTGACGTCTGGCAAACTGTCCATGGTCAGCTTTGCACTGCCTGTGTACATCATGTGCCCCTGTGATTGAGACATGTATATGCAACTGTGTCATGCACGGATATGTTGCATGTGTGGTAATGGCCTTTTCACTTTGTCATCCTGACAGGTTAATACCCATCGGAAGCAGGAAATCTGGAAGGACATCGTCCGGGCTGTCCGGTCCGTGGGGGTCTACAAGCGCCGGATCCGCAACTGCCAGAAGAGGTGGCAGGACCTTTGGGGCTGGACCCGGAGGATTGCACGGGTCCAGCTGAAGCTGTCGCCTCCTCGCAGGAGGGGCGGAACACGGACCCTGACCCCCACATGCTCCAGATCCTGGCGGTGGTCTTTCCAGACCTGGATGGGCAGCTGAAGGCCAGACAGCAGCAAGGAGGGGGTGAGTCAAAGACTGCACTGTGAACTCTGTATTACATGCTTTGTGCCCTCCTCTGGCCTGGTTCAACTGCCACAGTGCAGCAGTCATGTTGTCCAGGAGCCATGTCCCTCTATTGTGCACTGCCCACTGCTCATCTGATACCCAGGTGTGGCCCTTACATTCAGGGAATTGTGTCACTTGGGACTGTGTCCTTGCAGTTTGCTTCACTAAAGGTGGGGGACAGCATCTGTTTCC
Organism: Calotriton arnoldi; assembly: GCA_963921515.1. Lineage (NCBI taxonomy): Eukaryota > Metazoa > Chordata > Amphibia > Caudata > Salamandridae > Calotriton > Calotriton arnoldi. Next base: position 390,390 of record CAWUFW010012755.1, read on the forward strand.
CTAACTCTGTTGTGGGCATCATGGGTGGGTCCATTGTTCACACAACGCCTGGGTTTGGACATGTGATCTGCGTGTTGCTTTGATATGCGGTCCACTTGCTGAGCTGAGCCACCACATGTGCCTGGGGTATGTGGCACACGCCCATGCAGCAGGTGGGAACAATGTTTGGGCCCCAGGAGTGTGCAGATTACGTGTGTCACCCATACATAGCCAGCTATCCACTGTCCAGGGCACATCCCTCATTCATGTGGAGCAGGACAGTCATGCCTACTCCAGGCCATGCAATGCACTCTGTACTCCCACTCCCGTGTATCAGCTGACACATTGTGCACAGTGATTTGACCCCTCAGGTGTCTGCCTCTGTGTCAGTGTGCTGTGGATTAGTTGCCAGGACTGCTGGGGTGTTTCTTGGTAGGGGCTCAGCATGCCCCTGGAGATGTGACCATAGGAGACGATACTTGTGTGTCACATAGGTGTTTGATCAGCTGCCCGTGCAGACTGGGGTATGCGAATGTGAAGTTCAGGCAGCTGTTCCCCATTCACAGCAAATTGTGAGGGGCTCAGGTTCAGAGGGTAGTGTCACAGGTCTCCCATATGTCCAATAGGTGTGACCTGGACAGATGAGGGTTGAGATGATGTGTTGTGTGGGGGATGTACATGTGCACTTGTGCAGCTCCAGGACTTGCATTCCCCATGTCCTACTATTGTGACACAGTGCATAGTGTTGTTGTCTGGCTGCCAAGTCATACATCACTGAGACAGTGATGTATGACTTAGCAGTCATGCCTCTGCCATGGCATGTGTCAACTTATTGGTGGTCCTGCAGGGGAGGGACATGTGCTACATGCACACCATAGTGGCGCTGGCTATCAGGACATGGGTGCATCATGGTGTCTGTCGCTGGTATGCATCACATGCATTTCCTATTTGACTCTGGGCATCCCTTTCATCCGGAAACCTGTACGGACTCAGTGGCAAGAGCTGTGATGTGTCCACACCGTGTCCTCTGCACTGTCCAACTACTGTGTACTTGGTGCATGTGTCCACACTGGGGTGTTGCAATCCAACAGACACCAGACAGATGGGTGCAAGGCCATGTGGGATGTGAGTGCCATGCTTGGCATCAGACTGACAATTGGCTTCTCCTGTTCAGTTAGGGCACTTTTAGCAATGTACAACTAATGATGCCAGGGCTTGCTCTGTGATGTGCTGTGCTCACAGTGGTGTGTGCGTTTGGTGCAGGTGACTGATGTCTGTCTGTTTCCCCATTGTTTGCAGATACATCCACGGCCACGGAAGGGGACAGCTCCATGGACCAGGAGGAGCCAGAGAGCCAGACTGGGTCAGCAGCCGAGGAGTGGTCGGAGGAACCCAGTGGCACGGAGGGCGAGGGGAGCCACACCGAGGAGTCCTTAGCACCATCCACCTCAGCTGAGGACCAGAGCAACTCGGAGGATGACTCCCTTGTGGAGGCGGGTGTCAGCAGCCACCACACCCCAGCTAGTGTTGCTGTCCCCGCCACCACCAGCACCACCACCGCCCTCCCATCGGCTCCCATTCCCAAGGTCCGTGGAGGCTCCCATGTTCGGGAGCGTGTCTCCTTTGGCCCAGGCACCGCACCCCCTGACCCTGTGTCCCCTGCTGCCCTGAGTGAGGAGTCTGTGTACCTCCTTCGCCAGCTCCATGTAGGGCAGACAGCCATGCTGAGTGTCCTCCATGCGCACACCGCACTGTTGACTCAGCTGGTGTCGTTCATGGAGGGCATCTCATCGGCATGTCTGACCTACAGAGGGGCAACAGGTCCATGGACTCCTCCCTGACGGCAGCAGTGTCCCTCCTCAGACAGTCCCTCACCCCTCCTGCCTCTGCTCCATCCACACTCCCCAGCACCTTGCCCGTCCCAAGCACACACACACCGGCACAGGCACACACCAGCACACACACATCCAGCACACAGACACACACGCCACAAACTAAACGCACACGCACGCACAGTCAGAGGACTGAAACCAGACTCACAGGGGATAGGGCCCTGGTACACACACACGCATCCATGGGCACTGCAGTCCTCAGTTGCCTCTCCCTCCAAAGCACCCTCCCTTGCCTCACCTGCAACCCCAAAGACCCAGCGCCTCTTCCTCAGAGACCTCGGCCTCTTCCCCTCCAATCCAGCTGCCCCAGCATCCAGGGGGAAGAGGAAGCCCCCCCACACGGAGCAGAGTGCCCCTCGCCCCCGGACACCCTCCCCCAGGCGCAGACAGACTGAGGCCCCCACCCGCAAGTCCCCCCGGAGTGCTAAGAGCAAGACCCCGCCGCCGCCCTGCAGCTCAAGCACCAGGTCTCCTTCCTCCATCCCTCAGGCCCCCACTCCACAGGTGCCCCCACCACACCCTGCCCCAGGTTCCCCCACCCACAGATATACCATCCCCAAGAGGCTCCGGCCTTCTCCCCCTGCCACTTGCTCTCCCGGCACCACACCCCCGCTGCGCTTGTCTGTGCCACTGATGTGGTGAGGGTGTCCTCCCCTCTGTCCAGTCCACCTTGCCTGTTCCCCATTTTCCTCCCCTGGTGGTAGGCACTGCAGTGGAGTCCACTACCACCCTGTCTGACTTGGGCACTGCAGTGGCGGACCTGTCCACTCCATCTGCAGGGTCCACTGCAGTCGTGCCGGCACCCACAACATCTGAGCCATGCCCCCCAGTTGTGCCGGCACACACCATGTCAGACACCTCCACTGCAGTTGTCAGTGGCTCTTCAGCACCAATCACCCCTTCCCTGCTTCCTCCTGGTGAGCCCTGATCCTGTCCCTGCGGTGCCTGGCCTACCCCCCGGTTGCCCCTCCTAGTGGATTGTCCCTGGTTTTGTGCAGGCATGTCTAGGGTGGCATCTGCCACTGTCACCCACTTGTGACTTTGTTGATGGACTGGCCATTGGCCTTTGTTTATGTTCTACCGGACTTCTACTTTTAATGCCACATATGCTGAATAAAGCAACTTTCTGTTCTCTAGTGCTTTTGCTTCTGATGTACATGATGTTGATGATGCTAACAATGCCCTTGCTGCAGTGATGGTGATATTTGGTCTCATGATAATGAAGTGTTACTGTGCAGGAACCCATGTGGTCCAGGGGGAATGTGTCCTATCCTGTGGTGTATCCATGTCATCCATAGCAGCATCTGAGGGTGTCATGTGTTCAGTATTTGGCAATGGGATTTCCTACTTAGATTGGCAATTACACATCTGTGGCTTCCACCTCTGCACATCTGTTGTGCCTGCCATTGTTCTATTCGTCTACTTCCCTGACCGTGAGGCCATCTCCAGTGAACATGCAGGTTTGGGCATCAATGGGGAAGGACCCATCTGTGTTGTCAGTGCAACATTGCTATACAAGTGTGTTGGATCTGTGCTGATGATTCCGTTGGCACTTCCATGACCAGGCTGATGGGACGGGAGCCCTCATTTGGTGCTAATTGTTGATTGTGTGTCCCATTGATGCCATGGTATGGTATCTGTTCGCCTCACATCTGCAGTCTCCACAGGGTATCTGCATGTGTGTGCCCATTGGTGCAAATATGTGGGTCTGCATTCGGATGGTCACTTCTGTCATTGTGTCATTGATGATTGTTGACGGTGTCAGCCCCCATGGGTGTTGTTTGTCTGCACATGGCCAAAGTTATGTCTTATTTGCACTGCAGGATTTGGCTCCCCCAATTTATGTTGCAATGGGACACATACACTACTTTGCCACTGATGTGTTTGTTGTTCTGTGACCAGGAATCATCCATGCAGTTTGGCAGTTGCACCTCTTACTTTGTCAACACTTACCTTTTGGTCACTGTGATGATGGGGGTTTGGACCCCATTGCCACAATGTTCAAAATGTGCTGCAGCTATGGACCCCACACTTGCCTTTTGGTCACTGTGATGATGGGGGTTTGGACCCCATTGCCACAATGTTCAAAATGTGCTGCAGCTATGGACCCCACACTTACCTTTTGGTCACTGTGATGATGGGTGTTTGGACCCCATTGCCACAATGGTCATGGCCTGCTTGCGTTGTGTGTGCCACACACATATTTGTGTGGCACATGTGCTAGGGGGTCACATTGTATGTTCGAAGTCATGTTCGGTGTTGTAGGCATTTGACACAGTCTACACACGCTTGTCATGGTGTTGGGGGATGTCTTCTTCTTGCATTCCCTAGGTTGTGGTGTGCTGGTTGTGACATGCATTGTCCATCCTTTGGGTGGGGGTGGTAGTGGTGGTAGGCATCCTGCCCCCCCTGGCTGAGGGTGGTAGTAGTGGTAGGCATCCTGCCCCCCCTGGGTGAGGGTGGTAGTAGTGGTGGGCATCCTGCCCCCTGGCTAAGGGTGGTAGTAGTGGTAGGCATCCTGCCCCCCTGGGTGAGGGTGGTAGTAGTGGTAGGCATCCTGCCCCCCTGGCTAAGGGTGGTAGTAGTGGTAGGCATCCTGCGCCCCCTGGCTGAGGGTGGTAGTAGTGGTAGGCATCCTGCCCCCCTGGGTGAGGGTGGTAGTAGTGGTAGGCATCCTTCCCCCCTGGCTAAGGGTGGTAGTAGTGGTAGGCATCCTGCGCCCCTGGCTGAGGGTGGTAGTAGTGGTAGGCATCCTGCCCCCTGGGTGAGGGTGGTAGTAGTGGTAGGCATCCTGCCCCCCTGGGTGAGGGTGGTACTAGTGGTAGGCATCCAGCCCACCCTGGGTGAGGGTGGTAGTAGTGGTAGGCATCCTGCCCCCCTGGGTGAGGGTGGTAGTAGTGGTAGGCATCCTGCCCCCCTGGGTGAGGGTGGTACTAGTGGTAGGCATCCAGCCCACCCTGGGTGAGGGTGGTAGTAGTGGTAGGCATCCTGCCCCCCTGGGTGAGGGTGGTAGTAGTGGTAGGCATCCTGCCCCCCTGGCTAAGGGTGGTAGTAGTGGTAGGCATCCTGCCCCCCCTGGGTGAGGGTGGTAGTAGTGGTAGGCTTCCTGCCTCCCCTGGCTAAGGGTGGTAGTAGTGGTAGGCATCCTGCGCCCCCTGGCTGAGGGTGGTAGTAGTGGTAGGCATCCTGCCCCCCTGGGTGAGGGTGGTACTAGTGGTAGGCATCCAGCCCACCCTGGGTGAGGGTGGTAGTAGTGGTAGGCATCCTGCCCCCCTGGCTGAGGGTGGTAGTAGTGGTAGGCATCCTGCCCCCCTGGGTGAGGGTGGTACTAGTGGTAGGCATCCAGCCCACCCTGGGTGAGGGTGGTAGTAGTGGTAGGCATCCTGCCCCCCTGGGTGAGGGTGGTAGTAGTGGTAGGCATCCTGCCCCCCTGGCTAAGGGTGGTAGTAGTGGTAGGCATCCTGCCCCCCTGGGTGAGGGTGGTACTAGTGGTAGGCATCCAGCCCCCCTGGGTGAGGGTGGTAGTAGTGGTAGGCATCCTGCCCCCCTGGGTGAGGGTGGTAGTAGTGGTAGGCATCCTGCCCCCCTGGCTAAGGGTGGTAGTAGTGGTAGGCATCCTGCCCCCTGGGTGAGGGTGGTTGTAGTGGTAGGCATCCTGCCCCCTGGCTAAGGGTGGTAGTAGTGGTAGGCATCCTGCCCCCCTGGGTGAGGGTGGTAGTAGTAGTAGGCATCCTGCCCCCCTGGCTAAGGGTGGTAGTAGTGGTAGGCATCCTGCGCCCCCTGGCTGAGGGTGGTAGTAGTGGTAGGCATCCTGCCCCCCTGGGTGAGGGTGGTAGTAGTGGTAGGCATCCTGCCCCCCTGGGTGAGGGTGGTAGTAGTGGTAGGCATCCTGCCCCCTGGCTAAGGGTGGTAGTAGTGGTAGGCATCCTGCCCCCTGGGTGATGGTGGTAGTAGTGGTAGGCATCCTGCCCCCTGGCTAAGGGTGTTAGTAGTGGTAGGCATCCAGCCCACCCTGGGTGAGGGTGGTAGTAGTGGTAGGCATCCTGCCCCCCTGGCTGAGGGTGGTAGTAGTGGTAGGCATCCAGCCCCCCTGGGTAAGGGTGGTAGTGGTGGTAGGCATCCTGCCCCCCTGGGTAGGGGTGGTGGTGCGCATTCAGGCCCCTGTGTGCATATGTGGCATTGGTGATGGGCATCCCGCCCCTATGGTGCTGCTGTTGCTGGTGTAAGTATATTCTGCATCCCTGTGTGTGTGTGTGATGTGTCGTGTACGTGTTGTATGTGTTTTGTGGTTGGTGTCTGGCTTACCTTCTGCGCCGTACGCGTCCGTGCCTGTTCCGGTAGTATATGTAGAATATTGGTATGATCGGGACGAAGGGATTCATGGTTGGTTCGTGTCGTTCGTCCTTCTCGTTGCTTCGCGTCGTCCTCGTCGCTTCGCCTCGTCCTCGTCGCTTCGCCTCGTCCTCGTCGCTTCGCGTCGTCCTCGTCGCTGCCGTGTTCGTCTCGGAGCCGTGGATCGTGTTGTGGTGCGAATCGGAGCTTATGTGCGCCTCTCCCGGATGCTTTGACGTGCCGTGCGTAGCGACGGGTTCGGCGCGTACGGAGAGCGCATCGTACTTGTCCGGCCGGACGGGGCTGCATTTTTCCTTCCGTGCGACTCGATTCGGCGTTTCCGGATTCGCCTCGGTCGGAGATCAGGACCTGGTTTGGGTGAGTACGGCTCGGCCGGATTCTTTGCTGTTGTGCGCATCGTACTTGCTCGTTCGGTGTGCTGTACGGATCGGTCGGGAAACAGGCTTTCGCATGGCTTTTTTCCCGACCGAATGGTATTGGGTGCGCCTCCGACCGAGATCGGAATCGGCCCCTGAGTCTAGAAAGGAAACAGATAATCCCTCCATTATTCCACCACAAAAGATTGTAGCACCCTTGAGTTCCCCTGACTTTATGACTCAACTTAGACATTTACATTTAAAAGAACAGGTGAAAGAATGGTTGCACGACTCGAAGAATTCTCTCCAAGAGGGTCTGCTTTACCATGAAGATTTGTTATATGTACCTAGTTCAGACTTGCAACTAAAGGTTTTGCAGTGGAATCATGAGTCACCTCTTGCTGGTCATCCTGGAGCTCAAAAAACTTTGGACAATTGTCGAAAACACTTTTGGTGGCCTACTCTAGTAAAAGATGTTAAAGAATTTGTTGCAACCTGTCCCATTTGTGCCAGTAATAAATCCTCCCACACCGCTCCTGCTGGTTTACTCCAACCCTTACCTGTTCCCCCACAACCCTGGCACACGATAAGTGTGGATTTTATCACGGGACTTCCGCTGTCAAATGGTCACAACAACACAATTTTGGTGGTGGTGGATTATTTGTCCAAATTGGCCCATTTTGTTCCCTTATCAAAACTCCCCTCTGCAATGGAGTTTAGTCACATCTTTCTTTCGCAAATTGTGAGATTACATGGCTTGCCAAATAAGATTGTTTCGGACAGAGGTAGTCAATTCGTGTCCAAGTTCTGGAAACACTTTTGTGACTTATTAAAAGTAAAGGTAGCTCTGTCCACAGCTTATCATCCAGAAACTGATGGTCAGACGGAAAGGGCGAACCAGACCTTATTACAAACCTTGCGTTGTCTAATGGCGGAATTCACTAGTCACTGGGACAAAGCTTTGGCTTTAGCGGAATTCTGTTACAACAATAGTGTTCATGTATCTACTCAATGTTCCCCATTCTACTTTTTACAAGGTTTTCATCCCAAATCACTACCTCTGTCTGTAGAACGCTCGTTTACCAGCCGTTACGGATCGATTACACGATTTATTAGACATACAGACGAGAGCAGTGAAACATTTAACCAAGTACAAGGAACGAATGAAAGTTCAAGCTGATAAACATAGAGTTCCAGCCCCTAATTTTAAGGTTGGGGACAAGGTGTGGTTATCCACCAGGAATCTACTATTGGCAGGACCTAGGAAATTGCAGCCAAAGTTTATTGGGCCTTTTAGCATCCTTCAGGTACTGACCCCCGTTTCAGTAAAACTGCTCTTACCCCCGATTATTCAGTGCACCCTACCTTTCATGTGTCATTATTAAAACCTTATAATCCGCTCACTAGACAAGACCCCCTCCTCCTCCTGTAGTTATCGATGGGCATTTGGAGTATGAAGTTCAAAAGATTCTAGATGCAAAACGGTTGCAAGGAAAGCTACATTACTTGGTTGCTTGGAAGGGTTATCCAGTAGAGGAAAACTCTTGGGAACCAGCTTCAGCAGTGCACGCTTCTCGGTTGATTAGAGCCTTTTACCTCAGAAACCCACACAAACCACGACCAGTGGGGAGGCCTTTGAGGGGAGCGACTGTTGGGGTTTGTAGAGCGCAACCGTCATGATTGCCCTCCAGTGTTAAGTTGCAGGGATTTGTATGACCTTGTTGAACACAGCAGGGTAAGCTTGACCAAGCTGTGTTTGACTGGTCAGGTTTACTCTGTGGTAACGCCATCCTTATGCTTAGCATTGTTTTATATCTGGTCATGATGCCCTTCTTGTAAGCCCATGGTAATCTGTTTACGTTTTCGAAGTTTGCTGCTATTTGTATTTGTATTTGCCTGTGCTTTATTATGGTTCCCAAGAGACTGTCACTAACTCAAACATCCAGGAACAGGCGCTCTGCCTTGTGAGCACGTTGCTTTCCTCTTACGCTGCTAGACGCGTGTCTGGCAACGTGCAGAGAAACCACACCCTTCTGCAGCTATAAAAGACTGCCACACCCGCTTACGCTTGCTTGTGTTCGTTTACCGCTAACCAGCATCTCCACTTACCTGGAATCTCCCGACAACGCTTCGCGCTCCAGGCTCCTCTCCAACTTCCGGTTCTTCTTCTGGCTTGCGTTGTTTCCCCTCCACCTTGGCAAAGTCAGATCCTGGTCCGTCCCCGTCAATCTTCCGGCGCTCGCTTCCTGTTCCCGATTCTTCACCCGACCTGCAACAAGAGACAAAGAAAGAAGAAAAAGAATCAACAAACCAAGTAAGAACGTTCCGCTTGCGGAGCGCGCTCGCATGCATGCATAAAGACAATTGAAAAGTACTCAGAGAAAGGAGATACTTATCTCAATAACAGTTTGGCTGAAGTAAGCCATCTTGCCGCGATCTCCCCGTCAGAACCTAAGACACACAAAAGAGAAAAGACAACGCTAAGGTTACAACAGAGTTACCGAAAGAAGGCTCTGTGAATCAATCTTTGCGAAAAACAATTACGCTCATTTAATGTTTTATTTGGGACACTTGTAAAGCGTCAATAGACACCTGATTTTGTAAGTGATTTAAATGACTAGGCTTACATTAAGTAAGATGTGAAGTTAAAAAATTAGAATTGATGTGTTTATATTTATTGCAGAAAAGAGACAAAGAGACAAGCATTTTAACTTCATCCCTGAATAATAAGGATAATGCTAAGGTATTAACAGAGCAACGAATAGAGTCAATGTTAGATACATGTGAAGGACAGCCTTAGGAGTGAATAGTGTGGCACTCATCATTGTTTATTGTTTTATAGGCTTTGGACTGCGACAGAGTTAGCCGTCGGACGTGTCCTTACTGACGTGAAGAGAGTGGCGAGAGTGTCCTTTTATTTATCGTTTTGGTTCTTTTGTCCCTTTTTTCCCCCTTCCCCCGAGGACCTAAGAATCCAGGCTGTTAATAGACAAAGGCTTAGGACGACCTAGGTCTTAGGGGGCATAGGAAAATATCTTCTCATCTCTCATCTGGAACGCCTGGATTTCAGGCGAGTGAAGGTCAACACTTATGCTTTTTAAGAAACAAACTATATTACAAAGTTTCCCTTCTTAAAAAACTTTACAACAAAAAAATTATTTTAGATCTGTGTAAACCTCCCTCCCAAGGGAGGAAGGGATTATGCTAGCCTCCTTGTCTTTGATAAAATCATGATTCTCTATGAGGTAAAACCTATGAGAACCAACATGTTATGGCAAGGTAGGAGGCTAGAATTATGCATTTTCAAAGTCTTTCAATGCACAGCTTAAAACATGCTCAATATGTCTAAAAGAACATTTCCTAAACACATTAGAATTTGACAAATCTGCAGATTTTAATATCTCACCCAACCTTCCCCCAACATAACAACATTGCTTGCAATAGAAACTCTGACAGAAAATGCTGTAAATCGAGATAAATATACACCTGCTTCCTTCATATCCGACTTCACCAATCTCACAATGGTAGCAACCGAAACAGCCTGAAATGGTCTCACATAAGAAATTAACAATTGTTCCACGCCAGCACTCCTCTTCGCTACTACTCTTGCTTCAAATTCTTTGATACATCTTACTACACACAACTTTATACAATTAGCAAATATCAGACAAAAAACAAGCTCAAACACAACTCCATTCGGGTGATAAAATCTACTATTAACGTTTAATGCTCTAAAATTTGACACCCTCCTAAATGAAACTAAACATAACAAAGTTGCTTATTTCCTGTACCCATATATATTTATTGATTGGACACCTTCAAACAACTTAATAATCAAATCCACATTCCAAAGGGATTCATATCTTGCTTTAAGTGGTCTTTTTCAGTGAATTCCCTTCTAACTCTACACACCAAAGGACTTTTACCAATCGCCACCTCCTCTATCAAAGACTGTCCAGCTGCTATAGCCCATCTGTTACAATTGACTGCTCTATAAGTCAAACCTTACCTGAAGAGTTCTGCCAAAAAATGAACAACCATCAGTTCATGGAATCCAGATCTCTTGCCACGCACAAATGCACCAAATCACTTCATGCACTCCTATACCGCTTTATAGTACCTGGTGCCCAAGACTTATCAAGCCGCCATGATGCTGCTCCAAAAAGATCTGCAAATCTTCTGGATTTCCTGCAATGTCCCAAACTGGAAGCTTAACCAAACCCAATTCTACTAAAGGATGCTTTTCTTCTTCCACTCCTCTAAAGAATCTCTTGCATGATCTGACTAAATAGGGCATCTCCATCACCATTTCCATCACTGTTGGAAACCAAGCCTTAGTCGTCCATAACAGAGTCACCAACACTTATTGACAATTTTGCCTCCTCACCTAAGTTAATACTCTCTGTTTCACTGAGAAAGGAGGAAATGCATAACCTTCAATCTCTCTTTATCCTGAGTGAAAGCATCCACCACAATAGCTCCTGGATCTGGTCTCCAATGATGTAGTCCTTTAACTGAAAAGTTAATTGTGATGTAAAAAGTAGGGGTGGGCGAGTAATCTCCTCCTTGCCCTTCCATATCAAATATTTCAACCACTCAAGGCATATATGTTTAAGCTTAATCCAAAGGTGTGAAAGTTTACACATACAGTTATAATGTTTTGACCATTTCTTCGACAAACTATAAGCCTCTGGCTTCTTCACTAGAATCTTTTTTTCAAATCTCCTAAATTAGGGCTAATGCGCATTAGAATCGCTTTGCACCTCTCTGCTATTAGACCTCCATTAGCATTTCCAAGAAAGCATATATTTCATTGACCTCAACCCCTCCATAAATGAATATCTAAATAATTTCTTTTTATATATGCTTCCTCAGTTATCTCATTGACCTCGGCCCCTCAGTAAATAAATATCAAAATCATTCCCTTTTATATATGCTTCCTCAATTAACTCACACATTCCTACTAAGGGACCCAGCACATACAACAGCTTATCTTCACTCTGCTTTAATAATCTTTTAAAACCTCTTCTAGGGTGTCTACACATCTTAAAGAGGTAAGAAATTAGTTCTGGGTCCAAATTCAGTGTCATAGTTTCTTTCTCTTCAATTACTGATTGAAAACATTCAGCTCTCATAATATTCCTTTCCTCCTTTTCCAGAGGCTTTCTTTCCGAGAATTTAATGTAATCCGCTATATGCTCTAGAGGCCTCCAGTCTGAACCCCTAGAATGCCTTGTATCCTTAGGATCAAACAATTTTTGTCGCAAGGGATATTTTACTGCCTTTTCAACTTTATTTTCAATGCTGACACTGTCTCCAAACTCATCATCTAAACAATCCTTACAGTTTAGATCCAAAACATATTCATCCATTCCTTCTCCAGTATGCTCTAAAGTATGCAAATGAACCGCCTCATTTTCAGAGATATTCTGCCTACCTAGCATGTCACATTGGAAACTCACTCTATGTAAGTTCCTTTGGGCTCCCATCCTGTCAGGATCATGGCCTAAATGTCTTCTCTTTTTAATAAATTTACCACCTAGGCCTCTATTTGTTCTTCTTTCTTCTTCTGAAATGTAATGATATTCCTCCTCATCAAAATGGACAAGATCTTTTTATCCCTTGGAACAGATTTAACTGTTTCTTGTACTGTCTACTTCACTTCTTCTGTTAAAATTCTCCTTACTATGTTTTCCTGACTAGTCTCACTTGGACCCTGGTCAGACATATTAACCACATCCGTAATATATTCCTCCCTAAATAATATAACGTATCAAAAAGTTCTCTCCTACTATTCTTTTAATGGCAGTTAAATATAGGCTGTCCTTTTATTATGTACGCTCCAGAACTTCAGTCACTCTCAACGATCGCAAATAAAATGAGTGTTGCTTAGATATGATTGCATAAGCCCTAATTCCTATAGAAACAAACACTTATGTTTCAAAATATGCCGTAATTGCTTTCAAACACACACACTAACAATTACATCATACATGCAATGTGTGCCCATAACACACAGCATAACACCTCCTTACCTGAAGCTATCTGCCCTCACTTTCTCCATTCAAAAAACGTGATCATATGCACAAGCCCACTCAAAGTAAAAAAGAATTGCACTAACTAAAAAACATGTGCAATATCATTCTCTAAAACTTGGTCTGCATATCTGAAATAAATATTTTACATTTAATCACTCCCAAAAGGAATCTAAGCCGATATAGGGGTATATTCACAAGAATGTGCGATAAACATCGCCAAAATAGCTTACCGCAACTTCTCACATCGCAGTCCATCGAGGGAAAACAACGCCGTGTTAACGTGGCATTCACAACACGGAGATACCGTGCGATATCCGCACGCGAATGCGTCAAATGTCCGCGAAACAACTAGCGCGACGGCGATAAAAATCCAAACCCTAACGCGAAAAAAGTTGTGATGGGCCCAATCGCGAAGAGACAATCCGCGATAAGGCATGCAAGGCCTGCAATACACATACGTCATGCGTGAAAAATCACTACAAAAACAGAAAAAAAACACCAAACAAAAAAACACCAACAGCGAAGCATGATGGAGTCAGGCGGAGCAGGCACAGGGGACGATCGGAACCCCACAAGCCCCCCGGAGCCCCAGCCAGGGCCCTCGGGGACAGGGCAGGACAAGAAGAAGAGGAAGCCGCGGTTCAGTCCGCAGGAGAATCAGATCCTGGTCACGGAGGTGATAGGACACCATCAACAACTGTTCATCACCTCCACCGTGTCATTGGGCACAAGAAATGGAATATGGCAGTCCATCTTGGACAAGGTGAATGCTGTCGGAGTGCAGAGGAGGTCAATGGACGAGGTCAAGAGGCGATGGACTGATATCAAGCGCAAAACCAAGAGCAAACTCGCCAACAATCTCAAAGCAGCAATACAGACTGGAGGTGGTAGTCCTGCGCCACAGGAGGAGCTGGATGAGATGGAGGAGATGGTGTCGACCGTCATCAGTGTGGATATGGTGGCAGGAGTTGGGGGCCCGGACACTGCTCTACAGGACCGGACACAACAGCAACAGGGTGAGTAGCGACCATGGCCTGGGGGACGGGGGAGATGGGCACAATGGCACACATGCACAAATAAGCAGGCCACACTGCACACCCACATTGACTTCGGATCATGTCCCTTATCCCCTTGCCATACTGCAGCACACATAGGAACACCAAGTACGTCACCCTCGACTATCTGCCCAGAGTGGGCCCACCCCACACATCACACAGCTCACATACAACCCATGCACATGTGCTGAACCCAGCCAAGCTGCTAGTCCGTGAGCCACACTGACAACGTAAGTGACACTGCATGACGAATCCCATGCCTGCAGTCCGATTACCATGGCATGGTGCACGCAACGACACTGAGGTGGCTGAGTGTGGACCACATCCGTAAAGGTCACACCCTGACACATCCACATGCACAATCAACCCCTGACGTCAACAACACATCTGCGGACAAACCATGCCCCAGAGTCCCCACTCCCACCAAGACACACATCCACCCAAGTCTGGTAACGTCTCAACACTGCATGGACACAGAAGTCAAAGGCACACCGCCTGCAAGGGACAAGAGGCAGCAGAATCAGAGCTGCAGGTGCGACTCTCACAAAACTGCAGCACACACATATGACAGTCAGAGCACAGCAGCATAGACAACAATGTGGTACAAACTGCAACACGTTAACAACAGGACAGAGGGCAAAACTGCTGCCGCTTGTGTGAAGTTACTGGCCAATAACATTTGGCATAGCAGGGGGATGTGAGATGAAACTGCACAAGTACAACCTCACATCCCTGATGGTGTAGAAATGTCAACTGTCCCGCATCTAACAGGCATCACCCCCTACACAGTGACAATGTACCTCGCCATGCAGTCTGTATGTGAAGTTGTACAATGATTGGACAAACATGTCCACACGATGTAATGCAGCATCTCCCCTTAACATTGCAGAGGGACCATCAACACCACCTGCAGAGCAGACCCAACAACTCTACACTGATGACGAGGATGACAACCCCAGCATCGACACCGACGCCCTCAGAGACCTCATCGCCCGCATCGGCACCCCACCTCCAGGATCAGGGCAGCCCAGCTGCATCGAGGAGACCCCACCCCCTGCACAGACCACACAGCAGGCAGCACCTGCCACACCGGCTGTCTCCCAGGACCCCCACGGAACACACCTGGCCTTCCAAACCCGTGTGTTAGAGGCCCAGGAGAAGCTGGCTGATCAGGTGCGGGTGGGGTTTGACCTCCTGGCAGCCAAACTTGATGCCATCCATGGGTGTCTTCGTCCCTTCGGGGACCACTTACAGTGCCTGACGGACACCCACAGTCCACTCCATGGTCTCCAACGAGCCCTGGCCGACATCGCTGGAGTCCTGACTCGGAGACAAGAACACCTGTCAAGTCAGAGTGGCTCCAGCGATCTCAGCAGTGATTTGGCACAAATGCGGAGGCTCATGGAGGACATGGTGCGGATGGAGACGGAAAGGTTGGCTGTCACTGCTGCACACCAGCAAAATGTAGCTGGGATATACCATGCCCTGCAGATCCTCGTCATGGCATTGCTGCCACAAGGCCTGGCGCAGATGGATGCTGCTGCTCCTACACCATCCACATCTGCGCCCCCTGGTGTGTCAGTGTCTCACAGTGCGGCAGACATTTCTACTCCTGCACCTGATGTGTCACTGCCACACGGTGCGGCCGAAAATCCACCTCCGGCCCCTGATGTGTCAGTGGCACACAGTGCTGCAGCCGGAACTGCAGCACCCACAGCTGAGGCAGAGCACACATCAGAGGACGAGGTTGTGGATGATCCAGACTTCTTGATCATGAGGCGGCAGTAGCATTCCTCCCACCCATTTGGCCTTTTTCATCTTGGTTCTGCCCTTGGCATCATGACCTTCCACTGCCCCACGATGCACTCTGTGACTCTCACCTTGGACCACGACATGGACTGCCATATTCTGTTAGATGACCGATGACACAGCGATCAGACTGCAGTCTGGACTCTTCCTCTTCCGATGTACTTGTCATGCCCTGGAGGACTCTGGCTGGCCCGCCACGTGCCTATGATGTGAAGTGGGGTCTGCATGGCCCTGCACTGCTCCAGCTGCAACACTCCACTGGATGACAATAAATCATTCACTATTGCACAGTTGTGTCATGTCTTTGTTCATTCAAGTATGTAAGTGTGGATGTGTGTTGGGTCAGTGATTCCCCCTTAAGTCCATGTTGCACACGTCGTGGGACATGAGTCACAGGGTGCTACATTGCCGATTGCGTTTGCGGGTGGCGTAGCCACTACAGCAGGGACACATGCATTCGTCACTTCCTTGTCCGGACAGGACTGAACCAGCGCCCAGAGCCCCGGGATCATTCTTGCACGCCCGACGCTGGTCCGGCGTACGCCAGGCCAGACCACTACGCTTACGCTCCGAGGGGGGGCGACATAGCTACATGTCCCAGGATTCCACGCTTGGGATCTGCTGGTCACTGGTCTAGTTGCCAGCATGCTACGTCCACTCCCTGAGGGCAGGTTTGCACACACACCACACCCATCCAGCAGATGCGTCACGGGCCATGTGACACCGCCAATAAAAGGGGTCTGCAACGTCACATTCCCCACTGCCGGAGGTGACCTGTCAACGTACGAGCAACGGGACTCAATCATGGAGGGTCCATGACTTGTGTTGCACATGGTTAGTCGCCCCCGACGTCTGGCGGCCGTCACGGGCCTACCACCACGTGGCGCTGGCTTGAGTTGCACAGGGTTAGTCGCACCTATGAAGCTGAGCGGGTGTGCAGCCTGCGATGATGACGTGTGCACTGATATGGTCTCTGCCATTGCTGACTCAAGACCCAGTATCAAGTGTGGGACCTGCTGGCCCGCCGGGGTGTGCCGCATGATGTGGGGAATGCCAAGGCTGCGGGCCCCGGCCTTGGGGTTAGCACCGGCACGTGGTGTGCCCTCTTGGGGACACACTGGTGGCAGCAGGTGAGCAGTGGGGCCTGGGTGCGAAGGGGCGGACATTCACCGCTGGGCGGCGGGAGGGGCTGGGGTGCAGCAGCATGTGTGCGCAGGAGCGGACAGGCGATGATGCCATGTGCAATGAATTGAACTCTGCAATTATTTGTTGTGTACTCGATTTCAGAGAGGGGACCTGGTGGACTGCAGTGTAGGCCAGAGCCTGCGTGCGACGCGGGCCTACCGCCATGTGGTGTTGCCTCAAGGTTCACAGAGTTAGTGGCACCTATGGAGCTGAGCGGGTGTGCAGCCTGTGATGATGACGTGTGCACTGTAATGGACTCTCCCATTCCGAACTCAAGGCCCAGATTCAGGTGTGTGACCTAGTGGCCCGCGGGGTGGGTCTGCGTGATGTGGAGGCTGCCAAGGTCGCGTGTCCCGGGCTCGGAGCGTGCACCGGCATGTGGTTGGAGACACACCGGTGGCGGAAGATGAGCAGTGGGGCCAGGGTGCGCATGGGCAGCAGTCTCTCTCCCTCTCTTCCTTTCACTGTCTCTCTCTCCCTTTCGTTCTCTCTCTCTCTCTCTCTCTCTCTCATTTCTTTCTCTCTATCCCTTTCTTTCTCGCTCTCTCTCTCTCTCTCTCCCTTTCTTTCTCTCTCTCTCCCTTTCTTTCTTTCTCTCTCTCCCTTTCTTTCTCTCGCTCTCTCTCCCTCTCTCTCTCTCTCTCTCTCCCTTTCTTTCTTTCTCTCTCTCACTGTCCTTTGATGAGCGCATGATACACGTTCTTATCTCTGTTTTTTCTTGCAAGCTGTGACTTCCAGATTGTCCGGAGTGGATCCGCATGGATTCTTCAGTATTGTTGTTTTGTGTTGTGTATTAATAAAGTTATGTTGTGGGAATTTCAAAGTTGAATGTTTGTTTCTCCTTATTCTGACCACACATGTATGTTTGTTGTTGTATTTCTGCGACATCAGGCTCATTTTTTTTCTCGTGATTTCGTAAAGTTGCTGTGGCACATCTTTGTCCGGGGTGGGTGGGCCTGGGGGTGGTGGCGGTTGGTGTTGTGGGCCTCTAGGGTCTCCGAGCTGCATGAGCAGTGGCTTCATGGCATCTGTTGTTCTTCGGGTGTGGCTGTGGGCTGGGCTCCCTTTTGTTGGTCAGGTAGTCGTCCCGCTTAGCACCAGCAAAAGGCAGGTGTTAAATACCTGCTGCTACCGCGGCTTATCGCCTGTTTTTGACTCGCATCGCAGATCTGGCTGTCCGTTGTGAATCGTGCGGTGTTGTCTTTTCGTGTGTTTTTGCACGGACACGCCTATTCTGCATCTCATTAGCGTTAGTTGGTGGTGTCGACCGTGGCGATGTTTTTTGCGGCAGCTATTGTGGGTTATGTGGTGATGTAGGCAGTTAGCACCAGCTTGCGAAAGGGGCAGTAATTCTATCGCCACTTTTGCTGCGCTAAAGTGCCGATAACTCGGCGATAAGTCCTTGTGAATATGCCCCATAGTCTCTAACCCTTTAAGTTGATATCATTGTCCAATGTATCATACACACTCATACCGCAGCATACAGTTCCCTACACATTAATTGGGTAAAACAATCACTTCATATTCACTCCTCCAAGACAGATATCACACATCTCTCATGATATAATATAACCCAAAGATAAAAATGATACTTATCTTCCCAGAAGCACCAAACAAAAGAGGAAGAAAATGATGATTTTAAAGAGATGTAAGATTTATAACTTTAATGATGAACCTGCAATTTTAATGAAAGGGGATTCTTACTCAATTTGTAATGCAGTTGTACAATTCTCTACTGGTTTAGTGAAAGAATGACAGATCACTGTTTTTTAATCATTGTGTAATGTTAATGCATTATGATGTTTTCAGGAATATCACTGTTCAATGTTTTCTCTAAGGACACTAACTGGATTGAAAAACACAAATAAATCAAAATAAGGGGAGTCCATGATAGGGCTAGCAGGGAGAGACCCATTATATATGTTCACATAGCCACTGACTACGTAAACGAGGTCCACATGGCTCTACTTAGCTCTAAATGTATATTATTTGTATCTTATTTGCATTTCTTAATAAAATGGCAAGCTGTTGTCCCTCTTTTATCATGACACCCCTGCAGGAGCGGCCCGTGCAGGTAAGAGCGGTGAGGCGGGGTATTCAACAGATGACGACGAGGGAAAATTAAATAATTTTCTCTCGTCGTCTGTCGAATCCCCCCACCCCGCCTCACCGCTCTTACCTGCATGGGCTGCTACTGCACCCCTGATGTACATCAATCTATTTACTCTAATTATACTATATTAAATTGTGCACTTCAGAAATTGGCATAAATTGTGTATAGCTTCATGGTAATATTTAATTTGAAACTCATAAAATCACTATTAAGAAATTAACTAAATAAAAAGATAATTATATTAAATGTTTCGTATTGCTTTCTTATTTCACATTGTTTCCATTCAACTACAGCCTTTCTATTTCACAAGGACACAAATAAGCTTTGTTTTGTTTTCAAGGTTAAAAAGTAATGTTCCGTGTCAAGTTGTCAGGGTGAATATATATGTCTGAATGTTAAAGCACTAAGGACTTCACATAAAGGTAATACTTGCAATAGAAAGGTTTGAAAATGTGCACTAAAAAAATCTGGTAGCATAACGGAAACTATTTTTATATCAACTGCAAGCCCTGTTCTTTCTTTCGTTTTCTATATCTGTGGGCAGCATGGCTAGTGCAGGCGATACTGCGATTTATTTAATGGAAACGTTTTATGGTCGATCAGTGCAATTTTTCAAATCACTATGTTTGAAGAAGAGCTTTTTCATTTAAAATGACTCAAAGGCAATTCTTTAGATAAACAGCAGTTTCTCGTTTACTGGCCATTTGCTGAAAAATACCGTTTATCAGAAATGTCTTCTAAACAAGCTGCCATTTACCATAAAACATTCACTTTCCCTGGACACATTGCCCTTTTCACTTTTTAAATATTTTCAAAATGTATCTAATTGCTTGTTATGTTGTCTTAAAAAAGATTTGTAGTGCGTTCTAAAACCTAGGGATCTCTAGGCGCTAAGGAACAGTGGCATACTACAAAATAATTGCCCCGCCCCTGCTGATTGTACTGATGGGCCTCTAACCAGTGGCTGCTGAAATGTGTAATTGGTGAAGTGTGAACTCCGCTCTGAAATTGCAAGGAGCAGGTGAGAAGGTTTTGAATGAATAGATACATGTATAACATATTGATGGTTTGTTTGAAAGTTGCCATGTTAGCTATAGACGCCGCTAGGAAAATGCCTTGATGTCTCCAGTTTCCATGTGCGGTCAGTACACGTAAGAGCAGTGGGGTGGGGTGGGGTGAGTCGACAGACGATGGAATAGGGGGAAAAAAAAATTTAAAAAATAAAACCACTTACCTTGCGCTCGTCCCATCGCCAAGTCGAAGATGCAGCGAGTGCAAGGTAAGTGGTTTTATTCATTTTTTTTTGTTTATTTTCCCTATCCAGTCATCTGTCAACTTCCCCCCGCCCCGCCCCACTGCCCCTACCTGTACCAGACGCGCCTGCCAGTTTCCTACATTTCTAAGGCCTTTCGAAGGGGTAGGGTCTTCATAATGGCTTAATCACTCTCGTTATGTTCACTTTGTGTTAGACATGTATGCCCTTTTTCTCTATATATCTCTTCCATCGGCATATCTCACAATTCATCCCTTTACTCTTCAGCACCTTCTCTTCATTCTCTCCTGAAATGCACTCCCTTTCATCTATGCAAGATTACATAAAACATGTGAACTATAAATAGAAACTAAATAGCTGACACAGATTACCTTAAAAGATTTTTGTATTAATTACTCATAAATCGATCAGTGTTTTTGCCATTGCAACTGAGGACATTAATATAGAGCCCGATAGGGATCCGTTTCAAAGTCAGTCTCAAAATATTACCGAGTATAGCCGTCCCGCTTAAAGCCCTGAACTCGCCTGAAAGTATTGCCATAAACCGGAAAGCATGATATGCTCTGGCTACAGAGAGGCCAGCAGCTACACAGAGCCGTATGGCATTTTTTTCACATTTTAAGGCATTGTAGCTTTGTCCTGCTTAAGAATAAAAGTGGCAAAGCGAGCATGAGCCTTTTGAGCAAATCTTCTGGCCTAATCCGAATGATACTGGAAAAAACATCGCTCACGGCAAACCTTGGAAAGATTGAACAAGAGTATGCCCTGCATAGGCCGTGGATGCATAGACCAATGTTTGTGAAGGCACAGGGAGCCACATTTGAGATGTCTTAAGCCTAGACTCTAGAGTCTAGAGTCTAGAGCAACAGTGGCTTTCGTGGCCCAGATACATTTTGATGTTTGGGATGTTTGTTAGATTTAAACATGTTTTCATTAGTCAAGCACCATTCTATGATTATTAACTTCTATACATACATTCTTCTGTTCCAAAGCAACACTTCCTTAGAAGGCCATACCACCAAATTTTTCAAACCTCACAGAAGCACGAAGTTAGTGCAGGAAGCGCAAATGTCCAATACTTGTAACTGGGGAAGGCAGCGAGTTGCTTGAGAGCAGCGCACACTGCTGAGACTAACTGTGATGACGCAATGCACATATCCGGAGCCTCTCTAGAGCTCTGCCCCTTTCACATTTCGTCACAGGGAGAGGTAGAATCTGTCTGATCACACCGTGTCCTGTGCCAAGATGGCAATAGGTGATGTGTGCCGTCACTGATGACACACAGCTTCTGGAACCACAGGGCTTACAACATGTCCGGGCTGTGTTCAATTAGCGAGGGCCGCCATCTTACATGGGGCGTGGTCCTAAGGCAAACACAAGGAGATGATGGACAGAGCACTGAAACTTTTCAGACACTCACCCCCAGTCACAGATCTGGGTTGAATCCATCATCGTTCTTTAGCTCACTTCGCCACCCAAGTTCAGACACCGCTATATGCAAATCAGTCTTGACCCTGTGCCTCCTGGGAACAATCCAGCCCAAACTGCCAAGCCATGTCTTCCCTGGACCCGAAACAAGCATCCTGGGACCGGTTTCAGGATAACAGCCCTCATCAGCCAGGCTAGCTTGAATCCAGTGGCAAAGTGAGCAAGGGACCCACGTCTGGGCATACCCTGCCAACTTAGGGCAAACAAAGCAAACACAAGGAGATGATGGACGGAGCGCTGAAACCTTTCAGACACTCACCCCCAGTCACAGATCTGGGTTGTATCCATCATCGTTCTTTAGCTCACTTCGCCACCCCAGTTCAGACACAGCTATATGCAAATCAGTCTTGACCCTGTGCCTCATGGGAACAGTCCAGCCCAAACTGCCAAGCCATGTCTTCCCTGGACTGGAAACAAGCATCCTGGGACCGGTTTCAGGCTAACAGCCCTCATCAGCCATGCTAGTTTCTATCCTGTGGCAAAGTGAGCAAGGGGCCCACGTCTGGGCATACCCTGCCAACTTAGGGCGAACAAAGCAAACACAAGGAGATGATGGATGGAGCGCTGAAACTTTTCAGACACTCATCCCCAGTCACAGATCTGGGTTGAATCCATCATCGTTCTTTAGCTCACTTCGCTACCACAGTTCACAAATCAGTCTTGACCCTGTGCCTCATGGGAACAGTCCAGTTAGCGTGGTCCTAAAGCCTGGCAGGCTTTAGAGGGCCAGGAATGAAGCAAGGTAAGCCCAGCAAAAAATGTGCCCGCAGGCACATGCGCACTATCCTATGTGCCTACAAACAAGTGCCTGAACTCTTCAATGAGTGACAATGCTGCTAGCATTTCAGGGGGAATATAATTAATTAAAAAAGATGGCAGAAAATGAGGAGGGGAAAAGCGCCTTAGCCCATTGAAACAAACCACCACTGCCCCTAACTCTCCCATATGTTACAGGAATTGGAATGAATGAGAGGCCTCCTGCAGGCTGAGAGCTCTCTTCACTGCAAGGGTTGCAGGGGCTTCAAGGGCTCTGTGTTACTCCTCTGCTAAGAAATCATTGGGCTCGATTCACAAAAGTAATCTGAGACAAAATCCTGACTTTCGGTATTCACACAAGGCATTTAGGAGTACTAAAGTTAGGATTTGGTCTCAGTCAATCTTAAGTTTTGGGGCCAGATGCATCAAAAAAATGTTTTGTGATTCCCTAATTGCGAAACATTGCGATTCACAATTAGGGAATCGCAAAGCGGCATGCATGAAAGTGTGCAGTACACTTTCTGCGATTCCTAAGGGGTCGCAAATGACCTACCTCATGAATATTAATGAGGTAGGTCGCAATTTGCGACCCCCTAGGAATCGCAAAAATCACAGGGATGGTGGCTTGCTGAGATCAGCAGACCACCATGTCTGTGATTGCTTTTAAATAAAGCAAATATTTTTTTTGTAAAGCAGCCCGTTTTCATTAAAGGAAAACGAGATGCTTTACAAAAAGAAAAATGAAAAGTTTTCTTTTCATTTTTTAAGAGCAGGCAGTGGTCCGTGGGACCAGTGCCTGCTCTTAAAAATGCTTTTACAAACATACACAAAGGGGAAGGAGTCCCTTGGGGACCCCTTCCCATTTGCGAATGTCTTACCACCTACTTGAAGTAGGTGGTAATATGCAAATGTTTTGCGACCGCATTCACGGATCACAAAACATTCATGCATACTGTTAGGATTCGCTATTTGGAAGGGACGCCCTAAACACGCCCCTTCCAAATAGCGAATCCCAAACCCATTTTGCGATTTGGTAACAGGTTACTGAATCGCAAAATTGGGTTTGATGCATCGCAAAAGCATTTTTTGCGATCGCAAACGGGCTGAATTTGCGAATCGGCCAGTTTGCGAGGAGAAAAATGCTTGATGCATCTGGCCCTGGGTCTTAAGTTAAACTTAAGACAAACTTAAGTTTAACTGAGACAAAATCCTAGTCGTAAAGTTAGGATTTTGTCTCAGTCAAACTTAAGTTTGTCTTAAGTTTAACTTAAGACCAAAACTTAAGATTGACTGAGACAAAATCCTAACTTTAGTATTCCTAAATGCCTTCTGTGAATACCGAAAGTCGTAAAGTTAGGATTTTGTCTCAGATTACTTTTGTGAATCGGGCCCATTGTGTTTTAGTGGCGATAGACTGATTAACCAATTAATTGACAGAAAGCAGGGATTTTACGTTGTGAATTACGTCATGAAGACATGGATCTAATATGCAAGGGGAAACCATTCCACAGTTTGGAGACCAAGGCAGGCAGAGCACAGATCACATTTCTGAAAATGATCAGTAATTTATGAGAATATAAGATAGGAGTTCAGGGCAGAGATTAAGGCCCTCAGGTAGTGTTTAGTGAACAGGATACTCCATCAAAAACGTGACAGATATCCCGTCCACAAACGTGCAGTTCTGCCAGTCTTTTTAAAGTTGGGGGAACCGTCATGAATCAGATGGCAGAGCCTAGTGTTCCGCCACCACTCACAGAGGTACCAACACTGCAGGAGCGAAGAATGTCCCAATCCTATACCTGTACTTTGACCACAAATGCCTAGATGTAAAACAGCAATTGCAGGTACAAAACACCAGGAGAAGGTGGGGGGGAAAAGAAACAAGGAAAGAGAAATACCCAAGTAGACTGTCCGTCTAGGCTCTCCCTCTCTGGTTGTAGAAGGAACCCCGGCATATAACATAGGTAGCCTTGGTGAGAGGAAGAAACAAAGACAGCATTAAATTATGTGTGCGAAGCGTAAATCAACATTCATACTTTGCAAACAAATATCAATGGACAAGGTGGTATGTCTGTCTTACCCCTTTTTGTATTGGTCCGAGTCCCAGACACAGTAACAACACCACCTCCCAAAACGGTGATGGTCGGTAAGGAAAATCACCAGGAATCCCAGCAGGCTGTCCAGAATGTTAAAAAAAAGGCAAGAGCCACCTTCTTTAAATGGAAAAAATACCTTGCCAGGCAAAAAAACGTGTCAATAAACGTAATCGAAAGGGATCCCTTATACTGCTCTTAGTTTAACGGTGCTTTGTGAAAGCACCCAAGATATAACAAAACAAAGTTGATGGGTACAAAAAGGGAACATAAACGGAGAAATAAAAACAGGGAAGTCCCCAAGAACCGCCCGTAACTCCGTTTAATCCAGTGCCCACATTAACAGTTCCAATTCACAAAAAAGGTACAGGCAGGGGAACGGCAAGGGGAAAAACCCCAACGAGGCAGGAAAACAGAGTTCTCACGTCAGAATCCAAGCGGAGCAAAACACACGGGAAGCAGGGTGTCTCCAAGAACGCTGCATGCACAGTCCTTCCGGCGGCGTAAACCGGAATCAAAACCAAGCAAGGACGTGGAGGCATGCAGCGGTTTATGTACACGCTGCCCACACAAGCAGTCCTGCAACAGTATGAGCCGATAACACTCCGCACACATGAAGGTAAGAAAAAATAAACAAACATGAAAATACAAAAGCCCCGAACCCAACAGGTCCTGCACTAAGCACGAGACCCAACAGTACCCCCTCCCAAACGACCCCCCACAGGACGAGGTCTTGTTGGATGACGTGCGTGAAATAAACGCACCAATCGGGGGCATGTAAAAAACTGGCAGGTTCCCACGTACGGTCATCAGGGGTATAGCCCTTCCAATCCACCAAATAATACAGCCTGCCACGCCTCCTCCGAGAATCTAAAATGGCGTTGACCTCAAATTCCTCATGCTCATCAATCACCACAGGAGGGGGAGGGGGCAAGGCCTGAGAGGTTGCTGTGTAGGGCTTCAATAGAGAGGTATGAAAATCGGGATATATCCGGTAGCCATCAGGCAAAGCCAACTTCATAGCAACCGGATTCACTACCTGCGTTATTCTAAAGGGACCCACATAACGTGGCTGCAGCTTTCTAGAACCCTCCAGTCTCAAGTTCTTAAAGGCTAACCAAACCATATCCCCTAAAGCATAGGATGGGGCCGGACAACGATGTCTATCCGCCTGCTTCTTCATGTTGATTTTAGCTGCCACCAGATGTTCTTGAGCCCTTTTCCAGATGTCTGCTAACTCTTGACTAACTGCGCCCCCCTATCAGACACAATGGCTGAGGGTATTCCATGCAAACGCAACACCTGTGAGATAAACACATCAGCCAATTCTCTAGCTGTAAGCACTTTAGGCAAAGGTATGAAATGAGCCGTTTTAGTGAACAGATCCACAACCACCAAGATAGTTGTACAACCTACATCCAAAGGAAGGTCAGTCACGAAATCCATGCTGATAGTATGCCACGGGGAAGGGGGTACAGGTAATGGGTGCAGCAAACCTACAGGAGGGGTATGTGAAGCCTTACTAACTGCACAAACAGGACATGAGGCCACAAACACCTGCACATCATGTCCTACCGAATTCCACCAAAACCAACGGAGACAAAACTCCTTGGTTTTGGTCATTCCAGGGTGTCCAACTAAAGAGGAGGAATGACACAGATTCAGTATTAGTTTTCTCAACTCTGGTGGAATAAACAATTGGTCACCATGGTACAACAGTCCGTCCTTCAACGTAAATAGTGGAGTGTTCAACCAAGGAGTCATGTCTATATTCCCCAACTCCTTCTTGACAGATACAAGAAAGTCATCAATAGAGGAACACCCCACAATCTTGTCCCCTGGGATTATAGGGCAATATTCAGGAACGGAAACATCATCAAATGAAGCCACATGTATACGGGACAGGGCATCTGCTTTAGCCTGTTGAACAGCAGGTCTGTATGTGATCGTAAAATCATATTCATTGAAAAACAATACCCATCTCATCTGCCTTGGAGTTAAAGCCCGTGAAGACCGAAAAAATTCCAGATTTTTGTGGTCTGTGTAAATCGTGATGGTATGTCTGGCTCCCCATAGCTGATGTCGCCATTCCTGAAAGGACAGCTTAATAGCCAACAACTCTCTTTCAGCCACTATATAATTCTGTTTGGCCGGTAACAACTTCTTAGAAAAGAAGGCAATGGGATGCATAAGTCCTGATTCTACATCTCGTTGAGACAATACCCCACCCCACCGCATATTGTGAGGCATCAGCCTCCACAAAAAAAGGGCTGGATCTGGGTGCTTAAGAACCGGAGCTGATGTAAACTTCTCCACCAAAGTCTCTAAGGCCTGTTGGGCTGCAGTAGACCATACAAAGGGCACCCCTTTCCTCAGTAGCTGTGTCATAGGCGTTATGATATATGAAGTTGGAAAATCCCAAAAGCACCTGTACGTCCTTTACACAAGTAGGGGTCGGCCAAGTAGTTATTGCCACCGTTTTCCCAGGGTCCATCTTGATACCATCAGAGGAAATGAGAAAACCCAAGAACGCCACACTGGACACACCAAATTTACATTTATCTAGTTTCACAAACAAGTGATTGTCCTGTAACTTCTGCAACACTTGCTTCACATGGGACTCATGTTCCTCAGTTGTTCTAGAAAAATCAATATATCATCGATATATACGATGATGCTCACATCCAAATACTCCCGCAATACCTGATTGATAAAAAATTGAAACGCAGCAGGGGCATTACATAAACCAAAAGGCATAACACAATATTCAAATAAACCAAACTTAGTGCGAAATGCGGTTTTCCATTCGTCTCCTTCCCGGACACGAATGAGAAGATAAACCCCTCGCAAATCTAATTTTGTGAACACCTTGGTATGCCGTAACTGATCCAATAACACCGGAATCAATGGAAGCAGGTATTGGTTTTAAATATAGATCAGAGGAGAGAGGGAGGACTAAGTATCTGTGGGGGCTAGTTCATATCCCCTGGTGAGAATTACAAGTATCAAGAAGAACTATCTCACACTCTAGAAGCTAAATGTTCGTGTTTGGATAAACCATTTGTTTTTTATGAAAACCCTCACCCCCCAACCTAGTTGGTGGCATGCTTCATCATCGTGTCCCACCCAAGGTGCCGAGTGCACCCCGGGTGTGCTACAATGCCTGAACTACAGCGGAGCTGGATTTTTTAGTGTGGTGAATGTGCAGTGATGTTACCAAGGTGAAATTAAAAACTGTCCACGGGGTCCCTTTGAATAAAGTTAAGTTTTTAATAGTGGGCCCTCTGGCAGTGCATAAAAGAAGAGTGGATATGTGTAGAGGTTAAATTATGGCTCTAATATCCAGAAATAATGGGTCAGGTCTACATGTTACATTCAGACTGCAACGTATGCTGGCTTTCATCAGGACCTATGTGTTGGTATATAAGTGAAGAACGTGGTGGTCAACTGTAATTATGGTGACCGTAAGTGATGTCCCACACGCTAAGGTGCGAAGGAAACAGGAGATTTCCTCCCGTGGTTGCTTAAAATCTGTAAAAAAGAAGACAAACAAAACGTACAAACACATGAACATGTAATAAACAAGCTTATCATTTGCGCACATGGTGATTGTGACTTATTTGGCGTATTAATCCGGATACTATGCGGGAAAAAATAGTGTGAAACGGATAGTGACGCTTGTGCGTGACTGTTTTGTAGTACTGAGTATTATGCGTTATTTGTGAAAAATGCTCGATACTGTGACGGTTTGTACCTTAGGTAAATGAAGGTTA
Organism: Calotriton arnoldi; assembly: GCA_963921515.1. Taxonomy (NCBI): domain Eukaryota; kingdom Metazoa; phylum Chordata; class Amphibia; order Caudata; family Salamandridae; genus Calotriton; species Calotriton arnoldi. The sequence goes on from CAWUFW010012755.1 coordinate 418,553, forward strand.
AATGCTTACGATGAGATTTCGTCAAAGAGCAACATGAATCCTGCAGGGGGTGCCCGACCTATAGTCACACTCTGTGGCGGAGGGAAAAAAAGAAGAAAGAGAGAAAGGTTCAAGAGAGACCATTCCCTGTTACCGGAGAGGTGGTTGGTACCTGTAGTGTCCATCAGGATCGGATCAGGAACTCAGAATGAGGAAATGACTTACTTCGCCAAAGTCGGTGGCCCGCTTCCCGTACCTACTGCGGCCTGCTGCTAGGGATTCCGAAGGTGTAATGGTGCTCGGAAAGTCGGCATTTATGTGTTCCCGGTTCCCGCCCGGTGTCGGCCGTAATTGTAAAAACGTGTGTCACGTTGCGTCGTGACGTGGAGGGTGGGAGTGGTTATCTCTGTTGCAGACTACGGGTTGCGAAAGAGTAGAAAGACTCACTCGTGGGAGTCTAAAAGTGTTTGTAATGATTTTAATAAAGATTTTAATAAAAGTAAGCATATTAATTGGGGAGCTGTGTGTGCCCCTGCAGGTTGTGTTACTCAATGGGACTGGAATAATGCTATCTGCTGAGACGGACGGGGGACTAAGTGAGTCCCTGTAAGATGCGTTAGACAGTGGGATTTATAAAAAATACCATGTCTCTGTGCATGCATGTATGGTCAGGGACCTATGTACCATTAGTGTGGGGAGCCCCCCACACATTACTCCCATTGGGGTCTCAGCACATTGAACATGACAATGTACCACAGCAGGGTCCCAACTCGATCCCGTTATGAGGCTATGGTTCAGCAAATAAGGACCTGCCCTATTGCGTAGTGGGTCACTTCAAAATGGGCAGTACTGTAGGGCCATAGGGACCCTGAAGTCAGTCAGTTATTCAGTGCATTCCAGGGAATGTTGTCATTTAGTCCAGTTTTGTGGGTGGACAGACGGTAAACCCACTGTTGTTCTTTTTGTAGCAGGATCCCCTCATTGCTGGTACTGGTGGTTTCAATTTGTTCTATTACTACCCATTTGAGGTCATTGGGGGTGTGGCCTTTCTGGATGAAATGATCTGTCAGTTTTGTGGTATTCCTTTTGCAGCGTATGTTGCTGCGGTGTTCTCCAATCCTGGTCTTTATCTTCCTGCTGGTCATGCCTATGTAACGAAGGCCGCAGGGGCATTCCATAAGGTAGATGACGTGTGTGGAATTGCAGTTTGTGTGTCTTCTAAGGTACCAGGTTTTCCCTTCTTCTAATGCCAGTGACTTGGTGGTCACAGTGAGATGGCAGACACATCAGTTCCCACATGGGTAGTGGCCCGTTATGTTGGGTAGGCCCCATGCATGAGGACTGTGTTGTCCCGGGTGATTGGCGGTGGTCTAGGACGCGTAGAGACAAGTCGGTCCTTCAGACTGCCTGCTCTCTTATAGGAAAAGAGAGGTTGATCCCATTTCAGTTTGCCTGTGTGGAGGAAATGCCAGTTTTTGCAGATGATCTTTTTCACTCTGTTGGAAGCCGTATTAAATGTGGTGACGCACGTGAGGGGGGTGGTGTCATTCCCTCTGGGTATGGTCTCCAGTAGGGCCTCCCTGTTCTGGTTCCTCGCTCTCTTTTTAGTGGAGCGTATGATTTTGTCCAGGTATCCCCATTGGGTAAGCTTAGTTTCTAGGTCGGATGACTGTCTTTTGAAGTCCTCGATGTTGCTGCAATTCCTCCTGATCCTGAGGAATTGTCCATAAGGTAGATTCTCTTTGAGGGGACGCGGGTGGAAGCTGTTGAACTGCAGTAGTGAATTTCTTGCAGTTGGCTTGTAGAAGGTGGTGGTCTGTAGGGTACCCTAATTAGCTTCTATAGTGAGGTCAAGAAATGCCAGTTTGTTGTTGTCTGCTGTGCTGGTAAATCTCAGGTACGGATCCCGGTTGTTAAGCCAGGTCAAAAAGGATGCTAGAGAATCTTCCTTTCCTGTCCAGATCATAAGGACGTTGTCAATGTAACGACGCCAGAACTTGATGTTATTAGTAAAGGGGTTTTCTGGTGGTAGGATGTGTGTAGTCTCAAAATGGTATACATACAGACCTGCCACACTGGGGGCGAATGTGCTGCCCATTGAAATGCCGTTGGTCTGGAGGAAGAAGTCTCCCTCAAATTCAAAATAATTTTCTTTTAGGGCCAGGGTGGCGCACTGTAAAATGAATTCTCTCGGGGTATTAAACTCCCAAGTCGTGCCTTCGAGTGTGCGTTCGATTACCTGTAGTGTCTCATCCTGGGGGAGACTAGTATATAGGCGCTCTATGACGAGGCACACTAGGAGTTGTGTATGTGGGTCAAACTGTACACCTTGGATGAGATTAAGAAGGTGTTTGGTATCTTTGAGGTACGTGGTAGACCATTGTACTAATGGGTTGAGATAGAAGTCACAGAACCGTGACAGAGGCTCTAGGAGAGGGCCAATTCCTGAGACTATCGGGCGTCCAGGTGGTGGTCTTGTCTCCTTGTGAATTTTAGGTACTGTGTAAATATACGGTACCCTGGTTTTGCGGGGGCATAGATAATCAGCCTCCTGCTTAGAGATGTGGTTAATGGCTTCTGCTGTTTCTACTATTGAAGTGATGGGACTCCTTAGGGTCTCTGTTGGGTCCTCTTTAAGTTGTTTGTAGTTCCGGTTGTCACTGAGGAGGCGTCTGTATTCTCTTGTGTAGTCTGTCTTGTCCTGTAAGACAATGCCTCCACCCTTGTCGGCGGGTTTGATGACGATGTTGTCATTGTGTTGGAGTTTGCGTAGGGCTTCCCTTTCCTTTGTGGTCAGGTTGTGGAAGGTTTTATTCTCAGTGGACTCCTCTATTTCATTACAGACTGCCTGCTCAATAGTTGCGATTTCTACTGGTAGAGTAGATGGCGGTGGGCAAAAGGTGGATTTCAGTCTTAAGCCAGTCTCATTGGCGTTGGGGCCCTGGTTCATGGGTGCCTGGTATTCAAAGAAGGCCTTGAGTTTCAATTTGCGGAAGAATTCGGCAAGTTCGCAGTGGAGCAGAAATTTGTCGAGGCGGGCAGCGGGGATGAACGTAAGTCCTTTGTTTAGGACTTGTACCTCGGTGGGCGTTAATGTGGTGGAGGACAGGTTGAAAACGAGGTCAGGCTCCTTGTGTACGTTGGTTATTACTTCTGTCCGCTTGGTCCTGGTTGGGGTCCCTTGGTCTTGCTCCTGGTCTGTGCTCCCACTGGGTCTGTCTCGTCTGCCCAATATACCTGTTGTTGTGGGTCTCTTCTTCTCCCTCTTCCTCTCCGGCCTCTCCCTAAAAAAGGAAGTCTTTTGTTTTGGGTGTAGAAATTCTGGGATCCTGGATGGAAGGGGCGTGGTGGGTGCCATCCGAAGAAGGGATTTTGAGGTGGGTGGTTGTATGTAGGCGGAAAATGATTGGGACTCTGTTGAGGGTATGCGCCCCATGGTTGTTGCCACCTACGCGGTTTGCCCCTGCCTCTGGTCCTGTGGTTACTTCCAGTGGTGGATCCACTTGATACCGAGGTGTCATCTCCCGAGGTATCTGATGTTGTGTCTTGTTTGCTCAGCGCGACGTAGTTGTCGTCAGCGTATGGGTATACTTTGGAGTAGACAAATCTTTTCTGTTCCTTCTGGAACTTGGTTATCTTGGATTGGGTCAGGTAGTCTTTGTAGTCGGACATCTCCTTGTTGGTCTCTTCCAACTTCTTCTTGAAGGAAGATATTGTGGTTTTGAAGTGAGCTTTGGTTGCTTGGATTTCTATGAGTAGTGCGTCAGACAGTCTTATGGCTGTTTTGATAATCAAGACTATTCAGTCCCTAGTGCAGTGCCACGCTATCTGTGCCCAGTCCTTTCTGAAAAATGGATCATCCAGGAAGATCCTGGGTGCATTGGTCACCAGTAAGCCTTTCGGTGCTGTATTGCTGAGTAGGTATTCAATTAGGATTACGCCGTGGAGTATGGTGCGGCGTAATCCTAAATCGTTTTCTGTTCAGTGAGATTTTCCCAGTCTGAAGTCTGTGAGATGGTTTGTGATATGTTGAAGTCTGCAAGTATGGAGGGGCCTGCGAGAATGGCATTAATATCCTCTTCTGTAAATGTAAGTCCGGGATTTTCCCTCATGTTGTCGGTTGAGTAAGTAATGTTTATGATGTGAAAGCTTTCACAGCTGTGCGCTGCCTAATGTATATAGATCAAAGGAGAGAGGAAGGACTAAGTATCTGTGGGGGCTAGTTCATATCCCCTGGTGAGAATTACAAGTACCAAGAAGAACTAGCTCACACTCTAGAAGCTAAATGTTCGTGTTTGGAAAAACCATTTGTTTTTTATGAATACCCTCACCCACCAACCTAGTTGGTGGCATGCTTCATCATCGGGTCCCACCCAAGGTGCCGAGTGCACCCCGGGTGTGCTACAATGCCTGAACTACAGCGGAGCTGGTTTTTAGTGTGGTGAATGTGCAGTGATGTTACCAAGGTGAAATTAAAAACTGTCCACGGGGTCCCTTTGAATAAAGTTAAGCTTTTAATAGTGGGCCCTCTGGCAGTGCATAAAAGAAGAGTAGATATGTGTAGAGGTTAAATTATAGCTCTAATATCCAGAAATAATGGGTCAGGTCTACATGTTTCAGCCAGACTGCGACGTATGCTGGCTTTCGTCAGGACCTATGTGTTGGTATATAAGTGAAGAACGTGGTGGTCAACTGTAATTATGGTGACCGTAAGTGATGTCGCACACGCTACGGTGCGAAGGAAACAGAAGATTTCCTCCTCTGGTTGCTTAAAATCTGTAAAAAAGAAGACAAACAAAACGTACAAACACATGAACATGTAATAAATAAGCTTCTCATTTGCGCACATGGTGATTGTGACTTATTTGGCTTATTAATCCGGATACTATGCGGGAAAAAATAGCATGAAACGGATAGTGACGCTTGTGCGTGACCGTTTTGTAGTACTGAGTATTATGCGTTATTTGTGAAAAGTGCTCGATACTATGACGGTTTGTACCGTATGCAAATGAAGGTTAAATGCTTACGATGAGATTTCGTCAAAGAGCAACATGAATCCCGCAGGGGTGGCCCGACCTATAGTCACACTCTGTGGTGGGGGGAAAAAAAGAAGAAAGAGAGAAAGGTTCAAGAGAGACCATTCCCTGTTACCGGAGAGGTGCTCGGTGCCTGCAGTGTCCATCAGGATCGGATCAGGAACTCGGAATGAGGAAATGACTTACTTCGTCAAAGTCGGTGGCCCGCTTCCCGTACCTTCTGCGGCCTGCTGCTAGGGATTCCGAAGGTGTAATGGTGCTTGGAAAGTCGGCATTTAGGTGTACCGGTTCCCGCCCGGTGTCGGCCGTGATTGTAAAAACGTGTGTCACGGTGCGTCGTGACGTGGTGGGTGGGAGTGGTTATCTCTGTTGCAGACTACGGGTTACGAAAGAGTAGAAAGACTCACTTGTGGGAGTCTAAAAGTGTTTGTAATGATTTTAATAAAGATTTTAATAAAAGTAAGCATATTTTTCGGGGAACTGTGTGTGCCCGTGTAGGTTGTGTTACTCAATGGGACTGGAATAATGCGATCTGCTGAGACAGACGTGTTAACAGGGGGTCTAAGTGAGTCCCTGTAAGATGCGTTAGACAGTGGGATTTAGAAAAAATACCATGTCTCTGTGAGTGCATGTATGGTGGGACCTATGTACCGTTAGTGTGGGGAGCCCCCCACACATTTCTCCCATTGGGGTCTCAGCACATTGAACATGACAATTTACCACAGCACGGGCCCAACTTGATCCTGTTGTGAGGCTATGGTTCAGCAAATCAGGACCTGCCCTATTGCGCGGTGGGTCACTTCAAAATGGGCAGTACTGTAGGGCCATAGGGACCCTGAAGTCAGTCAGTTATTCAGTGCATTCCAGGGAATGTTGTCATTTAGTCCAGTTTTGTGGGTTTTGTGGGTGGACAGACGGTAAACCCACCGTTGTTCTTTTTGTAGCAGGATCCCCTCATTGCTGGTACTGGTGGTTTCAATTTCACAGAGGTACCAACACTGCGGGAGCGAAGAATGTCCCAATCCTTTACCTGTACTTTGACCACAAATGCCAGGAGAAGGTGGGGGAAAAGAAGCACGGGAAGAGAAATAACCAAGTACATTGTCCGTCTAGCTCTCCCTCTCTGGTTGTAGAAGGAACCCCGGCATATAACATAGGTAGCCTTGGTGAGAGGAAGAAACAAAGACAGCATTAAATCATGTGTGCGAAGCGTAAATCAACATTCATACTTTGCAAACAAATATCAATGGGCAAGGTGGTATGTCTGTCTTACCCCTTTTTGTATGGGTCCGAGTCCCAGACACAGTAACAACACCACCTCCCAAAACGGTGATGGTCGGTAAGGAAAATCACCCGGAATCCCAGCAGGCTGACCAGAATGTTAAATAAAAAGGCAAGAGCCACCTTCTTTAAACGGAAAAAATACCTTGCCAGGCAAAAAACTGTGTCAATAAACGTAATCGAAAGGGATCCCTTATACTGCTCCTAGTTTAACGGTGCTTCGTGAAAGCACGCAAGATATAACAAAACAAAGTTGAAGGGTACAAAAAGGGAACATAAACGGAGAAACAAAAACAGGGAAGTCCCCAAGAACCGCCCGTAACTCTGTTTAATCCAGGGTCCACATTAACAGTTCCAATCCACAAAAAAGGTACAGGCAGGGGAACGGCAAGGGGAAAAACCCCAACGAGGCAGGAAAACAGAGTTCTCACGTCAGAATCCAAGCGGAGTAAAACACATGGGAAGCAGGGTGTCTCAAAGAACGCTGCAGGCACAGTCCTTCCGGCGGCGTAAACCGGAATCAAAACCAAGCAAGGAAGTGGAGGCATGCAGTAGTTTATATACGCGCTGCCTACACAAGCAATCCTGCAACAGCATAAGCCGATAACACTCCGCACACATGAGGGTAAGAAAAGATAAAACAAACAGGAAAATACAAAAGCCCCGAACCCAACAGGACTTGCACTAAGCACAAGACCCAACACCTCGGCTGACTGTGCTGAGAGAAACCACTAACTGTCAGCCATATTTAAGGTAAACGTTAGGAAAAGTCTTGCAACGCCAAACAGGAAAGCATAGAAATGATGAACACAAGCTGGGAGAAAACTCATAGCATGTAAGGGGATTTATTTTTTTGTTTCTCAGTATCAAACTCCTGTTTTTGTAGTTTATTTTTGTAGAACAAAAAGCTATGCTTGGCGGCCAGGTTAAGCATGACGGTACCTTCAACAGAGGCTTTACTGAAAGCACAGAACTCTCTGCCTTTCTGGTGGAGGTTTCTGAGTATGGTGAGCTGTACTCCACCAGGGCAGCAGAGTCCATCCTTCCGATGACTTGGCTGAATGGAACACACACCATCATACTCATACCAAGGGAGAGGATGTGTCCTAACGGCTTGAGCAGTCCACCTCGAAGCTAGGGAACCGGGATCTAGTCTCAGCAGGGATGCTCAACATCCTGTGATTCTGGGAAAATCACTTAATCTCCCCGCGCCTAACAAAAATAAACGTGTCCGTCTGTAACGCTCATATAAATTGCACTATATAAAACTAAAAATATATATATATATATATATATATATATATATATATATATTCACTGAAAAAACCATAGGTTTCAGGGGCATTATAGTTAGTTGGACATTTCACTCGTACAAAACCATAGATATTCCCCTGTTATAGTTAGTTCAGCTAACTATAACTCGCGCGCCCGCAATGCACTGCTGATGACGTCACATATTACATCACTCATGACATGGTCAGTGACATCACTCATGACATCACTGATGACATCTCAAATGACATCACTGATGACATCATCCTTGTGATAGAGTGGCAGACCTCCTCTCACCCTAATATAACCTTTGCTACACACACTCAAAAATACAAACTAACATTTTCAAAACAATGGACATACCAATACCAGTTACAACACACCTATTCAGTAATTCCAAGATCTACACACTCATTCACCAACAGTCCCTATACAGTCACTCATACATGTACTCACTCATCATATGTACTCATACACCTATACATCCTGTTACACACCGCCACTCATCCATAGAGTTACTCACACACATAGTCACACATGCAAACAAAGTATCAAACATCCATTTACTTGCATATACAGTTATACACACACTACCACACTTACTTCTACAGAAACTTACACATACTTACTCTCTTAAACAATCACTTATAGAAACACCTACTTATTTGTACAGGAACTCTTCCAATCTCTCACTCTCACATATACTCACTTATATACACCAATACTCACATATACTAGTTTAAAACATATGTAGTTACTCATAAAGACACTATTGAGACAGTCATTCACTCACTAACACACCCATACACATACTCATCCACCTATACAGTCCTGCACACATGCTGTCTTCAACACATACAAACAGTGAGTCACTCATTCATGCATCTATGCACTAAGTAATACCCCCACCGAACCATACAGACACTCATACTGATACTCAAAAAACCAACTAATAACCCATATAGACACTCATGTAGCTACTCACCAACCCATGCAGCCACTTATACACAAAGTGAGAGACTGATACAGATATTTTCATATTTAAACATTACTCACTAACGCATGTATTCACTAAGATACACTTAGTCAGTTATACAATCAATTTTACAAAAAGAAATCATCCATTTAGACACTTATATACCCATTTATTCTTCCATCGACCTTGAGATATACATATATAAAACATATTTAATTTTTAGAAAAACACACATTCACTGGATGATGTCATCAGTGATGTCATTTGAGATGTCATCAGTGATGTCATCAGTGATGTCACTGACCATGTCATGAGTGATGTAATATGTGACGTCATCAGCAGTGCATTGCGAGCGCGCGAGTTATAGTTAGCTGAACTAACTATAACGGGGGAATTTCTATGGTTTTGTACGAGTGAAATGTCCAACTAACTATAACGCCCCTGAAACCTATGGTTTTTTCAGTGAATTTCTAAGGTTTTTTAAATGCTAATTTCTAACTATAACGTGCCTGAAACCTATGGTTTTTTCAGTGAATTTCTAAGGTTTTTTAAATGCTAATTTCTAACTATAACGTGCCTGAAACCTATGGTTTTTTCAGTGAATATATATATATTTATTATACTATGTATACATGTGAAAATGTCTCGGTCCCCTGTTTGCCTCGGTGGCACGGAAAAAATGGGTGGAACTGACGTCAGCATGCCAACGAGGTCCTCTTATAGCTCCGATGACGTAATACGGTGTCACGAGCGGAGCCATGCTCGTTGACGTGGGAGAGCTAGGAAAGAATTTCCGTGGAATGCTGGTGCAGGGGATATCCACCTAAGTGTTCAGGCTAGTCCTTTGGGAGCAACTGTTTATGTTGCCACTCCAGAAACCGAAACCAGTGATCCGAGGGCAGAGGCCCTGCAGATGGCACACGAGGTGGGGTGCCCAGTTGTGTGCACCGGCGTGGCAGCGAAGTGACAAGCACCACAACCCACAAAAAACGCAACGAGGGCACTGAATAACACAGGATCTTCTCTTTGTATCTGGCAGGAACAACGAAGTTAAAATGCCCTAGTACCAAAATGTAGAATTAGTGCTACAACGGTCTTCAAGAGGACCTGCGATGCCGCTTCTGCCTCCCGTACCCTGGAGGCGGCACATGGGTCACGCGGTACGGTCATACTGCGGTGGGACGCACACTCGTTGACCTCTCATGGCACTGCTCCACACTTCATGGAGGATGCTTTCCATTAGCTATGTTTTCTGATGACATGTCGCGTCGGCTCCGTCCAACAACAGAACTCCTTTAGATCCAAACAGACTCTTCCACTCTCTCACCGGAAGTGAAACCAGGCCACGCGGATACTTTCACAATACAACAGCCGGGAATGCACTTTTCGGTAAAAAAACCACATTCCTTCCTCCTAATTAATCAAATAAATGTCTCACTGAAGAACAGGGGCCAGCTTCGATCGGTAAACAGCCGTTACAACGACTTTTTTACTTTGCGATACCATTACAACGCATGCATTACCACGCATGCGTTGTACATCACAAAGTCATTACTACGCATTTTTTTAGAATGCATGGTCATTTACCACGCATGCCTTTACAACAAATTTTGTTGTAAAGGTATGTATGGTAAATGACCATGCGTTCTAAAAAATATGTAGACGATCCATGTCGTTGTAAGGAAACAGAGGCTGTTCCGTTTCCTCACAACGACGTGCACCGCCCCTCAAAGATGACGTGAAGCAGGAACCACGAGGAGAGAGGAACCATGAGGAGTGAGAGGTAAGGGGGATTGGGCATGGGGTGGGGGTTTCTTTTCTAGGGTTTAGGGTAGTGCAGTGGTGTTTGGGTGGTGTAGGGGTGGTGCTGGGGGTAGTGTTTTAGGGTTTAGGGTAGTGCAGTGGTGTTTGGGTTGTGTAGGGGGTCATGCTGGGGGTAGTGTTTTAGGGTTTAGGGTAGTGCAGTAGTGTAGGGGGTCGTGCTGGGGTAGTGTTTTAGGGTTTAGGGTAGTGCAGTGGTGTTTGTGTAGTGTAAGGGGTCATGCTGGGGGTAGTGTTTTATGGTTTAGGGTAGTGCAGTGGTGTTTGGGTAGTGTAGGGGGTCGTGCTGGGGGTAGTGTTTTAGGGTTTAGGGTAGTGCAGTAGTGTAGGGGGTCGTGCTGGGGTAGTGTTTTAGGGCTTATGTTAGTGCAGTGGTGTTTGGGTAGTGTAGGGGTAGTGCTGGGGTAGTGTTTTAGGGTTTAGGGCAGTGCAGTGGTGTTTGTGTAGTGAAGGGGGTCATGCTGTGGGTAGTGTTTTAGGGTTTAGGGTAGTGCAGTCGTGTTTGTGTAATGTAGGGGGTCGTGTTTTAGGGTTTAGGGTAGTGCAGTGGTGTTTGGATAGTGTAGGGAGTCGTGCTGGGGGTAGTGTTTTAGGGTTTAGGGTAGTGCAGTTGTGTTTGGGTAGTGTAGGGAGTCGTTGTGGTGGTAGTGTTTTAGGGTTTAGGGTAGTGCAGTTATGTTTGGGTAGTGTAGGGTGTCGTGCTGTGGGTAGTGTTTTAGGGTTTAGGGTAGTGCAGTGGTGTTTGGGTAGTGGAGGGGGTAGTGTTTTAGGGTTTAGGGTAGTGCGCCCAACCAGCCACAATATCCGTGAACAAATGGGATCCTGACTCTTTGGAATGCTCCGTCAATTGAATAATTTGGGTCAAGGGCCCTACCACGTCCAAGACCTATCAATTCCTTTCTTGGGATCCCTCATATACTTGGAGAAAAAGGTACATAGTTTCTCATCAATTTCAGGCGTGTGTGCCACCTTCCCCTTCAGTGAGGGCCTGGGGCATTCTCCCCTCATCCTATGCCTGACCTCCCTTTCAAGGGGTTGATGGATTTTCCCCACCACATACTCTGCCACTTTGGCGTCAGGTGTCCACTCTGCCGACCTAGGATGGTAAATTTGGGTAGGCTCGAACATGTCCGAGTGGTCCCCGTCCCCAACCGGGGACTGAGAGGAGTGGGACTCTGAACGCCAGGGACGCCCCGAGTCCTTTTCCTCATCGGAGGAGAAATCGTCCTCAGATACACCCTCTCCCTCTAAGGGAAACCCGCCGTCGGGGTCTACAATAGTGGTGACAGTGTTGCAATTTTCTCCGGGCCCCTCCTCCTCCCGGCAGGGTGCATGTTTTAGCGTTCGCGCACTCTTGAGGAAGGTCTCCGTAAGTTTATCAAATCCTTCCAAGTGCCCCGCGTTATGCTTAACGGGCCTTTTATTCCCCATCTGGGAGCTACTTGGACCCGCCACCACCAGATCTGGGTCACTGAACACCCCAGGGATGCTTTTTGCCAGCTTATCAACCTGATCCCTAAGAGGAGCCAGCGCCCTAGAAATAGCCAGAGAGAGGGCTTGGTCCACTGCTGGAGGGAGAAGTTGGGGGGCCATTTCTCCTCCACTTCCTGGTAGGAGGAGTAAAAATGGTCTTCTGGAGAAGACATGATAGCAGAGGGTGTGAGCACAGAACAAATGCCCTTAAAATCCTTAAGACAGCCCCCTCGCCGGTGCTCCAACAGCTGGGCTTTCCCCGAAGCTGTTATAAGAATAGACTGAGGCGCAATACCAATTACCACCACCACCAGGTGGCGCTGGTCACTAACGTGGCCGTGTGGGGAAATCACCGCGTAGCGGTGTCAAAATTAGGCGAGGGTTGGTCGGGAATCAAGCGGACACTAAAGGAGTGACCGGATTCCCAAACGCGCGTAAAGACCAGCGGGAGCGCTCGACGGAGCTGCCTCGCTCGGACCAGACGCGCCTCACAGGATCTCACCGCGTGCAGAGCACACAGCGGGAGAAACTGCGAGGGGCAGAACGCGCTCGGGCAAGAGCCTGCTGCGCAGGGAATATGAAACAATACCAAGGCAATAATGCTAATAACGTGCACAAGAAACCGCTATACAAACAGCAACAACGTCAGATTAAGCCAAGAATGTAAGGAATGCACTTAACTGACGAGCAGTGAAGAAAGAGGAAGCGGAAGGGAAGTCACGATATTATATACGATGGACTGTGATATGATTGGACTATAGTTGCCTTGGAGACTACCCCCTAATGGTTCATGGGTTGTGTAGTCTTTTGTTTAATGATTGTTGTGTTACGTTTTCTTTGAACTGCTATGCAAATAAAGTGAGGAAAGATATGCATAATCCTCGCCTCCGTCCTGCCATAGAATTCATTAAACTTTATTTGATCTGATTTAGAAACATAGATCATAAAAGTGTACATAAAAACAGTAAATCCTCTTTCCTAATACAATACAGTGAGAATTAATTAAAACCAGTAGGTAAAAACGGGTGTTACAAAGCCCGGTTCAGAGCAACTACAGGTTAACAGAATCGTAAAGTTCAATGTTTCGCAAGATCAATCTCATGTACTTCGTGCAAAATACGCAATAAGGGGTCCAAGTAAGATGTAACGCTCCAATACCTGACCAGTTTGCACTATATAAAACTGCAGAAAAACTAAAAATAAAAAGTGTTTTGCACACTTCTGTCATTGGGCTATATGTGGGCTACATCTGGGTGATATTTGTGCTACATTTGGGCTCTTTTTTCTCTGGTGGCCATCTTGGAAGACTTATTTGTTATGAAGTTTCCTAATGTCGTCATTTACTGCAGTCTCCTCAGTAGGAAATGCTTTCAGTTTTTTACTTTGATTCCATCAAGAAGGCATTCAGATGTGTCACACATTTGCCATAAATTCAGAATGTTAGCACTCTAGTTGTTCATTAGATCACTGTAGTAAAGCTACTGCTCACCAGGGAGTTAACTGGAAGTCTACTGCTGGTATTGAAAGTGATTGTTTCAGTCTGCATGTCAGAATTTTCTAATGAAATAGAAGAGGATTTGAGATCTCACTTAAAACATGCCCTACATTTTCTTTCTGCAGCACTAACCATAATTTCTATGGCAAAATGAACCCCCTCATTTTGTTCCTTTTTAAATTAAATGTTTTAAGTGTTACCAGTTTATTCTAATCAAGTTGGCTTCAGGTGTGCCATACTTTTGTCATAAGTAAGACTGTTAGCGCTCTAGTTGTTCTTTAGAACACTCTGGGAATCTGCAGTAGAACACAAAGGCATCAACTGACAGGCTGCTCCTGTTGAAATATAACAGGAAGATATTTGAGATCTCACTTAAACCATGTCCTAATTTTTCTTTCTACAGCACTAACCATAATTTCTATGACAAAATGAACCCCTCATTTTGTTCCTTTTTAAATTAAATGTTTTAAGAGTTACCAGTTTATTCCAATCAAGATGGCTTCAGGTGTGCCATAATTTTGTCATAAGTAAGACTGTTAGCGCTCTAGTTGTTCTTTAGAACACTCTGGGAAGCTGCAGTAGAACACAAAGGCATCAACTGACAGGCTGCTCCTGTTGAAATATAACAGGAAGATATTTGAGATCACACTTGAAACATGTCCTAATTTTTCTTTCTACAGCACTAACCATAATTTCTATGACAAAATGAACCCCATCATTTTGTTCCTTTTTAAATTAAATGTTTTAAGTGTTACCAGTTTATTCCAATCAAGATGGCTTCAGGTGTGCCATACTTTTGTCATAAGTAATTCTGTTAGCACTCTAGTTGTTCTTTAGAACACTCTGGGAAGCTGCAGTAGAACACAAAGGCATCAACTGACAGGCTGCTCCTGTTGAAATATAACAGGAAGATATTTGAGATTTCACTTAAAACATGTCCTAATTTTTCTTTCTACAGCACTAACCATAATTTCTATGGCAAAATGAACCCCCTCATTTTGTTCCTTTTTAAATTAAATGTTTTAAGTGTTACCAGTTTATTCCAATCAAGATGGCTTCAAGTGTGCCATACTTTTGTCATAAGTAAGACTGTTAGCTCTCTAGTTGTTCTTTAGAACACTCTGGGAAGCTGCAGTAGAACACAAAGACATCAACTGACAGGCTGCTCCTGTTGAAATATAACAGGAAGATATTTGAGATCTCACTTAAAACATGTCCTAATTTTTCTTTCTACAGCACTAACCATAATTTCTATGACAAAATGAACCCCCTCATTTTGTTCCTTTTTAAATTAAATGTTTTAAGAGGTACCAGTTTATTCCAATCAAGATGGCTTCAGGTGTGCCATAATGTTGTCATAAGTTAGACTGTTAGCGCTCTAGTTGTTCTTTAGAACACTCTGGGAAGAAGCAGTAGAACACAAAGGCATCAACTGACAGGCTGCTCCTGTTGAAATATAACAGGAAGATATTTGAGATCACACTTGAAACATGTCCTAATTTTTCTTTCTACAGCACTAACCAAAATTTCTATGACAAAATGAACCCCATCATTTTGTTCCTTTTTAAATTAAACGTTTTAAGTGTTACCAGTTTATTCCAATCAAGATGGCTTCAGGTGTGCCATACTTTTGTCATAAGTAAGGCTGTTAGCACTCTAGTTGTTCTTTAGAACACTCTGGGAAGCTGCAGTAGAACACAAAGGAATCAACTGACAGTCTCTGCCCTTGTTGGATGTACATGTTTTACTGAGAATGTCAGACTTCATTCTCACATGACTGAGAAAGATAATGTGAATTTACAGAAAATATGCTCTCATTTTAGCTTCTGGAGCACCTTCCAAAACTGTATGGGACAAGCATGTGAAAATAGTTTTCTCTCAAACATGATTCATGATATCCCAGCAGAAGGTTTTTCACAGGGTAAAATCACCTTAGAACACACCACAATTCCTGAAATTAGTATGGTACCATCAACAAATGAATTCTAATGTAACTAAAGTCTGTTATCACCCTTTATAGTTCTCCTTTTGGTAACCCTCAAAATCTTCGATTCACTACAATGCATTTCAATGGGGTACTATAATTTATATTGGTCCCAAGATGGCTGCCAGTAATTCCAGGATGAAGTGCTGCCAGCCAATCAGATCTCACGATGACGTGTGGTTAGGCTCCGCCCAGATATATATGTGTTTTCTTTTTCAAATTTCTCAGGAACTACTGAACGGATTTACACCATTTAAGCAAAAGGCACGACTCTGAACCAAGGGCTACTTCTTTGCCAAATTTGTTGTAATTCCGTTCAGCAGTTCGGGCTGTAGCTGCGATGAAAGGTTCCTATGGAAAATTGCATGGGGAAAACACGTTTTGGGACCCCCTTTTTTCTCGGCCCCCACTTGACGAATCACTCTGCGACTTTCAGGATAGGAGCGGACCGAAGCGGGCCATAAGTTTTGAAAATTTCGTGAAGATTCGTCAACCAGCGCCAAAGTTATTTCAAATAGAATGTTGCGGATTTCCTATGGAAAATAGGTCCTAACTATAACTATCTACTGGCGACCGCCAGTAGATAATATATATATATATATATATATATATTCCTCTTTGATGGCCCTTCTCGGGGGCCGTACACGAGGCGCACACTGAGGGATTATTTTCTTCTTATTTTATTGAAGCCACACAAAAAAACACACCCGACAGACGCGTTTCGGCTACACGCCTTCGTCAATGTCGGTAGGGTAAACATTACTCTTTCTTTTTAAAATAAAATCATCGACATAGAAAGGGAAGAGCAAAAAAATATATATATATATATTCTATTTTCAAAGTTGTTGGGGCGGTTCCCAGAATGAGTGATACTTTAATAACATTAAGTTGCGGATGTTGAATCATTTGGTAATATACTTTGTTTTTCAAAGGCAAGTGATTAAAAACATATATTGCAGGTTCTATGGGACTTTCATGGTCCCAAGAAACCTTCTTTGAGGGGAGTGTTTGAGCTTTAAAATTAGCCTCTAAGATTAATAGATATCACTACACTGATGGTATAATGGTGTCCTGATATCCTTAATGCTACATTTATCCATAAAAGATACCATTTCCAGGGAAGTAAACTGAACTCCATTGTCAGTAAAGATCTACCCCGGAATTCCTTCTCTGACAAAGACACCCTGGAAAATACTGATCACATTTTTGGTTGTAGGTACATTATCACCTTTGACCTCCACCCATCTGGATAAGTGATCTATCATGACAATGAAGTACGTCATGCAGTTGGGAAGGACATGATAGGATCCTAGAAAATCTACACCCACATTCTGCCATGCTCTACCAGGGCAAATTACAGATGATTCGACTGTGCCTTCAGTTCTCAACACTTTATCACTCACTTTGCACTTCTCACTTCTTTGGACAAAACGTTCGACCTCATTACCCATTTTTGGCCACCAGAAATCCTTTCTTACTTTCCTTATGGTAGCTGTTGAGCCCAGATGACCTGAATGTGGCAGTTGAATTATACACTGACGGAAACAAAAGGGGGGTATCAATTTATCTGCACGCACTAGTTTGCCACTCTCCACTGACGATTCATCTGAAACCTTCCAACATATCTGTAGCTCATCAGACAAGTTTTTCTCCTTCGGCCAACCTGATTCAACCATCTGCAGGACTTCTTTTAATACTGTGTCATAGTTCACTGCTTTTGTCCACTCACCCTCCTTCTTACATATGCTAACATCACCAATGTGGGCAATAAAACACTCATCAGTTTCCGACTCCCATTCAGACTCACAGGGGTCTTCAATAGGCAGCCTAGAGAGACAGTCCTCTCGAGTGTTTTTCCCACCAGGTATATATTCCACAGAAAATGTAAACTCCAAGATTCTAGCAGACAGTCTAGCAAATCGAGCAGTCGTATGTTTTAATTTTGTTCCTTCTTAAGAATGTTCACTAAAGGACGATGGTCGGTTTTCAAAATGAATGGCTTCCCCCATAAGTACACTCTAAACTTTTCTATACTCCACACACACGCCAAAAGTTCCTTCTCTATAACTGAGTATTAACGTTCAGCTTGGCGCAGTGTCCTAGAAGCGAAACCCACAGTGGTTTCATGATTGCCATTTAATTGAGTTAACACTGCCCCCAGGCCATATTCACATGCATCCACAGTGACAATCGTCTTCCTGCCTTCCACAAATGATTGCAATGCAGGTGCTGAGGTTATTTTCTTTTTGACCCTCTCGAACGTGTTCTGACACAATTCGGACCAAACAAATTCCTCTCCTTTTTTTAGTAAAGCCTTGAAACATTCAGTAATACTGGCAAAATTTCTCATGAATTTTGCGTAGCACTCGCATAGACCTAAGAAAGATAACAGCTGCTTTTTATTTTGTGGAGAAGGAGCATCCCAATGCTTTTCACCAAGCTGGGTCTGGGTTTAACACCGTGCTTGGAAAATACGTGGCCCAAGTATTCAATGTCTCTTGTTTTTAATATGCATTTGTCTTTTCGTAAAGTAGCACCACTTCTTTCCAATATTTCCAACACCTCACTCAATGTTCATGTTCTGTGTTTGAAAATATCATCCTGAAAGATGACAACATGATTCATGCCATTAAACATTTCTGTCATAAGTCTCTGAAATACTGCTGCTGCAAAAGCTATGCCGAAAGGCATTCTGCAGAACTGAAATACACCATCAGGAGTTACGAAGGCCGTTAGATGATGGGAGCCGTCTGCTAACTCAACGTGATGATATGCTGCCCTTAAGTCCAATTTGCTGAACCAACTGGATTGGTCAACCTTAGGGCCCGATTCACAGAACTAATCTGAGCCAAAATCCTAAACTTACTACTTTTGGTATTCATAGAATGCACTTACTACTTTTGGTATTCACAGAATGGATTTACGACTACTAACTTTATGTCCGCACTCGGGCCGGAATTTCCGCACTTGGAGCGGAGTTTCCGCACCCAGAGCGGAATCTCCACCACCGGGCTGGAATCTCCACCTCTGGGCCGGAATCTCCACCTCCGGGCCGGAATCTCCACCTCCAGGCCGGAATCTCCGAAATTGAACCGGAACCCATTATTTCATACAGGAAATGACATGCAGGAAGTGGGAGACAGGAAATACATCACAGGAAGTTGTTGGCAGCCATTTTGTGTTCATTCTGAGTCATCCTCTCTCACAGATCAGATCCTCTGCCATCCTGTTGCTCTTTTCGACTTTATTTCCCCCAAAATGGCTGAGGGTTATGAAGAGAAAGCACCCCCTTTCAGTGAAAGGGAATTCGACATCTTAGCTGAGGGGGTGATACTAAAATATCTTCAGCTATATGGGGGGCCAGAGGACCAGCTGAGTAATGCAGCGCGGGCCAGACTATGGGCCGCCATTGGTGAGCGTTGCAGTACAGTGGGCGTTCACACCAGGAACGCGAGGGCATGCCGCAAGTGCTGGGAAGACCTAAAACGCTGGGCCCGTTACAAGGCTGAGGAGCTACTGGGCCAGTCTTCCCAGCACCATGTGCATCGTCCTCGCCTCTCACCACTGTACAGGAGGGTCCTGCGTGCAGCTCATCCGACCCTCCATGCTCAGCTCGAGGAGCATGAGCAGCAGAGACCTGGTATGTGCATTATATGCAATATGTGTCTGGAAGTATAATGTGAGTGAAGACAGAGCTGTACCATCGTGTGTCCCATGCCTCCATTCACCTATTCTGTATCTATGCAGCAGTCATCATGAAGCAAAAGGCTCACTGTAGCGCATTGACTGTACAGGGCAGAGTGCATTCTGGGAGTTGTAGTTTCATCATGACAACTGGGGAATTGAGCCCTCGCGTTCCTGGTGTGAACGCCCACTGTACTGCAGCGCTCACCAATGTCGGCCCATAGTCTGGCCCGCGCTGCATTACTCAGCTGGTTCTCTGGCCCCCATATAGCTGAGGATATTTTAGTATCACCCCCTCAGCTAAGATGTCTAATTCCCTTTCACTGAAAGGGGGTGCTTTCTCTTCATAACCCTCAGCCATTTTGGGGGAAATAAAGTCGAAAGAGCAGCAGGATGGCAGAGGATCTGATCTGTGAGAGAGGATGACTCAGAAGGAACACAAAATCGCTGCCAACAACTTCCTGTGATGTATTTCCTGTCTCCCACTTCCTGTATGTCATTTCCTGTATGAAATAATGGGTTCCGGTTCAATTTCGGAGATTCCGGCCCAGAGATGGAGATTTCGGCCCGGAGGTGTAGATTCCAGCCCGGTGGTGGAGATTCCGCTCCGGGTGCGGAAACTCCGCTCCGAGTGCGAAAATGACGGCCCGAATGCGATCGTAAAGTTAGTAGTCGTAAATCCATTCTGTGAATACCAAAAGTAGTAAGTGCATTCTGTGAATACCAAAAGTAGTAAGTTTAGGATTTTGGCTCAGATTAGTTCTGTGAATCGGGCCCTTAGTTATTAAGTCTTCAATTCTAGGCAATGTATAATTATCAACCCATATGGCCTCATTAACACTTCTCTTGTCTATGCACATTCGAAGTTCACCTGATTTTCTTCCTAGCCAAAACGATGGGAGATAACCACAGTGTTGCCTCTTTTTCTCAATGATGCCTTGTGCACACATATCTTTTAGCATCATGGAAAGGTCTTCTCTTACACTTAGAGGGATATTGCGTAGTTTGTGTTTGACTGGTGGAATGCCTTGCTTTACTTTAATAGTGTAAACAAAATCTGATATCTTCCCCAACTTGTCTTGAAATACGCTGCAAACTTTTCCGTCCCTCACATTTTTAGTGTCACTCACAGAACCCAATCTCTTTCTCTCAATAGTGATAGGTTGGTCTAGACCAGGTCTTATTGTCATACCAAATTCAGCCTGATGAATGAGACCCAGAACATTACTTCCCTTTCTAGCCACATAAACCTTGCCCTTAATAGATTCCTCAAAAAAAATGTTGGTAGCCCAAAAAAACCCAATCAAATCTACTCTACTTCCTTCAAATGCCACAGTTAAAATGTCTGGAGGGGCTAAAGTTTTATTATGCCAGGTTTTTTCGAATAACTCCTTGGAGATAATGGTAATGCGCGTATCGGTATCAACTAACAATTTGATTGTGTGACCTTCAATGGTGACATTAAGGTCCGGATCTGCAACAAATTTCCCATCATCAGTGCTTACGCTTCTTACACTCAGAAGTAGTTCTCTACTCTCTCCATAGTTGCCTTCATCGTGATCCCCCTGTGTTCATACAAAACACAACAAACATTACTTGTTTTTCATCCTCTACACACCCTTAAGAATTGTCCCACTTTTCCGCACCTCTTGCACTGTTGACCCAGGGCAGGACAGAACCTGAAAGAAGATACATGTGAAAAGGAACCACATCTAAAACAACACATTCTCTGGGATTGTTGTGCATTATTCGGTCTAACAAATAATTCTGATCTAGAACTTCCTGAAAAGTTCCTTGGTATGGGTTTAATAACCACTGCACCTGAAATCATGGACTTAGCTAGGGATTCTTCGAACAATTTTGCATCCATAGAAGAACCCTCAATACTCTTGGCTAAATCTATAGCTTTGTCTGATGATGGGTTCTTGCATGCTAGTAATCGTTCCTGTATTTTCTTTGAATGACATCTAGCTACTAGTTGATTACAAATCAACTCTGTTGTGAAAGTGTCAAACTCACCGTTGGTTGCTAAAAGTTTCAGTACTGTAACATATGTGTCTATGCTCTCATTGGGTTGTTGTGTTCTTGTAAAAAATGTATACCTATGCACTACCATGTGCTTAGTTTTGGAAATGTATTTGTCTAGTCGTGCTACCGCTGTATCAATTTCATCTAAATCTTTATCTTACGTGGGAACATGTTCAGGCAAATGATCGTACACATTTTGTCCTTCCACACCCAGGTGGTAATACATTAAACTTTTACGCCTTGCTGGTCTGAATTTTTGCCCATCAATTGCACTTAAATAAACTTTAAAGGATCGAAGCCAAAGATTCCATTCCAAAGGTGGCTCTCCAGGCTCTTGTAGAAAAGGAGCTGGAGGTTGAAGACTCTGCATATTGGCAACACAAGAAAATAAAATGCAATAAGAAGAAAAGAGAAGAATATATAAAAAACAGGTGCGATGTAGGATACTCCAAAATTATAACACCCCTCTTTTTAAAAAAAAAAACAGTGCACAAATGTGTAAATCACTGATGAAGAATTTACACAAGAAAAGGAATAATTCAAGGAAGTTCCAGAAGAGAGTGCAAAACTTGAGGAGCGTGCAAATTGCTGTGACTTGCACCTGAATCTGCTGAGCAGTAGACAAGCGTGTAAACCACATTTGAAGAGTTTACGCAAGAAGAAAAATTAATGAGATTCCAGGAAAGAGTGCAGACCACTGTAGAAAAGTTTTTTTTTTATTCCTCTTTTTAATTGTAGAGGCTGCTAGTGCAAATGGAGAACTAATCTTTATTTCAGTCCTCTCTCTTTCTCTGTACTATGGTGAAGGTCCTTCTTTTCTTTCCTTGGCTCCTCCTCGTCTGAAGCAATAAGCCGAGAGCCACTCCGTGAGTTTACTGCTTGCGGTTAATGGGCAGCTGAGGATCAGTCCAAGGATTGTGCTGTACTTTTCCTTTGTGTGTAAAACACATAGTGGACTTTGCGCGTCTCTGCTACTGGGTAGAAACGATCTGTGTCTACCTCTCGTTTCAATCTCGCGTTTCTTCATGCGCAAGAGGCCACCTCGCCTGTCTCTGTGGGGCGTTCTCTCAAGCGCGAGAAGCCGTCAGCTGGCAGCTCAAATGGCTTGTGCTATAGTTGTCGTTGCTCACGGCGCGTCGCACAGCAAAGTTTTAGAGCCGCAAATAAAAGAAAATAAAACTAAATAACTCTCACCTCAATGTCACTTCTATCAAAGCAGTGAAGTCATCTGTTGTGGTTCACCTCAATTAACGATGGATATCAGAATCTCTGTTCACAGAAGCTCTCAGATTCGGTATTCTGGCCCCCTGTTTTTTCACAAAAACTTGTTGTAGTTGGGGCTCCGGTTGCCCGCTCATCGCCAAAGTCTTGAAGAAGGTACTGACATGCTTGGGATAGTCTGAAGTCCTTTATTAGAGACCGAGACACATCTCTCATAACAGGGCCTCAGAGACAACTATTTATTTATTTAAGAGTTTTATATAGCGCTAGCAAGACTCGAAGGTATCGGAGCGCTTTACAGCATGATCACTCGTAAGATACATAAACATATTAGTATGTACAATGACTCAAGACGCATCGCATAATATCGTCGTAGAGAGCACAGTGTCACTCGTAGGGTATGTTATCACAATAGTATGTACAAGGACTTGTCGTCAAAGAGAGCACAATGACTCGTGGCGAGATTAGACTGGGGAGGGGGGATATAGGAGAGTCATGAGGAGAATGAGGTAGAGGACTTAATGTCAAAGTGTCTGTGTGCTGCTGTGGGCAGGCTTCGGTGGTTAGGTTGTACCTATCCATTTGGGAAAGATCGGTTGAGGAGGAGGTCTTTGAGCTGCCTTTTGAATAGCAAGTAGGAGGGGTTAGTCCTGATATGGACTGGTACGGAGTTCCAGATTTTGGGTGCATTTCCTGCGAAGGATTGAGATGCGGTTTTTTGCTTGCGAGTTCTCGGAGGGATAAGAAGTAGGGTGTTGGTACTCCTCAGGCTTCTTGTCTGACCGGCCTTCTGGAGTTTGGCGGCCAGGTAGGCGGGTTTCCCTGTGTGCATCGCTTTGTGCATGAGGCAGGCAGTTCTGAAATTGGCCCGCATTTCGATGGGGAGCCATTATAGCTCTCTGAGTGCAGGGGAGATGTGTTCATATTTCTTTACTCCGGTGACCATTCTGGCTGCTGCGTTCAGAGTTGATCTGAGGGGAGCTAGGTGAGATTTAGCTGATCCTGTGAGGGTTGCAATCCCGTAGTCCAGTCTGGACAGCACCAGTGCTTGAGTAGCTTTTTTGAGGTCGTTCGGAGGGATGAAGGGTTCTATTTTGTTGAGTAGTTTAAGGTTGAGGAAGGCGTTCTTTGCGGTGTTCTTGATGTGTTTGCTCATGTCTAATTTAGGGTCCAGGGTGATTCCCAGCGATTTTGCAGAGTCGGCTAAGGTGGGGTTGTAGTTGAGCGCATCAATCGCTTTTAGCCATTCTGTGATTTGGGGGTTCTTCTCATCGTTGGAGATTAGTAGGATTTCTGTCTTGTCTTGATTGAGTTTTAGGTGGTTGCGTGATAGCCAGTGTTGGACTTCTCTTAGAGTGCCGTTCAGTCTCTGAATGTCTTCAATGGAGGAGGTTTCCAGATAGATCTGGGTATCGTCTGCATAGAGGTGGAAGGGAATGTTGGATTTTTTGAGTATGGTGGTAAGGGGTTCCATGTAGATGTTGAAAAGTTGCGGGGAGAGTACTGATCCTTGAGGGACACCCCTGCTAACGGGGAGTAGGACCGACAAGAAGTTTTTGATTTTTATACTTTGGGTGAGGTTCTGTAGAAAAGAGGTGAACCACTGTAATACCATCTCTTCTGCTCCAGCCCTTTCTTGAAGTGCCTTAATGAGAAGTTTGTGGTCAACCGTGTCGAAGGCTGCCGATAGGTCCAGGAGAATGAGTAGGCAGCATTGGCCAGTATCAAGAGATTTGTGCATATCATCTATTACATTTAGTATCGCTGTCTCTGTACTGCATCCTTTTCTAAAGCCCGATTGGTGTGGGTCTAGGAGGTTGGTGCTGTCTAGGTGTTGAGTAAGTTGGAGGAGAGCACATCTTTCCATGATTTTTGCTAGGAGAGGGAGGTTGGAGACGGGTCTGAAGTAATTCAGATTGTTTGTGTCAGCGCCCGGTTTTTCCAGTTGTGGTGTGACTTGGCCGCTTTTGAGACAGTCCGGCATGACTCCCGTACTCAAGGAGCTGTTTATGATCTTGGTCCAGTGCGGGGCTAGGGAGAGTTTGAGCTTTTTGGCCAATTGGGCAGGTATGGGATCCAGGACGTGTGCTGAGGGTTTGGTGGTGGAAATCATTTTGATGACCTCTGCTTCGGAAATGGGTTTGAAAGATTTCCATAAGTTAGGGGGGTGCTTGAGTGTGGTATCATCTCTTGTCCCTGGGGGCAAATTGCTGTCTTGGGGACTGCTTTGCACGTCCAAGGAGAGTTCTATCTTGGTGAATTTGTCATTGAAGAAATTGGCAAAGTTGTCACACAGGTCTTTGGAGGCCACAACTTGAGTCGAAGGGGGCTTGGAAGTTTGTTGTCTGATGAGATTGAAGAGTTCTCTAGATCTGTTTTTAGAGTTGCCAAGGGCATTACAAAAGAAGGAAGCTTTTTCATTCTTTATGCGATTTTTGCATTTCCTTCGTACTGATTTGAGTCTAGCTCGTAGGAATGAGGACGGGTTTTTTTGCCAGAGTCTTTCTGCCGCTCTTAGTTCTCTTCTTTGGGAGTTTATGTCTGTGTTGAACCACGATCTAGATGGTATGTTCCTGACTCTTTTTAGTTTCAGGGGGGCTATTTGGTCCATAATGGAAGTCATAGTAGTGTTGTAGTGGGAGGTGAATTCTGTTGTTGAGAGCTCACCAGTGTGGTTGGGGAGGAGGGAGCTTACCCTTGCCTCCAGGTCTGCAAGGGGAATCTTACTTAGATTTCTCGCCCAGCGGGGGGGGGTCCTGCGTGCGGGGCTGGGATTGGATCCTTTGGTTCATGTGGAACAGCATGATATGGTGGTCAGACCAGTCTACAGGCAAGGTGTGGTCAATGGAGACTATGTCTGCTTGAGTGATAATGGCATCGAGGATTGAGCCTCTATTGTGGGTTTTCTCTGTGCCGTGTTGGGTGAGGTTATTGTTGCTTAGGAGGCCGTTTAAGGTTTTGATTAACGCGTTATTTTCCTCATTCCAGTGAAGATTGAGGTCGCCTACAATAATGTTGTTGGAGTCACTGAGTGAGCATTGAGTTATCAGGTCAGAGAGGTGTTCACCGAAAGAGGAGGTGTTTCCTGGCGGGTGGTATAAGAGGTGGCAGAGTAGTGATCTGTTGTCACTCATCTTAATGGTGGCAGTAAGACATTCGAAAGAGTTGTATTTGAGGGCGTCAGTTTCCATCACGGAGATGTTGCTCTTATGTATGATTGCTATACCCCCTCCTCGCTGGTTTTTTCTGTCTTTGTGTATGATTGCGAAGCCCGGGGGCACAAGCATGTCCATACTTGGGGGAGAGAACTCGTTTAACCAGGTTTCGGTGATGAACGTGATGTCTATGTCATGGGTAAGGATGGTCTCTGCCAATTCTGTTGCATGTTTGGTGGCCGACCTGCAGTTAATGAGCATGCAGTTTGTGTTGGGTCCTTCATTATTGCAATTCTTCATTAGCGGGGCCCTGGGGATATTAGTGAGGAAGGCTGGGGGTCTTGCGGCTTTGGGGGGGGTGGCCTCTTCTAAATCCGGTGATAACCTGGATCTTGGAGCTCGAGGTGACAGAAGTGGATGTGTCATACGAGGCGGCAAGATCCAGCGCTTCACTTGTGAACATTGAGGCTTTGGTTCTTTTGGGTCTCTGTTTCTGGTTCGGGAGGGGGGTTGTGGACCAGCTGAGCCGTTGGGTCTTGTGGGGCCTAGAGTGCTTAGAGTTGGTGAATGAGGGTGTCGGATGTGAGTGTTTGATGGGCTTTCGGGGTGTGGTGAGGCTCAGTAGGATTTCTGAGAGGCCCAGTATTAACGTTTCTAGCTGGCTTTCCAGCAGGGCAAGTCGCTTGGTCGTCTCTCTGGTGGAGGGGGTGGGGGCATCCCGGGAGGACGTTGTGGTTCTTGTTCTATTGGGTCTCTGTGTCTGGTTCCATATGGGGGTTGTGGTCGAGCTAGGCCGTTGAGTCTTGGAGGCCTTGCGTGATTGGTGTCGGTAACTGTGGTTGTCGGGTATGGGTATAGGCTGGGCTATTGGAGTTGGCTTTTGGTGTTGGAGTTACATACGTTATCCCTAAGGGTAGTCCTGGATCTGTGGTGTGGAGGATCTCGGCGTGGTTCAAGCTGCCATCTCTTGTGTGTCGGTGGAGGGAGAGATTTAGGAGTCAATGCCTGCGGGCTGGGTTCGCTTGTTGTTAGTTGGGAGTTGTGGTTTAGGGACGGGGGTGTTGTTCAGTAGGGGGTTGGAGAGCCTCCTCTGTGACTGGGCTCTGATTCAAATTGGAGGGGGGGAACGAGTTGGACGCTATCGTGGAGGGGTAGATGGAGGGGAGGATGTTGTTCGGAGTGGGGAGGTTGACTATGTTGGTAAAGGTCTTGTGCTTACCTTGTGCGATCTCATGGAGGGGCGGTCTATCAGGGGATAGGGAGTCGGGCGGGCGGGAGCTGTGTAAATGCGCTGGGGCATTGCGGAGCGAGGGGAAGAGGGAGTCGAAGGCTTCCAGGTTGTCATTATTGGCTTGGATCATGACTGTGCCGTTGGTATAGATGGTCACTGAGGTGTTGCCGTTCCGTTTAGTGCTGTTTGTGAGTGTGAACGTTAGTTTGCAGCTGTAAGGGGTGTTAGTTGTTTTAGATATGTTCAGATGTGTTTTAAGGATGGTGTTCCAATTAGCAGGTCTTATGGTCTGGAAAATGAGGTCAGTTTTTAACTGGCCTTTGGAGGAGCAGTGGTATATGTCCGCGAATAGAGCTTCTGGGTGCTGTCTGATCAATCTGTGTTTGAGGTTTCTTTTTGCTTTTGGTGTGAGGTTGGGGGGGAAGTGATGGAGAAGGAGTTCGAGCCGTGTGGTTTCAGTCCGTTAGGTGTGGGAGGGCGGAGGAGGGCTGAGGTGGGAGGTGACATTTTATCCTGGTTGGGAGGGTGTAAGTTTACTCAGGGCTGTGTTCAGTCTATTGGTCTATTGGCTAGGGAAATGGGTCTGGGTGACTTGTCTAGTATCCCCTCATTGGCGGTTTAGGTGTAGTTGTATGTGGTGTTGGCTACTGTGGCCAACACCACACCTGAGAACTGCCGTACATGGAATCTTAAGTCATCATAGGATTCCATGACAGCACTGCACTCTAAGCTTACATAACCACAGGATGCTCAGGCTGTATCTGGTCCACATGTCGGAATTGTAATGAACTAACTTCAGCATGTGTTGTATTTTTCTCAGTTTTAGATTGGGCACCACTTATTTTGTGGAAGTTCTTTATAGGCTCACACACACGAAGTACACAGACAGTTTGCCTTCTGCTGGTGGCCCTTGAAAGAGGGGAATAGAGGTGCAGGGACCGCAGGCATCGCCCTGCATGTGGAAGCATCACGCGTACTGCATTGTGTATAGGTTTGAGGCATCTCAAACCCTCGGTCTAGGTCCACTCTCTCCCCAATGCTCCGCTGTGCCGTCTCTTGCCTCCAGACCCCGACCTCCTCCTTGGGAGGATCGAGGCTTCTACCCGCTTCTGCGCCTGCTGCCCGCTCCAACTGGGACCAGACTGCCTCCAACCACCGTAACCTTTCTCAGCTGTTTTTTTCTTAATTTTTTCCCTGTTGTGCCACTGTTATTGTGCCCATCTGTGTCTTGCTCTAATTCCACCACTGTTTTTATTTTCTCGTGCCTGCCTGTTCCTTTTGCCTTTCGCCGCTGCTGCCCCTGCGGCCCCTCCCCCCCGGAATTCCCCCCCGGAATTTCCCCCCGGAATTCCCCTGCTCCTGCCTCCCAGCCTCTCCTCCCTCCCACCTCCCCTACTTAATGGCAGCCGCTACCCGACCGCGGCCAGCACCAGGAACCCTGGACCTCCCACTACCCATCGCTACGACACCACCAGCCTCCTCGCACTCAACCCTGGAAGACTTAGAAAATGCCACAGGCCTCGCTGAACATGACCCACGGCCAGTTCTCCTGCCTCCACTGCCGCCAGACCCTCACCGCCACCCCGGCCTCCAACACCGCTGACGCCAGCACCGGCGACACCCTAAAATGCATCCTCCTCAACGTACGCTCCGTACACAAACACGCCATGGAAATCTGGAACCTACTCGACTCTCTTTCGCCCGACATCGCCTTCTTCACAGAGACCTGGACCAACGCATCCTCCACCCCCGACATCAGCACCGCCTTCCCAGACGGATACAAGATCCAGAGGAAAGACTGCCCCAACCACCCAGGAGGGGGCCTCGCCATCGCCCACAAGATCACCCTCCGCCTCACCACCTCCAGCGAAACCTTCCCCTCCGCCGAAGACCTGCACTTCAAGATCCAGACCACCCCCAAAGCCACACTCTGAGGAACCCTCGTCTACAGACCCCCCGGCCCCCGAACACCCTTCGCCACAACCATCACTGACTTCATCGCACCCCACGCGATCACCTCAACAAACTACATACTCAACTCCACTATCCTTCGTGACAACCTCGCCAGCATCGGACTTAAACAACTCGTCAACACACCGACCCACAGAGCAGGACACACCCTCGACCCCATCTTCGCGGCAGGAAACAGCGTCCATTTCAGCCACGCAGCTGCCATGGACCGACCACCACTGCGTACACTTCGCCATCAACAAACCCAAGGCACCCAAACCAGCCCCACACCCACCATGAAGGAACTGGAGCAAGGTTACCAACGAGCAACTTAACTCCACCCTCACCCGAGACAACCACACCTGGGCACCCGATGCAAACAGTGCAAACGACGCAGCCAGAGAACTCCACACCTGGATCTCCAACTGCGCAGATGAGCTCGCCCCACTACGCAACCCCGACAGACAACACCCCAGGAAAGCCGCCTGGTTCACAACCGCTCTCCAAGAAGCCAGACGCACCTGCAGACGCCTGGAGAAGAACTGGAGAAACACCAAGACAACCGAAAACCACACCACCTACAAGGACGCCATGACGGACTACCACAACCAGATCAGAGCCACCAAAAGGAACTTCATCCACAACAAAATCCTGGCCAACTCCACCAACTCCAAGGAACTTTTCAGTGTCATTCAAGAATTCACCAACCCACGCAGCGAAGCCACAGACATCACCCCATCCCAAGACCTTTGCGACAAGCTTGGAACCTATTTCCACCTCAAGATCAAAAACCTCTACGACAACTTTATCGGCCATCCACCAGGCACCACAGACGGCCCCCGCCCCCCAGAGACACCAGCCAGCCCACCATCTCCAACTGGACACCGATCACAGCCGAAGACACCGCCTCGACCATGAAAAGCATCCACTCGGGGGCCCCCACCGATCCCTGCCCCCCTCACATCTACCACAGAGCCGTGGCCGCCATCGCACCCAAACTACAACGCACAATCAACACCACCTTCAAAACAGGCACCTTCCCAGACGACTGGAAGCGCGCAGAAGTCAGACCCCTGCTCAAGAAGCCCACAGCTGACGCCACCGACCTCAAGAACTATCGGCCCATCTCGCTCCTCCCCTTCGCAGCCAAAGTTGCAGAGAAAACAGTCAACAGGAAACTGACACGATTCATTGAAGGGAACGCCGTCCTCGACCCGTCCCAATCCGGATTCTGAAGCAACCACAGCACAGAGACCACCCTACTCGCCGCCACAGATGACATCTGCACCCTCCTGGACCAAGGCCACTCCACAGCCCTCATCCTACTCAACCTATCAGCGGCCTTCGACACCATCTCCCATCGCACACTAGTCGTCAGACTACACAACGCAGGCATACAAGGAACAGCCCTGGACTGGATCCGAGCATTCCTCACCGGAAGAAGCCAAAGTATCAGACTCCCACCCTTCCTCTCCGACCCCACGAAAATCACCTGCGGAGTCCCACAGGGTTCATCACTGAGCCCCACCCTCTTCAACATTTACATGGCCCCCCTCGCAGCCATCGTCCGACAACACGGCCTCAACATCGTATCCTACGCCGACGACACCCAGCTCATCCTCTCCCTCACCAAAGACCCCACCACTGCCAAACTCAACTTCCAGAAAGTAATGCAAGACGTCGCAGTCTGGATGACCAACAGCTGCCTGAAGCTCAACGCCGAGAAGACAGAAGTCCTCGTCCTCGGTACCACCCCTTCTGCATGGGACAGCACCTGGTGGCCGACCGCCCTCGGAAGCCCACCTACCCCCTCAGACCACGCCAAGAACATCGGCATCATACTCGACTCATCACTCTCCATGAACCGACAGGTCAATGCAGTCACCTCCAGCTGCTTCAACACCCTCCGCAAGACCGTCAAGTGGATCCCCCCTGAGTCAAGGAAGACAGTCACCCACGCACTCATCACCAGCAGACTGGACTATGGAAACGCACTCTACGCCGGTATTAACAAGTCCCTACTCCGCAAACTCCAGACAGTACAAAACACCGCCGCTAGACTCGTCCTCGGCATCCCCCGACACGAACACATCAGCCAACACCTACGAAGTCTCCACTGGCTCCCCGTGGAGAAAAGAGTCACTTTCAAAATCCTCACTCACGCCTACAAATGCCTACACAACAATGGACCCAAATACCTCAACGACAGAATCAACTTCCACATACCCAAATGAAACCTCCGATCTTCCAACCTCGCACTGGCCGAAACCCCGCGCATCCACAGAGCCAGAGCAGGCGGAAGATCCTTCTCTCACATTGCAGCCAAGACCTGGAACGAGCTACCGGCAGACATCAGACGCGCCCCCTCCCTGAACACCTTCAGGAAGTCCCTCAAGACCTGGCTCTTCGGCTAAACAGACCTGCGGACCCCCCCCCCTCAGCGCCTTGAGACCCTCACGGGTGAGTAGCGCGCTTACAATCCCCTGATTGATTGATTGATTGATTGATCTATTATCCATAGTCCAATAGCAGTGCAGCGCAGATGTGTAGGCTGGCTGGTCTCAACATTGCAACTGATGAAGTCCCTGTTATTGGGGGTAGCATTACCTGATACTCGGATGGGTATAATGGCCATCCTCAAAGAACAGAGATTACCTGGGATCTTTTCATTTGGCATACGTGTTTCCGTCCCATAGTCAGGTTCGAAGTCCACAGTAGGTGGGACTTATAACAGAGTTCAGGAAATAAAGTGCTGTCGATTTATAGTAACTCTTAAGATAAGATAAACAGGGCATCCCACCATTGTGGGAAAAAAACCACAGAAAGGATTCCAAGCACCAAATGCTTTCCCTAAATACACTGCAAAGCCTTTTGTCGGTGCATGGAAATAAAAGAGTTACTGTACTTATCTTCATGAAGGCGTCTACCTCTTCTGCCATTTACTCTCACGAGGCAAGGTGGAAGAAAGCAATCAAATACCATCTTCCCAAGAGACGTGGATACCATTCAAGAGATATACTGACTGAAAGTCAAAGAAAGAGAGTTATGACTGTCTTTGTTTACTGTCCATGTGCTTTTGGATAACGTTTTCTGAGAGGATCAAATGGCAAGTTTGTATTCTCTTCTTAAGCTTTGTAGTGTGTCAGTCAGTAAAGGAGAATTGTTTTTCTACCCCTCGTTTCCCAAATGACTAAACCTCTTGTTTTATTGCTTGGGTAATTTTATTCACTGTTAATGATAGTGATAATTCTAACAGACAGTCACAGCCTCGTAGCGTTTCACTAAGGGGTGACCTACTCGTGAACTAGGCAATGCTTTATCTCACAGCTTGGCAATTCCTAGACTGGACAAAAATAGACAGAACCAGCACAGGAATGAACCTCCCGGCTAACTGCAGAAAAGTGAATTGCCAGATTGGCTGGTTTCAGAATTGATTCCATCCAGAACGCAGGGACAATCACTCAATGTGGTGGTAGACATTCTTTCTACACAACAGCACAAACATCAACCGAAAAATATATTAATTTTTTTACTGTGGCCCAAAAAAAACACTTATGCATTTGTAGGCTTGCAGTGAAATGACATTCCTATCAATCATTGACACTCACACTCTCAAATGCATCCAATGCAGGGGAAGCAGGAGGTGAACCACACTCCCAGCCATTCCATTTGTTATCTCCATCCATAACAACGGATGCTATCTTGCTCTTTCAAACTCTTACATCCCCATTCCAAAGACTCTGAGTCAACAGTGTGTTTAGGAACACAACAGCCACTATCCGGGGATCAAGTTCCCATGGACACATAGTGGGTTTAACTGGTCGCTTTTGTTGTAGCATGACTCTGGGCCTATAAAACTGTGTGTTATCATCTACTATATTATTTCTATTTCACTAGATTTCCTTTAAACCTCTGTCTCTAGTTACCAGGTAAACCTCTTGGTCTTCTGATGGATCTTGTTCTGTGCTGAAAGGGGCTAGATATTCGGAGGATGGGCAATTATCCAATGAGGACCAGGAATAGGACAATTGCTATCATGAACGTTTCTACACCTTACAATCAGAAACCCTCAATAACGACCATAGTGATTCAAAATCAATGTATTTACCCACAAGGAAATAATGAGTCAAAATCAGCAGAATTTAGTTTAAGTTCCAAAGTTAAGTTATTCAATCATAGGTAAAGATCAACAGGATAGAAATCTTACAGCCCTAGTACTAAAATTAGTAATAGATTTAATGAAGCAATACTTATTCTTCTGAGACTCAAGGATGACATAGGGAAAAATCTTCCTCAGTCGAGGCAGATTTGGATGTCTACAGAATATGGGTTGATAGAAAATCAGTTGAGCCTCATACAAACCCTTAGGAAAGTTCATCAAGCTCCAA
Organism: Calotriton arnoldi; assembly: GCA_963921515.1. Classification (NCBI taxonomy): domain Eukaryota; kingdom Metazoa; phylum Chordata; class Amphibia; order Caudata; family Salamandridae; genus Calotriton; species Calotriton arnoldi. The sequence continues at coordinate 451,527 of CAWUFW010012755.1, forward strand.
GTGACCAGTTCCAAATCATTCAAGACGGTAATCTGACTCAGTCTGTCGCTGCAACAGCAAAGTCACAGCAGCATGATGCGAACCCTTCAGCCGAAAAGGTTAAACTGCGCTAGCACACCAGTCGGCAGCAGATCACAGTGTTATGTCACAGTTCGCTTTAGTCCTCAGATGTTTAAGCCGTCATTGCTCAGTGCTACAAAGGTGGGCAACTTCAGTTCCAAGATCTGATCAATTATACTCCACGAGTTTCCGGGGTGACACCTCTTGGCATCACCCGAAATGTCAGACCAGTCTGTCCTGTTGGTTAGTTCTAGATGGGATGAGGGTGATGTAGCAGATAAAAAGAATACATTTCCAGAAAATTAAGTAATTCAAGTTACATAGCTTCCTTAATTCATGTAAGCTTAGTAGTACGAACAACGAGATCAGTCAGTCAAGTTTATTCGATCAACAACATGATTATACACATACATAAAAACACGTCATACAATAATTCAATGATAATAAAAACATAAAACAGTGACAACATCTTTATAGTCCTGTACATCATTCAAGAGTGGTGTCATAGTATCATAGCTAAAATAAATTACTTTTAAAATTGCTTTAAAACCTAGAGTAAACATTAAAAGATACATCAGCATTAACAATTAGGCCAGGGCCGTCATTTTACACTGCAATCCCTGACTAACCTCAGTGCATACTTTCCCTATAGGTTCCAGAGTCCTGTTTCACTAAATTATTTTACCAATTTGGACCTCTGCCACCAGGCATAGAGCAGATATCTGGACAATGTAAAGACAAGCCACCTTGTCGGATCTGATCTAAATACACGTAGAGTGTCTGAGCGACGTGCGAACAACAGCAACCGGCAAGCCGGAATAATCCATGTTTTTCTCAGGGCAGCAAAGGCAGGACAGAAGAAGACAAAGTGTTCAATAGTTTCTGGGATAATACTACAGGATGGACACAAGGGAGTTACAGTAGCGTTCGCCCAACTACTTTTCATAACATTCAGTGGGAGAACCCCAATCCCAAATTTTATGTAAAGTGCTCGTGCCTGTGCGGGTTCAACATCATCCATGTAAAAATCAAACTTAAAACAACTTTTTACATTTAAGAATCTGGTGGTTAAAGTGCCAAGTGACCTAATATCAGTGCAAGAAGAATCAATAAAATTCCAGTATCTTTTTTTGATCTGGGGAACCATTTTTTTTGTAATTAACTGCGGATCATCCCACATGGTCCCCAGCCCCAATTTAAAAAAACACTCCTTAACCTTTTCAAACCAAACCAAACGCCCTGACTGTCTTTGAAGGGTTAATAGTTCTTCCATAGCATCCTTTACTGGAATCTGGGTATTACTAATCCAGAGTCTTATCCAAAACATGAGCACCTTGAGGACAGCAAAGTGGGTAATAGACCTTAGTCCGAGATCAAGGCGTAGGGGTAATAAAGGCGTATTCACTGGAAGATTAAGAATCGATCTTAAAAATTTATTTTCCCTGACCTCTAGCTGATTAAGATGCTCCAGCCCCCACAACTCCGCACCATAAAGGGCTGCTTCCAATCCTTTGGCCCGATGTATTTCTAAAATGGGAGAAATTGGGCGGAAGGCTGAACGTTTAGCTCTCCTGACTATTGCAAAGTCCACTTGCTGAAGTGTCAGCACCCTCTTCTGGATCTGGGGAGTCCATACCATATTATCGCTAATTCTAATACCCAAATAGTCAAAGACCTTGACCTGCTCTAGGAGTTGGGTACCCAACCTCACTTTCCGCTTGGTGGATTTATAGGGATTAAAAACCATAAACTTTGTTTTTGAACAGTTTATTTCAAGGCCCCGGTCTTTGCATGCTATCGCAAACTTAGTTAACACGTCCTGGATGCCCATTGGGGTTTTAGAAATGAGCAGCGTGTCATCTGCGAATAACAGAGAGGGTATAAGCTTGCCTGCTAGTTTTGGCGGGTCACCGCCCCAATCATAAATATCACTTATGAGCCCATTCATGGTAAATACGGTTGGGGCCAGCAAACAGCCCTGGCACACCCCTTTGGAAATAAGTATGTTATTGGTTAAACTGCCATCGGAGTTTCACCTGACTTTGGCATAATTATCTTGATGTAAGCGGACCAGAATTTGGAGCAGGCCATAGGGGAGTCCAAGGTCCTTAAGGGCAGCCCAGAGCCTTGTGCGATCAATGGAATCAAATGCAGTTTTAATGTCGACAAACATGACATACAGATGGCCCCTCTTGATCTTAACTTCCTTCCAGATGAGAAGGACAAATGGGAACACCTGTTCTAGGGTGCTCGTGGAGGCCCTGAAACCCGCCTGCAAATGAGAGAGTATGCTGATTTCCTCTATCCAGCTATGGAGATGGGACAGGATCACTTTACTGAAGACTTTCTGGGATACATTTATAAGGCTAATGGGTCTGTAATTCGCGGGGTCTCCTTTACCCCCTTTTTTAAATATGGGGATTATTTCGGCACCCTTACAGGTTGCGGAAATGTCCCCCCCTCTTATGATGGCATTAAAAACTGTATGTAACAAAGGGCCCCATATGTTGGGTTCAGATTTATGCAGATCACCAGGTAGTCTGTCTAGCCCTGGAGCTTTCCCTGTCTGTAGTGAGCTAATTGCATTCATAGTTTACTCTAGGGAAAAGCGGAGTACATCTACCACTGCAACCTCTGAGTTACTATCCCCAGCAAACTGTGTTGCCTCCCCCATGGGCTCACAGTCCTTTCCAGAATATAATTCCTGGAAGTACTCCTCCCAGACATGTGGTTGAATATGAAAATCATCTTCCCTAACCGGCTGGATTGCCCCTTTAGAGAGAAGGCGCCAGAATACTCTAGACGCCTCAAGTAAAATACGCCAATTCTCTATCTCCCATCTCCTTTTCGCTTTGTCCTGTATTCTCTTATATGATCTTCTTCTGCATATTATATCTTGCCTTAACCCTTTCTTTACTGTCATAAATAACTCAGTTCTAGCTTGCCTTTATTCCTCGTTGTACCATGGTGCAGTATTCCGTTTGATCATGTTTAAGCTACACTGTCTACTAAAATAGGGCTCTATACTATTAGTTAAATGCTGGAAGCCAGTCATAATGCTATAATAGTTAACATTAGGACTACCCAGTACCATAAGAGTCTGGGTCACCTCTTTGTAGATATAAGAGAGCAGCTTCCCATCAGACTTTACCTGGGGCCATTTGATTCTCCTGTTGTTATTAGTAGTAATAACAGGAACCAACGCCCGAGTGGCCTGGGGGTACAGAATAGGAAGGCCAGACAACCTCAGAAACAACGCATTATGGTCACTGTCCTCACGGTTTAGAATAATCATATCAATGACTTGTGGCCAAAGGTCAAGGTCTACCATAATATAGTCAATTCTACTTTTACATTACATGCATGCACCCCAAAAGCGAGGGTGAACGATAGTACTTGCTGTCCGACCTTAGTGCAACTTTTGAGGGCTGGTATCTGAAGACTTTTAACTCCTCTGACTTGCTCTTCTTCCTGTACTATTTCCTGTATATGATCTCCGGGCTCATATGTTGTATTAAAGTCACCGGCTACGATGAGATAATACTCTTTATGTGAAGTATCAAGGAAGTTTGAGAGCATGACATCGTTTCTGAGGGCTTGTGGCAGCTACTAAACTGGTTGTATACATTAATTCATCTGACATAGGTATTCCCTTTACTGATATCAGATCTAAGCCAAGGATCTCCTGCGAACCTATGTCTAGGCATTTGATTTTGCAAGCCAAACTAGTCTTAACCCAGATCAGCAAGCCACCAGCAGGTCTACCTGCTGTTGAGTGTCTAGCTTCGATACTAAAAGTGGTGTACCCCACCCTGTGTGTTGGTTCCGTTGCCAAAGTTTCTTGAAGCAGACAAATATGGCTGCTGTCCACTAACTTGCCCCACTCTGGGTCATTTAATTTGGACCTAATCCCCGCAACATTCCACGATATGATGTTTAATTGCTGGTCATCACTTAAGCTTCCCTGTGGCGGGTGTCCTGTTAAGGAGTTTTCTCTCGTTAAGCCCTGGGTAGGTACATGGTGAAGGTGATCAAGCGAGCCAACTGAGGAATGATTCTCTGTGCCATTTAAGATGTTATTTGTGGTATCCCCCTCAGATCGGCGAGCCAAAATCAAGTCATGGGCCATCATCGGTTCAACAAATCTTAACTTCAGTCAATCTGGGTTGTCCAGGTCTGTAAGTGCTTGGCATCTATTACTAATGTTAAGTGAGAATTGCTCCTTGCTCATCTGCAAAACCTGGGCTGCACGAGTGTTTGATGAAATGACTGGATCCGTGGAATTAAGATGTCTGTTAAAGAAGCCCAACAGCATAATGCCTATCCCAGGATCACAGCCCCACCCAGTTGATTTCCTCGTGCTTCTGAGCAAATTTCCTGCAAGGGCTGTAGATCAACAATTAACCACTATGCAGTCTCCTGGGATAGACTTGCACAAGGGACCAACCCATCTTACTCTTCCAACATACAAGATGTCGTGGTAACTAAAGTTTGTAAAAGCAGTGTTTTGGGATAGCCAATGACATACTTTATTTTTCAATTGGCTAGTGTTTTCTTTTAAATTGCCCTGGAGCAGGGGGACATTAATTAAAATCACAACATATGGACAACATTCTGGTGGGAGATCCAGATTCACCTCATTTGGAACATCATACGCATCAGCGATAGCATCTGTTGGAGAAAAAGGCTGCCTAGTTAACACGTTTCCATTTACATTGTGTGAAGAACTGAGAGCGTTAGGTCTTAGGTTATTACAATTGCGCCTACCCCCATTTATATAGTTAACTGGCTTCAGTGCGCTATCTTTGATCGGGTCTTTCTCCAAGTCATGACCTTTTTTTTGGGAGGTATCCACAGGAAAGGGCTGTGTGGATTTGCTACAGTGGTTTACTGCCCTGGTATGATCTCTTACAGATTCTTATACCCCCCCAGAAGCAGGGCGTTCAAATCCTGTGAGCCCATCTTTTCCCACCCCAGCCATTAAACAGTTAATACAATTTTTGATATTACCCACATTTGCCTCGAGTTTCCCAAGTCTGTCCAGTATTGGGGATCTTTTTTTTGCTAATACCGCTTCAAAGCCGTTTATTAAGGTCTCTATGTCTTGAGAGGATAGGACTGTGGAATCCGGCAGCAAAATAGAACCTGTTGCAGTTGTCGGAACTGGATGGATACTTTTGGGTCCCCCATATGCTAGCTCCTGGGATTTTTTCTTTGACCTGGTCTTAGCTCCCATTGAGGGCTCCAGATGTTTTAATTTTTTCTTCCTATTGACTAAAGGTCCGGACGTCGGAGAGGCTTGTTGTTGAGTAGGAGACCTCACAGGGGAGGGTAGTTCCATTATAGTTTGTGCGCTAGCAAGGTTTCCAGGTTCAGTGTTCCCAGGAACCCCACTGGGGGTTAGATCCAGATTTAAAACAGTAAGTAGTCCACCCTCCACAAACAACTGTCGTTTTGCTACTAAAATTTCCTTGTCAAGGGCTTTGGCGGCCCGTGTTAAAAAACAGTCAGGGGTAGAGTTCTAAAGGCTCTTAGATATCCCCTCCCTATCACCCATTTGCTTTTGTTTGGCCATTTTCGAAGGGTCGCAGTCACTCTAACTAAAAATAAGGACCAATAATAGCAAAATAGGATAAAATAGAAGCAACCTTACTGGACAAAGATCTGAAGGTCCTCGTAGGGCTCGTAGGGCTGGATCACAACATCAAATTTCTCAAGGTCAAAGAAGAGAGAGCCAACAGGGTGGGCCCAGCCTCCTCCGGGCTCTGATGGGTGTGGGCGGGGGCGGGGGCGGGGGCGGGCCCGCCCTTGGCCTGGGCGTTTCCACGCGCGTCCCACACTGCGGGAACTCTGAGCTGAATTTGAGCGCCTCCTGGCGCGAAACAGTGCTGGCGTCGGCCGCAGGGCACGATGGGGGATGGAGTCCCCTTCAGTGACAAGGCAGGTTGGCTGTGACGGGCTCCAGTGCTGCGGGAGCCCTGAGCTGAATTTGAGCGCCTCCTGGTGCGAAACAACGCTGGCGGCGGCTGCAGGGCACAATAGGGGATGGAGTCCCCTTCAGTGAGCAGGCAGGTTGGCTGTGACGGGCTCCCGTGCTGCGGGAGCCCTGAGCTGAATTTGAGCACCTCCTGGCGTAAAACAACGCTGGCGGCGGCCGCAGGGCATGATGGGGGATGGAGTCCCCTTCAGTGAGCAGGCAGGTTGCTTCACACTCTATAGGTATTAAAGATCGAACTGATCGCCAACCGACAAGTCTAATTTAATTCATTTCACTCCGTTCTGTGAACGCTTCAAAAACAACGTGTCGCCTTCCTTCGACGGGTTTTAGCGCTGGATAATGCATGAAAGTACAGTAAAAGGATAAAGATACCGAGAGCCCTTCGCAGGGTTGCGTTTTCATTCAGTGACATGAAGGGTCACGATTTTGACTCAAAAAAATATACTAGTTCGACTGCCAGGCTATGGGTGAGGAGCTAGATGACCGACAAAAAATGTATACAGTCGGGGTGGGGAGATGCAGAAAAAGACGATGTTTCCTGTTACAACAAAAGAGCGCTGCGTGCCAGCTAAGGCAGACGGCGCACACCTCATGTTTACCACAGCTCGCGGCGAGCGCACTTTCTTAAGTCATGTAAGCTTAGTCGTATGAACTATGAGATATTTCAGAGAGAAGAGAAAAAACGTTATGACTTGTCGATCCTCCGTTCCCAAGCAGCTGTTCTAGCATGTAACAGAAAATGTTTCAACTGTAGTTGAGCTGCACTGAGAATGTCAAAGGAAACATTGAAGAGTTTGAATACAAATGGTAACTTTGCTGAATATTCCCACAAGCTTCAGTCTACTCAATTCACAAGTTCACGTTGGAAAAGGGCAAGAAATTAGGCCTACATGAAATTCAGCTAATACACGATTCAGTTATGATGCATTATAATTCTTACATTAATAATAACCATCATTATTGATTTTATAAGTGAATGCATTAATAAACATTTCAATTAAATCATAATTAATTCATGTAGAAACAAAATTATATATAAATATATATATATTTTGTTCTGTTCTTATTTTTTGCTTGGAATGTGTTGCTGTGCACATTTAATAATTATCAAAGGATACTTTTGTTCATGTAAGTATAGGGTACTCATAAATTTTTTGAAAGTGTCAACGTTACACTTATTGGAAAAATACATATAAATCTCTTTATGTGCATTCTATTCAAAGCACACATATATAAACTGTTCACTAGAGGAAGTTTCACGATTAATAGCTTTTAACAAAATTCCGTGTATTACCTACTTTTCGTTTGTCATTTTAGGTGCACCCGTTATAACATGAAATTATAATTCATATCTTTCACATGCAAATTGATCTATTGCACATAGAATTTCTTTCTTTTAAATTAATATCACATTATCAAGTCATTAGATCTAAATCATTTAATATTTGTTAATAATCACATCTTTTGAAATTGAACATAAAACAACATTTTCTATTCTACCATGAGCATGCTTTCACGATGAAGTATCTGAATCAAGGTTGCATATAGTTTTCAAGAATATGGAGCTTAACACACGTTTGTCATCATTTGTGTAAAGGTTGTCATAATCGTTTCTTTTTGTCATAAATTTGTTAAGTGAAATATCTGCTCAATCACTTTCTTTGACATGGCTAAATCCGTGCCTACAAAGGTGACACGTAAAAAACACCCTACGAGTGGACCAGCAAATGTTAATACTCACAAATCATACCCACTTTACTGTAAGGTTTGGTGTGGGAATGATCTACCATACTCATCTATTCCAACAAACACAACCCATGCAGCACACTTTTACTGGCCATAACGGTACTGAGACACAAAGGCAAATATACATGTGGATGTTTACTCATGTGGATATTTTCTACTGCACCTAGATGTAACTCTCCACTTTTTTGCTATTCAACACTTTTTGTTAATGTTACAGCACAATAACTCCTGAAATTAAATGTGCAGTGAAGAATACATTTTCTGAAATATATTATTTTAATGTATAAATAATACTTTTCAAACACTAATAAAACAAATTACCCACCCTCACTAAAATGTCTATTTGTGTTTAATATTTACTTATATTTTGGTAAGAGTAATGTATTTAATTAATTTATTTATGTAACATTTTAAAACAAAGTTTGAAAGATGATTTTCTTTTAAGTTAAGTACATTATTTCTTTTTGAAATAATAAAATTATCAATAGTTCTGTAATCACTAGTTACATTGCTATTGTACGTACTACAACAGTTTGTGCATAAGACCAAATATGTGCAGTTCACAGCTTAGAGATGAATACTCGCACATGACATCAAAGAGCACATACAGGAAGGCGGAAGAACACAGGGCAGTGCTTTTTTTCTTTACATTTCTAAAGGTATGTATTTCCACAACACTTATAATCCTGGTGTATGATAGCCCATTGCAATGAATGGGGGTCTTTGACAAGAAGCTACTACAAAAGTGCACATGTCCGGGCACTCAAACATGCTTTACACTGGAAGGCGAGTGTTTCTCCTTCCGCACCAATCACAGATTGAAGTAGCTCAGTTGATTTATTGATGTGAGCATGCACTTAAAAATAAATCGATTTTTTATCAAGTATTCCCACAACAATAATGAGAGCTACACATGCGTTCAACCCTGTGATAGAACTATATATCTCTGGGTGCTAAGGCAACCAGGTTGTTTTTGATTTATATCAGATGTGCATGAAAAGGACAGTAATTAGTAAATGGCAGATGGGGCTAGCTGTTTGATTGCAAACTTCATAGGGCTGTATTTGCCTATTTCGGACAAGCACTCTTATTGATTCATTACTATTTATTTAAGAGTTTTACAATATACTGCTGCACAACAAGGATATCCGGACTCTCTAAACTGCACTCCGTTAGCTTAGAGTAGAATATAAAAGGGTAACATGAGCAATGAGGGCTGAACAAAATGCATCAGGAGTACCTCAAATCACTTGATGAAGGCACCTCAGTAACTGTTTGGACATTGTCTAAACCATTGTAGAGCTTTGGAGAAAAAAGGGAGAAAAGCATTAGTTGAGCTTAGGTGAGGTTTTAGATGTTTCCAGAATGTGAGTAGACCTGTTTTGGTTGTGATTTCAAAGGGCAAGGAGGTCCAAGCAAAGATTGAAGAATGAAACAAGAAGTGTTTCAGGGCAAAATATGTTGAAATGAGGTACTTCAGGTTGGTTACTGAATTCTATTTGGCCTCTCAAAAAGGGGAGCTGCTATGATAAGTATGTGCGCTTGTAGACATATTTTTGTTTAATTGATGGCACCACATAATTTAAATTTAATTCATGGTGTGATAGGAATTCAATGTTGATCACGTAGTATCAGCATGATGTGATAGAGTGTTTCAAAGTAGTGGCAAGTGTACAGTAGAAGGTAATACTGAAATGAACACCTGCTAGAATAGCATTGTGGCAAGGCCTATTAGGTTTTCAATGTTATGAGTGTGCGGCAGTAGTCTAATGTTAATGTTAAAGGTTTTGTTAAGCGCACATATACCATTCGGTGTCTTGGCGCTAGTGTTTACCATGGTGAACAGTACGAAGGCAATCAAGAGAAATTAATAAACAAGGGAACCAAAGAGCCACGTTTTTAGTTCTTTCCTAAATTTACGCAAATTAGGATGAGCTCTGAGTTGAATGGGCAGAGAATTCCACCATGTAGATGTGGAATAAGAAAAACCCCTCTCTCCTCAATGTGCTTTTTTGATTTTGTGGATAATCACCTGCATGGCTGTGCTTGATTGAAGAGTTCAAGAGGGAGCATAACATTTCAAAATGCTGTGAAGGAAAGAGGAGCCTGTCTGGTGCAATGCTTTGAGAACCTAACACAAAGCCTTAAACTTAACTCTCGCTCTGATAGGCAGCCAATACAGTTCTTTAATAGTTTGTGAGGTTGAACAAAACTTTGACAAGTTCTTCAACACTCCAGTTGCTTCATTTTGCAGGGTCTCTCTCTTGAGATCATACATATAGAGCATTACAGTAATCTAATTTGGAAATAACTAAAGTTATAACAACTGTTTTCCTCAACTCAAAGGGGAGAAAGGACAAAACTTTCCTAAGTATTCTTAGAATAAGGAAGCAGAAGGATGTAACCTGTTTGGTATGGTCATTGAAAATAAGTTTGGTATCAAACATAACACCCAGATTTCTTACTTTCTGGACTGGCATGAAAAGGGGGCCCAAATTAGGGGCCCACCAGGTAGCGTTCCAATAAGAGTTTTCCTTACCAAACAATAAAACCTTGGTTTTGTCGGAATTTTGCTTTAAGCAGTTATTCTGCATCCAATCTGCAATGCAAGCCATGCAAGTCTTGACTTGTTTGGCCACTTTTTCAGACTCTGAGGAGACTGACACCACAATTTGGATGTCATCAGCGTAGGAGAATACTGCTCACCTGCAAGCTTGATTAAGTTCAACCAGCGGTGTGATGTATGCATTAAATAAAGTTGGGCTAAGCGAAGACCCTGAGGGACCCGGCATGGAAGAGCAAAGGGGGCAGAAGTAAAACCCTTAAGAGCCACAACTTGCTCTCTATCTGACAGAAAGGATCTATTACTTTCAAGGCCGGGCCTTTAATGCCTATTCTTTCAAGACATGTCACCAAAAGAGAATGGTCAACCATATCAAATGCAGCTGACAAATCCAATAGGATCAGTACTGCATTGCCACGACTATCCACATTGGCTTTGATCTCTTCTTTGGCTGCAACTTAGGTGGATTCTGTGCACTGCTTCAGTCTGAACCTGTGCTGAGCAGGATCTATGGTGTAGAAATACACCGATAGCATGAAAAGATAAATGTCAGCTGCAGACTGTAACACTTATTGTGCCATCCACTAGTGTGACAAAGGAAAACATAGCTTGAGACCTAACAGTGTAGACTGACTGCTGCAATGTACAAAGTGAAGTACGACCTGTTAAAATTACCTTTTTAACACGTAGAAATCTCCTTTTTAATACTGTCACTGTTGCAGGCCTGGATGTCATGTTTAAATACTAATATACTAATATTATTATCTCGTAAATGGGACAAACTAGAGAAATATTTAAATCAATATTTTTCCATTTTAATGATGAAGTCCAATGTTTAATAAATATTAAGAAAAATAGCTTTTAGAAAGATACCCTTCATGTGCCTGAATTGTCAGAAAACTCATAAGCATAAGCCTCTACCAGCTCACAGCCTGTGCTGAAGCCCGGCAGTAAGTGTGAAAGAGGTGTGAAACGACTCCCAGAAGCAAACAATAGGCTGACCTGAACGGGCAGAGATGACTCCTCTGAAGTCGACAGAATATTCAGAATGGGGGCTCCAGTCACCCTCTTGACACCATTCTGTCAAATCCTACTGGACAGGTGTGTTGAGCCACGTTACACTTGGGACACACTTAAGAGGGAGGGAACAGGATAAAAGGACAGCTTTTGTGTATTCCCTGTCTGGTTGCTAAAGGGCCATGTTTCCTTCTACCAGACGTCTGTCTCTGGGTTTGTTGTGGGTACAGAGCCTGTGTAAAACTGGATTTTAGTGTTAGGTGTGGGAGAACACTGGTGACTCCCACACACCCCCAGCCCTCAGAGCCCAAGTTTAGTATGGATGAAGACTTTTGCCATCTTGAAAATGCCCTGGCACATTGCATTTTCAGCATGTTTGCAGTAATGCAAACAGGAGCTGCTGGATAAGGGGTTAAGGTTGCCCTCGGTAACTTTTACTGCATTGGTTAGGGAGTGCTCTTAAATCACCCCTACCCAGTAGCTGATGCCAAGCATAAATGTGACACCTCAAGGCACTTTCATCAGAATATCATTGGACTATGAAAGGATTAAAGGCAGACTGAGCATGCTGCACTTGGCATTTGTGACCTGTGAGAAGGAACTGTGAAGGTTGCGCCTACTTGCTTCCACTTCAAATCCAAGGAAAGAAAGATCTACCAGGATCATAATCTTGACCCCTTATTGGTTCCAAGAACATACAAAACTGAAGAGGACATTCCTGTGAAGAATCCCAGCTGACCAGTGGCAACTGGAGCTGGACTGGACTTTGCTGTTGCCTTTGCCTGACATCTTGAAAGTCTTTAAATGCTCCCATGGAGGTCCTGGGGGCCTTGGAAGTGTACTCCAATAGTTGTTTAGTCACCAAAAGAAGTTTGGGAACTTTTTAGAAACATTTGCTCCAGCGCTTCAAGGGGACTTTCTGTGAAAAGTATCCAAATGGCTGTTCCACATTGTTGGACAGAATTGCAGGTTTCTATGGCTTGGAGAAGAGTTTTTCCACAGAAAAACTAAAAAGCCTCTTTTCAGATTGGGACTTAGAAACTTTTCCAAACTTACCTGCATTCAGACCCTAGTGGGCCAATGTACTTGATGTATCCGACCCATGGCTCATTACGGTTGGCCGCAAATTGTGCCAAGGTCACAGTCTCCTACGATAATTGAGTACCATTGTCTCTTTGCAAATTATTGGTGCTATTTTCATTTAAATCTTTAAAAATTCATATCTCCAGTTTCCCTCATTGGATTTTTATCATTTTGGTGTCAATTTTCTCTATTTTCATACATTAGAGTGGAATTTGTATTGTGTTTTGTTTTTGAATTTTTAACAGTTGTGGTACTTGTAAATGCTTTACACATTTTCCTTAAGTTAAGCCTGTCTGCTCTGTTCCGTAACTATCAGGGTTGAGCTTGGCTTTATATTTCTGAAACCTTAGATTAGACCTAACAAGTTAGTGACTTTATTACTTGCGGTGGACTACAATTCCATCAACTAATAAATCAATTTCTCACAGATGGAATGGGGAGTAGTTTGGCCTTTTGTGACTTAAGCATTAAGGTGATTTCTGATATCCATAAGTGGTGTTTTTTGTGACAAGAGCGGAGGTTGAGGATATCCCCATGATTTGACATTTTTCAGTATACCTGTATGGATTTAGCACATTGATCTATGAAGACCGATGTATTTCAAACATGAAACTGAGTGACTCCAAGTATAGATTGAACATATCATAGGCTTGGATAGAGCCAATGGGACATTGTCTTTATTTGTGTGATGAAGCTCTGTATCTTCATGAATGGCATAGGTAAATAATTAAGAAGTAGAACCAACTCAAGTAATTAGCTGAGAAGCCCAAGCAAAATTATAGGGAATGTATACGTTTTGTATAGCAAATCACAGAAAATGGTAACGGTGGAATACAGGGTAGCACATCAGTTATATAGCAGTATCTTTCTAACAGAAACTAATTTTTTTCTTATACTCACGTACCAGGGTTGGTGCCACTCAAGGTAATATGATACATCCCGCTACCACAGATGTGACCACATAGAAGTACCAAGGACTCCTATGCTAACTTAAACAACACGATTTTACCTTGGCACTCTACAAAAATATATACCATTCACGTTGAATGGTGTAGCTAGTCTATATGAGTTTCTATGTAGCAATTCACAGGCAAGTAAACCAAATTAGTCAATTTGAGCAAAAGAGCATCATTTAATGTGTTGACATTATTTAATTTCTTATTGTGGTGACTTCATATTTGATAACAACATCCAAATATACAATATGAAGCAATACAGGTGTCATTCATAATTTCAGGGAGGTTCTGTTCTTATAATCTCTACGTTGTCTTTGATGGAAACAGCCGACACATGTTTCGTTACGATTAGTAACTTCTTCAAGGCTTAAAAATCCAAAAGAAACGGCAGTACAAATCTCTAGAGGATGTTCCCAAGTACAAAGGAGGCACCCATATCTTGTATGTCAATGTTTAAGGGGACACGTATGTGGCAATCCTACTTCATATGTATAGCGTAGGTTTGCAGAGTGTGCGAAATTCAACTGAAGGTCATATATGTGGTAATCCCACTTCATGTATTAGACGTAGGTTTGCAAAGTATACGAAATTCCAGGCAAGGTCTTGATAGTTCTTAGTATGGCATCAAGAGCTATAATATGCCCACCTCTTGCTAGCGCGGCGCGCTGTGTTCCTAACGTGGTGTCCCCTGTCTTGTATACGTTTTGTATGGTCAAATGTGTCTAAGGCTCCCAACAGACCAATAATATAATTAAATGTTAATCTCCTGCATCTAACATGTGACATACACCATCTAAGATTTTGAGACTGCCGTAATTCTAGATGGTCAAGCAGCAACCCAATCCTAGTCAGGACAAGGCACAAACAAACACCAAATTATCCTGTACTCAACCCCCTGGTAGCTTGGCACAGAGCAGTCAGGCTTATGTAAAGTATTTGTGCAACACTTCAAACAGTAAAACACCGCACTAAAAGCTTCCCACACCAGGCTAGAAAATTAGAGAAAAATGTAATAAATAAAACATGAGCAAAAAAAAAATGCAATCAGTAGAACGGGAGTTATGAATTTTAAAGAATATACTGAAAAATAAAGCCAAAAAGCAGAAAGTGCCATCCGCACCTATCTTGTCTCGATGGATTCGGTCAAAGTCAGAAGTTCAGACCGATCGTGATGCAGGATAGGTCGGGTACAGGCCCTGCTGAAGTTTTACCTTCTCAAGTTTTGTGCCATGAGTCCCGTTCATGTTGGAGAGGGTTGCGGAGAGCAAGGAGAGTGTTGCGGTCAGAGGTCAGCGTGTTGCGAACAGCTGTGGATGGGCAGGCTGGTGCTTTCACATTAGCAGTCCTCCATGGCTATCGATGCTTCCTGTGCGAAGAGAAGGGCTAGCGGCTGCCCACACTGAATTTTCGGTGTGAGCTGCATGGTTCCTGTGCAAACAGGCCTGTTCATGGTTGCAAAGAGCCCAAAAGCTTGATTTTAAGAGCCCAAAAGCCACACCAAGGGTCCAGGACCCAAGAGGCACTACTTGAGGGTCAGTAACTCGCTGTAGCTGCAACCAGGAGGTTGCTGGGGAGCCTTTTATGTCCCTGGGGCTCTGAGCAGGAGGCCAGCAGACTAGCCCTTGGGGTCCTTCTGAGGTCCTGGGTTCAAGATGAAGTTACAGGTCCTGTTCTTCTACCCCAGGAAAGAGGGCAGCAGGCAGCCAGTCAGCACAGCAGGGCAACAGTCCCTTCAGAGCAGCAGTGCAGATGTGGTTCAGTCCTTGGAGGTACACAGCAGTCCTTCTTCCTGGCAGAGTATCCACAGGCTCAGAAGTGTATAGAAGAGTTTGTGTCTGAGGTCCTTCTTTTATACCCTGGTGCTCTGGTTCTGGAAGGTGGGAGAAGCTTCTAGACAGTGGCTTTGAAGGCAAGGAATTTCCTGCCTCCCTTGCCCTGGCTCTAAGCTGGCTGAAATGACAATGCAGGGTCCTTAGGCCCTTTGTGTGAAGGCAGAGCACAGGCTATTCAGGAGTAAGTGGGCTGTGCTCTGCTGTGCCCCGCCCTCATTCTGCCAGCATGTGGCCCACTCAGGCACACCTAATCCCTCTATTGTGTGGATGTCTGGGAGGAGTTCACAAAGCCTACTTGTCAGCTACACCCAGTCAGGTGACTCAAGACAGGCTGCAGGCAGAAAAAGGCTAAGGAAAGAAAAATGCCTACTTTCCAAAAGTGACATTTTAAAAATGATAATAAAAAATCTGACTTTACCATAAAAGAGGGGCGATCATTGCAATTCCATTGACACCAAATATAACATAGCCACCAGCTCCCAATCGGAAATTACAGCTTATTAAATATAATAAGGAATCACCAATGTTATCCTATGGGAGGGGTAGGCCTCACAGTAGTGAAAAACAAATTTAAGATTTTATTTTACTACCAGGGCATGTAAAACTTAAAAGTACATGTCAAACCTTTAAACTCCACTGCATCCTGCCCTATGGCCTACCTATGGCCTACTTAAGGGATAACATATGCAATAAGAGGGGTTTAAATGCCAAGTCTAAATGTCAGTTTATAACTGCATTCAGGCTCCAATGGCAGGCCAGGGACATGTTTTACAGTGCTACGTAAGTAAGTGGAACAATAGGTGCTGCAGGCCCACCAGTAGCATTTAATTTACAGGCCCTGGGTATATCACGCTACAAGGGACTTACAAGTAAATTAAATATGCCAATGATGCATAAGCCAATTTAGCCATGTTTCAGGGAAGGGAGCACAAGCACTGGTTAGCAGTGGATAGTGCTCAGAGTCCCAAGGCCAACAAAAATAGGTACAGCAAAACAGAGGAGGAGAGGCAAACAGTTTGGGGGAAGAACACCCTAAGGCTGACAGGTCTAACAAATCCAAATCCATAATCTGTAACCATCATTTCGTTGTCTATGAACTTGTTCAGTAGATTTGCTATACACCAACCAATATCTGTTTTTCCCAAACAGGAGAGATATGCAGTGCTTAATTTGAGCCGGTGCTTTCCGGTGCTAAGCACCGGCACTTAATTGGTTTCCGGTGCTCGGCACCGGCAACTAATTGTCAACACCATACACAGAATAGTCTACCACATGATGGCGCTGCTCATCTAATTTAGAAATGAGCAGAACAACGGTTATTTAGGACTATAATATACATTAAAATTGCTAATTACCTGCCTCCCCAGCCATCCCTTTAGCTTTGGGGACCTGGAATAATCTGAACTGTCGCATTTACATGCGAGAGAGATGGTTAGTAGTTGTTTTTGCAGCGATGACAAGGGCGATGGGTGGTGCAAGCTGCAGTGGCCTCCCGGACAGAGCCCTGGCACTTAATATTTTACAAATTAAGCACTGGCAGTGCTTAATTTGAGCCGGTGCTTTCCGGTGCTAAGCACCAGTACTTAATTGGTTTCCGGTGCTCGGCACCGGCACCTAATTGTCAACACCATACACAGAACAGTCTACCACATGGTGGCGCTGCTCATCTAATTTAGAAATGAGCAGAACAACGGTTATTTAGGAATACAATATATATTAAAATTACTAATTACCTGCCTCCCCAGCCATTCCTTTAGCTTTGGGGACCTGGAATAATCTGAACTGTCGCATTTACATGCGAGAGAGATGGTTAGTAGTTGTTTTTGCAGCGATGACAAGGACGATGGGTGGTGCAAGCTGCAGTGGCCTCCCGGGCAGAGCCCTGGCACTTAATATTTTACAAATTAAGTACTGGAGATATGTTACTATTTCACGTGTTGATGGTAAGATCTCAATTACTATGAATAGATTAACCAAGGTAAGGCGCTTCTCTATCCAATCAAGAGATATCTCTTTGATATTTTCCTAGAAGCCTGCTTATTCAAAAGAAACCACATGGGTTTGAAAAAGGGCCCTCACCCACAAAACTTTGTGGCATGCTTCATATTTGAACCCTCATCCTATGAATGGCTCTGCATTTGAGTGGGCCCAGCTGGAGATCTGGAAGCTCCTAAATATTGGAGGGATGAGAAAGAATGATGATAAAATTATCTAGGATGTAACAAAAACGTATAATCATTTTTTGATGATCACCCTGATAAGATAAAAAATATATAGTACTGAATTAATACAGGAGGGACATTTGAGGGTGACATTGACCTTTATGTCTACATGTTACGGGCATGTTAAATTGACCTCACAGTTATGTGGGCTTCGTCAGGACCAAGATATCCCTAAACAATATACCGGGGAGCCTAATGATACTTCCATTATTTATTGGTGAAGGTTATTTCAAAACACATGCACACCTTCATGCAAACTCGCAGTTGCAGCGGGACTCATTGGCCACTCATTCATTGGCAGGCAAGGTATGTGACGCCCTGCACTCGTGTAAAACAACACACTATGGTGGATGTGAGAGTGAAAAAATGCAGGCTAGATTCTACACACATGGACAAACAGACAACACACCACATAGTTCGCTTAGTGTCCAGGTATAGATTGCTAATATAGGCAGATTTACCCCCAATCAGAGTATATGCTAGGCCCACAAGGTACATCATCACCCAGTTCCATAGTCACACACTGTGTGAGAAACACAAAGATTGAGTAAAATTCTAGTAAGTATAAACACAAATGCTGCTGCTGATCGCAGAAAATATTGCGGCCCTCAAAAACAAAGTAATGCGTGCAAGATTCCTACCCCACTTACTTCATTTATCTAGAGCTCCGGTCAGCAATACCACCTATCATGTCATCTGCGTCCCTGAATCTTACAGTGAGATGTGGAAGACTAGCTTTTAGAGTCTTCTGTTTCCTGCGGCAAAACGTTACGTCAGTTGTGAGCTGTGATGTAAGTATGCATGTGATGTTACACCACCCTGCTCAGAGCTCTAATTGTTTTCCTATTAATGTCAATAATTTAAAAAAAGACCAAATCTTCCTTCTGTGCTTTCATTATTTGAGCCTGTTGAAAATGACTAAAAAAATAGTTCACAAGCACATGAACAGCAGGTCTCCTCATATTCTACATAGTCAAACGGTGAACCAATGAGTGAAACATTTCCATATTTTCTTGTAAATTGTGCTCTATTGACAATTGGGCTTTTTGGTTGGAATGATATTCAGATGTTAAGCGGTCTCCGTTCTTTTGACATTTACTCTGTATACTTGTGGAAAATTAGACAACGTGTTTGGGCCATGGATTGTCTTGAAAAGCTATGCTCCAGTGACAATGGAACTCAGTAGAGTTTGTTCAAAGTTAAATTCTTTCTTCGATGCACCAAACTAAGATGCATTCTGGATTGTTCTCACACATAATTACTACATTGTAAGGTATCAGGTATATTGTCCCAGAGTATCCCAATGGTCAGTATCCCCTACTGTGTACCCATACACTACAAACTGGTGGGAAACTGTTGTATTTCTAGTACCACACAGGTCTCAATTTTATAGCTAAAGATATCGATCATTTAGTTAGTGCTAATACGGTATATTGTCATTCAAGCCATGGTTATGTGTTTGCAGTCTATCTGCCCAATTATGTTCCTTCTCAAATTATGTAAGGTGAATCTTGTCTTTTTGGGTAGTGGTGGAAATGTGTTCAAATACAACCCATTTCATGTCATTTACTTTGTGGCCCGAGTTTATGAAATGATTGGCCAATTTCGTGGTGTTCTTCTTTCACCCTATATTGCTCTTATGTTCACCAGTGCAACTTTTTGCTTCCAACTACTTATCCCAATATATTTCCATTCTCATAGACATGTGATCATATAAATCAAATTGGCTGTGTTGCAGTCACTTTATTTTCCAAGTGAAACTGGGTCCAAAGACAATCTCCTTGGTGGCACTGGTGGTATGTCAAGAGCTACAAGACCCACAAAGAAAATGGCCTATCACAGGTAGCAAATGCCTTAGTGTGTGAATTGCATTCTCATTATCGATGCTCCTAGGTCTTGTGTGTACCAGAATACCCTTGAGGTTTCTGTTTCTCCTACATAAGAACATGGGTTTTACAAGGTTCAGCCCCCAGAATTCACAATGCGCCAGTTTTTGTTGATTATTTTGCTAACTCTATTCAATATAGTACTATAAGTCATGACTCATATTATTATGTCTGGTTTCAGTTTTTGGTGCGATGTTAATAATGGTAAACAACGCATGCCATTACAACGCGGTCGTTACAACGACCGCGTTATAACATCGCATACAATTACAACGCAAGTCGGAACAACGACTTGCTGTAGGGGGCAGAAGGTGTTGCATTTAAAATCCAACACCTTCCCTACTGTTGCACAGACTGGAGTTGGAATAGTAAACTATACTATTCCAAAATCCAGTGCCCCCCTACAGCAAGTCGTTGTTCCGACTTACGTTGTAATGATATGCGATGTAACAAAGTGGTCATTGTAAACGCATGCAAACTAACGTGGCATATTCATTAATAATACCTCCATGTTATCATTTCTGGCTCTCATCATTGTTCTGTTGATGATGATTCATGGATATTTTTCGACACTGAGTTTTTCCCTAGGTTGTTCAACCTGGATTTTAAAGTCAGATATTCTGCTGCAATTCCGAAGCAAGTATAGGTTCTCTATGATGTCACCTGTGGAAACTGCCAAACGTTAGTAGACTATATTTGTGGTGGTTTTATGGTGGGTATTAGTAGCTAAATATTGATTATCATGGAAGAGTTTGACATCAAGAAAGACTAACTCCTAGTTACTGATAGTGTGTATAAAATTGAGATAAAGATTTTGAGTAATTATCCAAGCCATACATTTTTTAGATTCATTGATTGTGCCATGCCATATGATGAAGATGTCATCTATATACCTCTTGCCGGTATGTATCTTTGTCATAAATGAATTGCTGGTATTGAGCACACATGTTTGATTGAAATGGTGAACGTATGGTTTAGCTATACATGGGCCAAAGGTGCTCTTGATTGTCCATTGATGTTCCCTGTACTTGAGGAAACAGTGTGCCATCAAATTAAAAGTAATTGTCTAGTCTAGCACATTCAAGAATAAAATGACGGGGTGTTATCTGTCTGCATTCCTGTTCGAAGAGGATATTTTCTAGGACTTCCTAGGTTTCTGTTAGTGGAGTGCTTCTATAGAGGGCCTCTATATCCATACTAAAGAGGAGATATTCCACAGGATTAAAGGTGACGTCATTAATGGTACTAAAAAATTCCTTAGTATTCTTAAGGTAGGTAGGTGCTTTTGTACTAAAGGACGTAAAAAATGGTCACAATAAATAGAGAGTCCAGCAGAAATACAATTCCAGACACTGTTGTAAGGTCCAGTGGTAGGGTTATGTTTTTGAGGATTTTCAGGAGAATATAGAAGTAAGGGATTCTAGTCTTCATGACTTTCAGAAAGACAACTTCTTGGCTGGTGATCCAACTACACACTTTGGCTTCTTTGATAGTCCTTTCAATGTCATTCATCAGAATTTCAATGGTGTCATTGAGCAGGGAAAGCATTCAGTATGATGTTCTTGTTTGTTCATTAGAACAATTGCCCCACCCTTGTCTGCAGGTTTTATCACAAGGTCCTAATTTTATTGCAATTGCTTGATTATTTCCATTCACTTGTGTCAATCCTTTCCAATTCCTTGGTTATTGCCTGTTTAAAGGCAATATTTCCAGCAGGGGTGGCGAATGCTGGTGGTACAAAAATCAACCTTTTGTTGGTATCTGATCCATCCCGTGGTGGGGAATCCTGAAAGTATGCCTTGAGTTTTACCTTGCAAAACAACGATCCACATTGGGCATAGCTATAAAGCCAAGTCGTTTGTTTAGCACTTCTCTTTGCTTACTCGTAAGACGATGATTTGATAGGTTCACCACTAGTTCATCGTCCCGCTCATTCCTGAAATCCATGTGGTGTTCTGACCAGATGTGCGATCCCTTGTTATACTCCTCATGAGCATTTGTTGTCCGTTGTCTTCCTATTGTACTAATGTGCCCTTTTTTACATCTGTTTCTGGTTGTACCCTGGTCTTCGCTTAAGAAAGGGGATCTGTGAGGATCCCAATTTTTAGGTTGGAAATATCCTGGATGGCCAAATTGGTTATGCCAGAATGGGAATGAAGGAGGAGGCATTTAAGGAGGTAAAAAACAGTGGTGCCCTAGGGCTTCTGGGGCCAAAGGGTGGTCTTTGATTGAATCTGCTTCTTCCAGTGCCTCTGTATTGGTTTTCTTCCTCGTTACTCTAATTTTCTGAGTCCGAGGACCAGTCGTCTTTCTGTTCTTTGCTAGTTTTTTCTTTGTTAGTCTAATTCTTTGCATATTAATGTGGTGTGGTGTAAGGGTATACTGTCACATATGAGAACTTTTGTATGTCCTTCTGCAGTTTCTTTATCTTAGATTATGTAAGAAATTCTTTGTATTCAGAAAGTTTGTTATTGATCTCCTCCAGTTTTTTTCTTAAAAGGAGTAATGTTAATAAATGTTATCAATTGATTCTCACTGGTCTGTATTTTGATGTTCATTTTATCTGACAGTCTTTTTGCTGTGTTTATGATCATATTGAGCTAATTCTGGTGCAATGCCAGGCAATTAGTGACCACTATATTGGAAAGTGATGTTATCCAGAATAATCTGCTGCTCATAGTGACAATAAGGCCATTTGGTGCCAGATTTGCCCTTAAATATTAGGTCATTATGGCCCTACTAATGGCTGTTTTAATCTGTGTACACTTCTGTTCTGTAAGGGAGTTCCAACCATCCCCTTTTGTCAATGTGTATGTTATATTGAGGTCACTGAACAGAGGTGATCCTGAAAGTATCAGGTTACCCCTTTTTACAAACACATGAGGTTTCTTTTAAAAAGCAGGGCTCTATGAAAAGAACAAAAAAAAGATATTGATTAGATGGATTAGGGGCTTACCTAGATTAATCAATTTTTTGTATTGGGAAATGGTAAGACTCCATCATGCTTTCTCCTTCTCCCCCATTTTGTGTGTTGATGTAATTAAATCATGATGTGGCCAGTAATTCTGTTTTGGGGACAAAGTCCTGTTTATACCAAAAACATAATCACAATGTGTCTGCAGATGATGGATGTTTACTCTCTTGATTTATAGCAGGTGAAACGTGCTATTGGCATGTTATTATACAGAGGTGTCAAACTTGGAATAGGGCGCAAGTTGCACAACAGTTAATGTGTATACTTCCAGCTACTGCAAATTAGTGGGTGTGCTGTGTCTGATTCATTAGATGATGTGAGTGTAGCTCATGGCTCCCAGTAAGTCTAAGCATTCAATGTTCTGGCATCTCGGCAGAGACCACTTTGGCTCTTGGCTCTAAGAGAATGGGGAATAATTGCAGTGAAAAAACAACACTCATCCATCTCTAATTGGATATTTGGTCTCCACAAACCTTAAAACTCCATTAATCTAGCCCCTTAGGGACTGATTACGACTTTGGCAGTGTGGCGCCAGGCCTGGCCCGCAGCCGCACCGCCAAAGCTGTGGTCAGACTGCCCACCAGATTAGGAGTTTCCTCCTGTCTGGCGGGCTTTTTTTTTACATTCCCACAGCAGTGCCTCTAAAAACAGACACCGCAATGGGAACGCTATAAACAGTTCCTGCACGGCATGGACTGAAAAGTCCATGCCGTGCAGGAACGTGTGTGAATGCACACAGGGTGCAGAGGCACAGAGGGCCCGGTAGGGCCCGCTGTGTTTCCTCTCTGCCAGGGTTTTCATGGAAGAGGAACCACCATAAAAAACCCTGGCGGAGAGAAAACTCCTAATATGCTTGGCAGGACCGCGGAGGTCCCACCAAGCATATGGATGTCCTACACCGCCGCAACACTGCCTGGGAATGGCAGTTCCCTGGCGGCTGCAGCGGGGTTTTGGCGCTCCCACCGCCCAACTCATAATAGGGCCGTAGGGAGACCCCTGTGCTCCCACGAGTCTGGCGTTCTGTGGCCGGACTCGTAATCGGGGCCTTAGTGGCTACTCGTTTGCATAGCCAATCCTACTGATCAACTGCCTATTTCACCCAACCACTTCCATTTTCTCTCACTTCGATGTTTTGTGTAGTCCATTAAGCCTGAGCGACAAAATGAAATTGATTAATGTTTACAGTTTACAAGGCAGAACATGAGTTCATCTCTCATGTATCACTATTGATACTACGGTCACCATTTTAGCCTTGTGGCCTGGTTAGACACTCTGAGAAACGTATCTCTGATTTCTAAAATGAACGTTACAGAGGTAAAGGTCTAAATCAGAGCAAAGAGAGAACATAGAAAAATCTTTCTCTGTTACTCATACTCATCTCTATAATCCTGGTGCACGTTCAAAATATCCAGTCTCAGAACAACTCCCACACTGATTATCCTCAGTGATCCATCATTGGAAGATTTACCAGCTATTGTTAAGGTCCATGAAAAAAGGTTACAGGATGACAAGATCTGCAAGAAGCAAAAAGACGGAATAGCTTTGTTCTGCCTCCAATTTAGTCACAGGGGACAAGTTCAGAATGTGTCTCTCATCTTGGAAAATAATTACCCAATCTCTATCACAGGGAAAATCAAGTCTGCCTGAAACAATTAGACGGTGCCCTCTCAACATATGTGCCTAATAAGAAACCTCGCCAAATGCAGAACAAACTTACAAGTATCAAAGCTCACAATCTTGAGGCAACAAACTAAACAACATCTTGTGCTAGACATAAACTCTCAATATAACTCTCAGTTTGAAGGAGTTCTAGCTAAAATAAATCTATTCAATGTTGTGGTGCTAGCCTTTTCCCGAAAGAAACTAGTGGCATAGGAAACTACACTGTTAAGCCCAAAAGCTGTAAGCCCAAAGAGAGAGAATTGAAGTTGAGACCTTGGCAGACAGTGCAGGGAAGAAACAGTGCCACGATGTACAGAAGGAACAGGAAAGAGATTCTGAGTTCTAAATCAGCTGTCATTCATTTCAAAGAGGACCTCTTTCAAACCAAAGCTCACATATCTGCTTTAATGAACTGTAGTTCATGGCAAAAAAACATTTCTGGTCACAAATCTGCAACCATCTGCACAACATTAATTCAGTGATGCTTTGAGAAACAAACTGATGATATGGTTACATGATAGGATCAGATGGGGCATGACTAGGCTTTGGTAAAGTGGGGTGATCAAGTGACTAGCCTTGCTCCTTGATTATACTACTGGACTAAAATAGATAATTGGTTCTCCAGTCCTGCTTTTGACAGCATCATCATTGGTTGTGTAGGCAGCACTGTTCCTTCTTGCTTTGGAGAAGACACTATTAAGTCAATACTCCATAATCAAAAATATTCTGGATGCCGAGGTCCCATTTGGATAATTATTTCCAAAAGATATGAAGATTCTTGATGAAGTCTGAACAGCGCATACAGAATATGTGGGTGATACATCAAAAAAGCCTATAAAATGATCTTTCTGGATGGGAAGTGGTCAAAGAGTGGTTCAGGTGGATATGTTAATGTTTCAACCAAACCTCTAAAAGCTCTGCTAAAAACGTTACTGACCTCAATTAACCCTCTTGTAACCTAAACTCAGCCCGGAGGAGTCATGGTTTTCTTCATCCAACCCCATTACCTGCCACTTCTATTTCACAGAGCTTCAATTTCATTCATTCTGATAGAGACTTCTAGCAGCAGATTCCTCACCTTTTGAATATTCCCAGGTGTTAAACTGGATCTGTAAACTTGTTAGCAATATGTCTGCATGCCGGTAGGTGGCGCTTTGCTGATCCTCAGTGATGCCAGTCTGCTCCGGAAATAGAGCCAGTTTTGGGCACCTCTCCTACACGTTAGTGTCAATTCCTTTCTTTCTGGGCCACCAGGTGCAGATCTGGAACTCCCATTCATCTATTTGAGACCCTTGCCTCATCAAAATTTGTTTTACAGTGTCTAAAGGACATTTGACCTCCCAAAACGATAGGTTTTAAGGCATGTAAGGACTGTTGCAAACAAATGTCTGTGACAGATGCTGACAAAATTTGTCTGTGGTGTCTGGAGTTGAGATACAACTCTCAGACCTGCATGACTGTGCGTCAATGAACCCGAAGGCCATAAAAGACACAACCTAAGTTTCTGAGCCTTCTGCTTCCCTAAGCAGATTGAAGAGTTCCATGAGGCCATGCTCCGAATCTCCGGTTCCTTGCAAACTTCCTCTGTTGTGTATGTAGGCCCGATGGAGCTGGGAGGTCCTCTACCAGGGTTGCTGCTGGTGTGTTTGCTCTTAGCACCATCTGGACCTTTCAAGCCCATAACAGGGTCATCTCCAGCTCCACTCACAACTCCACTTCTGGTGCCACGGTTCACGTCAGTTCCTGGTGCAATACTGCTGATGCCGACTCCATCAAGGATGGAAGACAAGGCCCCAATTGTCCTCTCTGACATTGGTTTGTCCTCTATCGAAGTTGCGCCTGGACACCATTGAGGCACCTTTTCCTTCACTTGATCTGCCTTCGCAACAAGAATAGCATTCTCTGCATTCCCTGTTCAGCACAGATTTGGATTATGATTATGATACAAGTGATGAGATTGGCCAAGCTTATCATGAGCAGAATTTGTAATATGACCTGCAGGAAGCTAATGCCCTTGATTCTGCCCCGAGTCGGGACTCCTCTCACTCCCTGGCCCTGCCACCTAGGAGAGTGCTTCCTTTGCCATGATTATCGATAGGACAGCCAAAGTTTTTGATCGCCAGCTTCCCACCTTGGGGCTTAAGAACAATGTACTTACGGAGGTTCTTCACCCAGGGCAGACATCTACGGATCCACTCTTACCAGTTAACATGTCCCTGATAAACACTTTGTTGGGGAATGGGCAAAACTTGCTCTGACCCCCAGGCCAACTGCCAGATTGCATGACGCCACTGCCCTGCCCCAGGTGACCCTGCATTTTTATCTCAGCACTCCTCACCTGAAAGCTTGGTGGTGCAGGCGTCTGCGAGCAACACCAATCCCCACACCGTTCTGACTACTCTCCCTAATAGGGAGTCAAAATGGGAGGAGACGTTCTGGAAGAGATTCTGTTCATCCATCAACTTGGAGCTCAGGTCAGTGAATGCCAGCTGCATGTTAGGGCGTTAGTCTCATGCCCTTTGGGACTCAGTGGCTCAAGTCCTTCCAGGTATTCCTGATGATCTTGAACTGATCCTCGCCCAGGCAATACAGGACAGTTGTGACGCAGCCAAGTTCACTATTCATTGTGGTTCAGACACTGCTGATTCCATCTGGCGGGCCATTGGCATGTCACCATTCATCACCACATTTGGCTGCAGTCCACTGGTGTTTCAGGCGGTGTCCAGTCATTCCTTATGAACATTAAGTTCAATGGGACGTACCTGTTTAGGGACAAGGTAAAATCTGCTTTTGAGCGGTTCATGGGAAGTAGGGCTCTGGCACATCCCAGGGCTTAATTGTCCCACCTTACCAGCCCCAACAGCCCTAAAATTCCTTTTGTGGCTTTGACAGGGGTACCCCATACCATCAGCCTATCCAACCTCAGCATGGCACCTAACAGGTTTGCAGTGGCAGCTATGGTGCCCATAGCTGCCGTAGGCAAGGTCTACAGGCTCCCCAATACACTGCCCCTCTCAGACCCACCTGCCTAAACCTTTCAGCATGCCCTTAGTGGAGCCCAGCCAGAATATGTGACGTTACAACGCGTTCCATTACAACGCGCTACGTTACATCGCAGTTATTACAATGCAAGTCGTTACAACGACTTGCGCTGGAGGGTGCTGAACTTAGGAATTGTATGATTTACTATTCCAACTCCAGTCTACGAACAGTAGGGAAGGTGTTGGAATAGTAAATCTTACTATTCCTTAGTCTAGAGCGCCATCCAGCACAAGTCGTTGTAATGACTTGCCTTGTAATGACTGCGATGTAAAAGCATCGCGTTGTATCGACCGCGTTGTAAAGGTCGTTTCCCGCCCAGCCACTGTGTAGGAGGGAGTATCTGACGATTCTTGCTGGGATGGCAGGCCATAGCAACTGACAGGTGGGTCCTTCAAACTGATCGGTAGGGCTTTGCCCTACCCTTCCATTCCATACCATTGCATCTTCCACCTTCCTCTCAATGACTGATGGAGGACCAGCTTTCCATTTTGTAGCAGGAAGTGGAAGCCCTTTTGGCCAAAGGAGCTATCGAGAGGTTTCCTGGGCCAGAAGTAGCATGGGGATGCTATTCCCATTACTTTCTGGTGCCTGGAATGAAAAATTCAAAATGCTCACACTGGCCCAGGTCTTGTCTGACCTCAACCCTGGACCTTGTATAGTGGCATTGGACCTGCAGGACCCCTATTTAAGTATAACTGCCCTGAAGGCCCATCAGGCGCTACATGTGGTTTGTGGTGGGACAGGAGCATTTCCAGTTCACTGTGCTCCCCTTCAGTCTCACCAGTCCCCCATGAGTGTTCACAAAAGTGATGTGGGTGGTGGCAGTACACCTTCGGAGGTCGGGGGAGGGCAATCCTCAACTACCTTGACAACTGGCTGTTGAAGGCCTCCAGACTATGGTAAACCTCCTTTCATCTTTCGGGTTCTCTATCAATGTGCTGAAGTTGCACCTGGCTCCTTCTCTAGTGCTCCTCTTCATCTGAGCCATTCTGGACATGGTTTAGTTTTGTGCCTTTTCCCCTGGAAAGAGAGTCCAGGACATTCAGGCTATGATCCAAATCATTCAGCCTCAGTCCTGGGTTTCAGTGAGGTTGACTCTGAGGCTGCTGGGACTGATGGCCTCCTGAAGCCTGCTGGTCGAGCATTTCGGAAGAGACTGCAAAAGATCTGCAGTGTTGGTTAATGGACAGGGATTGGGTCATCAGCAGACCACTCTTCCTCCCCCTGCTAGAGCTGACAGTGTGACCAATGCATCACTTCTGGGTTGGGGTAGCCATCTGGGAGAGATGAAGATCACAGGCCTGTGGTGTCTGGTGGAATCCAGGCTCTATATCAATCTTCTGGAGCTGAGGTACATTTTGGTTAGCATTGAAAGGCTTCCTTCAATTTATCAAGGAGAGGCTGGTACAGATGGTCAAGACCATGTGGTACAGCAACAAACAGGGTGGGGCAGGTCATGGACCCTGTGCAAGGAGGTCTTGCACCTCTCGAAATGGCTGCACCACCAAGTTATCTTCCTGGTGGTGAACCACCTAGCAGAAGAATTGAATACCAGGGCAGAAGAGCTCAGCCATCGGCACCTAGCGGATCGCCAGTAGCAGTTACAGCCGGATGTGGTGCAAGGTCTCTTCCGAGAATGGGGGAACCTTGGCTCGATCTGGTAGCCAATGCCGTGACGCAGTGTCTGCACTCCTGCACATTGTAGTTTCCAAGGCGTCTCTAGCTCAGAGATGCATTCTGCCTTGAGTGCAACTTGGGACTTCTGTATGCCTTCTATTAGGAAGTGCCCGGAGTTCTCAAGAAGATCAGGACCAGGCTGGGCACAAAGAGTGTGAAATCAAGAATTGCTGGGCTTGAGCATCTGTAGTCTGATTAGGCTGCCCCTATGGGAGGACCTGCAGTCACAGCAACAGGGCAGGGTTCTGCACACAATCTCTACCTTTATGCTTGGAGATTGAACAGCGACAGCTGACCACCTTCAACCTTCCTCCAGAGGTGGTTGATGTCTTCTTGGCAGCCAGGTGTCCCTCAGCAAAAATAGTATACGCCTGTTGTTGGACAAATTTGTGGCTTGGTATGGTACTTCGCAGACAGAGCCCCTCCAGGCAAGGTTATCTGAAGTTTTGTTGTTTGTTTCGTCCTCAGCCTGGCAAGGCTTTGCTCTAGGCACAGTTAAGGGGTACCTTTTTACTCTTTTGACCTTCTTGCATTTGCCAGATCAGCCATCTTTGTTTAAGACTCCAGCTATTATGCGTTTTTTTTAAAGGTTTACAACTTTTGCTTCCCCCCTCTTTCTTTGTTATGGAACCGTGGGACCTTAACTTGGTCCTCACATTTCTGATGTGACCTCCATTTGAGCCACTTCACAGCTGTTCTTTGTGGCTTCTCGCCTTCAAGGAAGTGTTCCTCATAGCCATCACATCGGCATTGCATCTAAGTGAGTTCAAGCTCTTTGTGTCAACCCGACATACACCACCTTCTTCCAAGACAAACAAGTTCTGTGGACCCAGGCATCCTTCTTGCCTAAGGTTGGTCAAAACATCACCCTGCTGGCATTCTATGTTTCCTCTCACCCCTCTAAAGAGGCAGAGAGTCTCCATCTCTTGAACCCCAGAAGAGGCCTGAGCTTCTATATAGATCGAACCAATTGAACACCGAGTGGACAATTAACTTTTGGAGTTCTCTGAAGCGAAGAAAGAAAAAGCTGTGCAGCAAAGAACATCTCCTGCTGAATTTCAATGCATTAAGATCTGCTACACAGCCTCCAAAAGGACTGCATGCTGTTTCTACCAGGGCAAAGTTGCTGCCACTGCATTAGAATGCGGAGTCCCTTTCCTAGATATTTGCCAGGTGGCTATGCGGGCACCCTTCCATATGTTCATGAGGCACTATTGTCTGGATCGCCAAGTTCGCTGAGAGGGGCATTTTGCCCCGCTCGGACTTGCAGGACTTTTTGGTTTCAGTCCATCCACAGACCCACTTCCATATAGGTACTGCTATGGTATCTATTTAAAAAGTGAGGAATCTGCTGCTAGGAGCCTCTATTAGAAGAACAAGTTACTTTACCTTCAGGAACGCTCTTTCTGGTGGAGACTTATTACATTCTGTTACTAGGGTTAGTGGGAGAAAGAACACCTGACCACTGAGTTACTAGGTTTAGAGTCTCTTTAAACTGGTTTATTAGTGTTATTGGTAGTCCATTCTATATATGTCTTATCTTTCTGACTTCTTGATTGCAGCCTTGACTAATATTTCTTTCTCTTTAGATTTTCTTACAGGAGGACCAGATACTCTTGGTGAGAATAGAGAAGTGAAAGTTGAGTACTTTGTTCCCCTTATGTTTCCTCCATTATCTCCTAGTCTTTCTTCTGCCCTTCCCTTTCTCTCCTTTTCTGAATTAGGTTCAGTTTCCTTTGCCCACCCCTTTTCTTTATTTCTTCTCTGCTTTTATATTGGGTCTGAGGATTTTTAAATATCCTTTCTCTTATCTTATCCAGTGGTGTACATAAAGAATTAAGGAAATTTTTTAAGAAAGAACAACAAACATTTTAAAAGACTAAACTGCTTTTTAAGGACCCCTGTCCTAAACCTAGTTAACCAAAGTCACTTTTTTCAACAAATAAAAAAAATCTTTCACAGTGGTTACTTAAGGGCTAAACAACTTAGCATTCATTAACAAATGCCTTCTTCTTCCCCCTTTCCACTCTGCAATATCTCACCTGATTAAGCTATACTTCCCTGTGAGCAGGCCTTGGGCCGCATGCCTCTCTGCTCCTGCTTTTTCCTGGGTGGCACAGCGGCAGAAGGTGTCGCCTCTCTCTTCTCTCTAGAAGATCCTCACTTATCTCAAACATCTCAGCACTTCTCATGGTTGCCACCACTCGCATTGTTTCTTCTTCCTGCTCTATGCTCCTCTCCTTGACTCCTACTCCCATCTTCTTTGTCCTTCTTATATATCTTTGTCCCCACCTGGCTTCCATTTTTCTCTGTCCTCTTGTTTTCTTTCCAGTAGTAGAGATGTAAGTCCTTTCTCCATTTTCATGCTTTCTCTCTCCTTCCTAAACACTCTTTTCTCCCTTTCTAACTCCTTTTCTTTATTTATTTTCACAGATGGTGTTCAGGCCAATGCGAGCACAGCCCACCAAGGGGATTCCAGGTAAATAAATTGGTTCCTCCAGCTCCAGCCTCTCCCCATCCTGCCACAAAACTCTATCTAGCCATATATTCCTCGCCGGACCTTCCATCCTCCTCGTTCTGTGGTAGGCCAATATCCATCAATAAGATCCTAAGTCTAGGAATCTGCACACTGGTCACACCAGTTTGTTTTAGGGGCTTTGCTTCTGGGGGAGTGGAAAGTCTCAAATGCAACTCACATCAGCACCCGGAGTGGCACCTAAATTGGCTCTGTACATCATTTCCAGACCAGAACGGCATCAGTGCAGAGCCACACGGTGGCACCCACTGGCATGCAGAGGTATTGTGGGAAAGTTTCTAGATCCAATCTGATGCCTAAGGAATATTCAAATAGTGAGACATCTGCTGTTACCTACCAGAGGTAAGTAACATGTTCGCCTTGTTTTTCCCTTTTCCTTATATACTTATATTTTCATGCAAATGTTATGTTTTGTCCGAATGCTAATGCAATCATGGATATAGAATGTTGATCTGGGTGGTAATGGAAAGTATCAGGGTTTCTCGAGGAAGTGCTAAATCTGGAGGTGATATGGGCCAGATGTATCAAGCCTTTTCCTGTTCGCAAACGGGCCGATTCTCAGAATCGGCCAGTTTGCGAATGGGAAAAAGCCTTTTGGGATGTATCATCCCAAAAGGCATTCCCAAATTAGGTAATCGCAATTTTTGCGATTACCTATTTTGCGAATGCATTTAGGGAATCGCAATTTGCGATAACTTAAATGCAATGCAGGAAGCAAGAAAAAATTGCGACCTGGCTTTCAGGAATCGCAAATTACCACCAACTTCTAGTTGGTGGTAATTTGCAAATTCCTTTAAAAATGCACTTTTTAGCATTTCCCTAAGTGGCATGTGGCGCAAATACATGCCCTTAGGGCATGTATGTGCGCCACATGTGCACACATGCATATTTCAGGGGTGCAACAGGGTGTCCTTTTGGCACCCTTGCACCCTTGAAATTGCATGCAAAATTTGCGAGTACCTATTTGGTACTCGCAAATTGCGAATTCAATCCTATTAATTCCTATGGGCCTCTAGGCCCATAGGAATGAATGGGAAGGCATTCCTTAATAGCGAATCGCAATTTGCGATTCGCTATTAAGGAATATGTAGGATTCGCAATTTATTTTGCAAATCTTACATACATTGCATTTTGCGATTCTTAAATAGCGAATCGGTAAAATGTTCTATTTAAGAATCGCAAAAGCAATTCTTGATACATCTGGCCCTATATCCCATATCTTTTTACATTGCCTCTTTTACTGTGTCCTATCGTTACTTCATCCATCCACCCATAACACTTTAATTACCTTTACTTTGCCCCTTTATTCATGCTACCTTGACTTTGTCCCCTGTCCCTGACACTAGTCAGGACCATTAAGCTAACTATTTTAGTAGTCTTAATTTCATATAATTGGATTACATTTCATCAATACTGATGCTTATCATAATTTTGACTACGTTATTTTTTTAGTTGATTAAAAAAGTGAGTTACCTTATTCTAATACTAAAATCAGCACAGCCCTAAATGAAATTAAACAATTTTCTTTATATACTTTGTTAATATGAAGAATAACTCTAACACTGTTTTATTTAAGCTAATTAAATTACATTAAAAAATACAAATGTGTTGCAGTCATAATTCTAACTTAAACCTTATAGTTGAGTACATTTTATTATTTAAATCAAATTAAATTCACTTAGATTGTACTTAATTAATTTAAACCCGTACCATACATTCATTTCAATTAAAGTTACTCATTGTAAGCCAAATGCCCTTAACTAACCATTAATTCATGGAAATGAAATACATATTCTGTTAACTACAATGATACTAACCCAAACCCTTGGGTTAGTATCAACTACATTAGTACTAAATCAGCCCCTAAACTAAATCTAACGTAAGCAGGAAAAAACATAAATAATTTACAAATAATTTTGATATATTTTTGCGATGAGATATACTTAGCTTAAACATTATCTTCCTGATGCTTTGGGTGATGTTATGGCATGACCCAATAAATGCAGATAAAGTGGATGTGTTGTTGAAGTAATCACATAGAATTAAAAGTTAAACTATGTGAAGGGGGCATAGTAAATATTGGACATGTTGAAAGAGGTATTCAGGATATTACCACTCTGATACATTTCTCTCTGAGTTCAGTGCGTGCTCCAGAAATGGGAACATTTCCTCTAACAACACAAATTAAAATGGTACCCTTTTTGTCTGTTTTTCTACATTACTTTCAGCCTCATATTTAGTTAACCTTCCAAACTCCTATGTAGAACCTTGTTTATGTCCTTTTCTTTGAATGTACCCACCTATTGTCGAATTCCTTATCCATTGAAACTCAGCCTTCCCCAACTTTGACTTGTTGTCAACCAACCTAGCTTGAAAAGTCACCTGTTATTGTTATATTTTCCAGAATGAATTCCACTGACAAGCTTCGCTGCAACTGTTAATTTGATGTACGTTTAATTATTAAATAAATCACTCATATGCTTATTTATTATGATACTGCTAAAAACTAATATGTAACCCAATTTGACAAAAGAGGCTTTCTATAAAATAATAAATCCACAGACTCCATCAACAGTTTTCAATCATCAAAATTTCTCCTGGGACCTAACACTATTTCTCACTTCTGACAACTGCTGACAAGTACTAGTTTTCCCACAAATTTGGCTCATTACATGTGGCTTATTTATAATCAAAGTAAATGTAATGCCAAATCCCACTGGAATTTTCATTACTGGGCACCCTAGTAATTTGAGTCATTGGGGGAGTAATTTGGGGTAACTTGAGGAGGGATAAAAATAAGGATTATACATTTGTGGGAAATAACATGCAACAGCTGGACTTACTGTGTTGGCTCACATGCTTTTCAGTAGTATTCCACCTGGAGATTTTGCCAGCTAGCAGCAGTTAAAACCTCTGGGTGCAATACCTTCAGCAGCAGAACAAGGATCACAAATCACCACCCCTGCCCAGAATGAATATTGTAGACTCAGAGAGTTTTGATATCACTCTTTTCAGAGCAATTTGTTAGTGAGATTCAGTCAAACGTGTACAATATGATCAGACCTTACATATAGCTTCAAGGATCTTTTTGGAGACTTGACCTCTCTTGGGGTAAGAGTAGATGACAATGAGAAAACTGCTAATGAAAGATCAGAGAATAAACAACACATGTGGAGGATCAACCAGTCATTGCAAAAGCTAAACGAGAAGCTTCAACTAAAACAAAGATCTGGAAGAACAGCTTATGTGTTAGAGGCCTTCCAAGAGGGGTCCAGGGTGAAGAGAGACAAAGCTTTGTGTGTGACATTCTGCATTCAATTTAAGATAGGTGCAATGACCCTTCAGTGAGGCTGGCCAGCACTCAGAAAGTGGGCCTTGGTGGGCAGAAAAGGACTAGTTGATGTTCTTAGTTGATGGTCTTGTCCACAGTTAAGGAAGACATACTGTTGAAGGGCTCCAAAATTCCGCTCCTACAAGATTTGGTAAGCTTCATGCTATGGAGGTGGAGCAAGGTTAAGCATGTTACTGATTTCTAAACTCACAGAACATCCCCTACTAATGAGTGTATCATTTTTGTACAATATTTCAATAGAAGGAAAAGAAAATAATTTTCAAACACCGAATATGCAGAATATTGCTGGAATTGAAAGACACTGAACTTTCCGGCTATGACTTAGACCCTCTGTATCAAGGGCGTGACCA
The DNA here is from genome assembly GCA_963921515.1 of Calotriton arnoldi. Taxonomy (NCBI): domain Eukaryota; kingdom Metazoa; phylum Chordata; class Amphibia; order Caudata; family Salamandridae; genus Calotriton; species Calotriton arnoldi. The sequence goes on from CAWUFW010012755.1 coordinate 486,483, forward strand.
ACAGAAGCCGCTATGGCAATGAGATAAGTATCAGAGTAGGAGAAAAACTTCGCAAAAGACCATAGCGGTAGAGAAAGGGGGGAGTGCAGCTGCATAGGAAGGAAGTCACAAGTGCAATGGGCACCTAACAGAATGCATATGACTTGGCTTTAGAGTCTGCTGAAGGAATCACTGGAGTGATCAGATATGGTTGGTTCCTGGAATACAATGGGGGAAAAGGTTGTGGGTCTCAGAAGTTGGGGCAAGTTTTGTCCAGGATTTTGTTCTTTAGTAGGTGTCAGATCCTTTGATGATATTTTCTATCATATGGATCTCTGCTTTCCTATCTTTCTCATGTTGAATGCTGCTCTTAAGTGTTATGGTTGAGGGGTACAGATGGACTGTTTCAAGGAAGAGTCAATATTTGTTATTATGGTTGGTCATCTGGATCTTTTACTGATAATTTGATTTTATTGTTGATTACACATTACCTTTTGTTGAAATTTGTCAGTGTTAACACAAAAAAGTTGAACACTCCAGCTAAACACTTAGGGCCTCATTACGATGTCGGTCGGAAAGCATTCCGACTGACTCGGCCTCGGAAAGGTTTCCGACCGAATCAAATTCGGGGAGTCTGACCGACTGATTACGATGATTCCGAACACTGTTTGGCTGGACTCCCATTGACTTCAATGGGAGCCTGTGTTCCGACCGACTACACAGTCTTCCATTGAAGAAAGGGGTGGTTGCGGAAAACCTTGCACCCTGTGGCGGACACCCCATGGTGCCAGCCACACTGTGGATGCTTTCAAAGAGGGGACCCATGGGTACCCCCACTGGCCCCAACCCGAGGCCTCTGGGTGAAGGGGGGCATGCTACGGACCGCAAAAGTCAGATTCTAACAGCCGATCAATGTCGGGCAAACCGATTCAGAAAGGCTGTCTGAATCTGACATCGTAATCGCTCGGTCAGAAATGAGGTTCATAGAGCTGTACGAGTCGGCTCCTACTGACTCGGTTTCTCCAAATGTTGGTTGGAACCGAGTCGGAAGGACCGAACGGTTACCTAACATCGTAATCTGTCGGTCGGAAATGTTACCGAGTTGGTAGGAAACGCGGGTTCCGAATCGGATTCAGACAAACGGAATGCCGTTCGGAGCCTTTCCGACCGACATCGTAATCGGCCCTTTAGTAGTGATAAATACCTTGTGTAAATCAAAGGGAAAAGTCTGTCTCACCAAAGAAACACATTTACTGGAAAAAGCCTTGTTTCGCCTTGAAATAGAATGTTTTTTACAGCAGTATTGTTCATCTAGACACATTAGAATGGATGGGGCGGCATTACTTTTATCTAGATATTCCTTTTGCAAGGTCATGAGGGTGGAGGTGGGTGACGTGACAAAATAACTGATGCTGAGCATTAGTCTAGGTACATTTACAGTAGCAAATAAATATGTTCCCACTACAAGTCAGGAGAGATTTCTTAAAAGTGCTATTATAGGTGTCCCTCAGGTGGCAGAGGGTGATATTATTATTGGATGGGACTTTAACACAGCCATGGGGAGCATTAAGTATAGGTTCTCCATGAGGTTGGCCTGACAGAATTGCTTTCGCTGTAAGGGCTGGACTGCCTAAGGTTCGTGGGCCTCATTGACATGTATCACATGCAGCAGTCTGGTCTCTCTGATGTTAACTTCTTTTAAACTGCTCATCACACATATGGTACTCTAGATCACTTTCCTGTGACTATCATTATGATGTGTAAGTCAAGCAACGCAGACATTAGTCATACAACTTTATCGAGTCATGCTCCTATTTCTCTGACATTCTCCATTGCTACAAAACCTCAACCTGTTAGAAGACAAAGGTAAAGGGGTAGCCTGATAGCATAATAAAGTGACTAACAAATAAAGTTCTAGACTGTATTTGTGGCTTTGTAGCTGCGAATGACAAGGGAGATGTGGAGGACGGCATCCTGTGGGACATGCTAAAAGCATTGGCTAGAGGATGCCTGATTTAAGCTTTATTTAGAATAAATAAAGTAAGGTTATATGTGAGAGGGCCGTTAGAATCCCAGTAGAGGGAATTGTAAGAGTTACTACATAAGAGGATAGACTCCACAAAGATGAGACTTAAGCTTACAGCAGTTAGATCATGGGTCAAGGCCTTGGATGCAGGCAAGGCAAAAAATGCTTTGCTTAGGCTGAAACAGAGTTTCTAAAGTGGAAAAAAAGCAATTAAACAAAAGACAGGGTAGCTGCTGTGAAAGACTGATGGGAGATGGAGACATGGCAATCCCGATATAGCTGTAGGCTTTGGTGACTTTTATTCCAGTATATGTATCTGGTTCAGTACACATCACAAACCCATATTGACGCCTAATTGGAAAATATAATCAGCTAATCACCGTTGCTCTTACTGCGCCATGTGTCTTTTATATGCTTGTTTTCAATAAACAGATGTAAAACGAAAATATAATCAGAATAGGAAGTAGAACCAAGTGAGGCAAATGGATTTACAGGTTATCCACACTAAATTCTGGCAACTCCCTGGGACGGCTTCACACCATTATCTTATAAGACAATTTGTGAGATTCCAGACTCCATCCTGACTTGGCTCTTTAATTAATTCCCAGATTTAGGAAGTCACTCCTGCACTGTAAGAAGCCATGTATATAGTCATCCGGAAGTCAGGCAAGGGCTACACCATTTGCAGTTCCCACAGGCCTATCGCCTTGTAAAAATGCAGGTGCAAATCTTTATACTGGGGTAATGGCAGCGAGGCTTGGAATGGGCCTTCTTAGATTTGTGGATGTAGATATACCTGGTTTCATTGCAGGGAAAAGCTCCTGCAATAACATGAAGATTTTCATGTCATAGAGAACATACATTGAACAAAGAAGAACTCACAATTGATCTTGCTCGATGCTGACAAAGCCTTCAACAAGGGCAGGGCCGGACTGGCAACCGAAACCGGCCCTGGCAAACTGCTCGGCTGGGCCCCCCTGGGGTGAGGGGTGGGTGCAGCCGAGCAGTTTGCGAGCGCCGGTTTCAGCCGATTTTGTTACAGGGGGCCGATATTGCTGACCCCGGTAACAAAAACGGCCCCCCAGGGGCCCAAAACCACCCACCCTAGCAGCCCACCGGGAAAACGCCCGGTGCCCGCTACGGCCAGTCCGGCCCTGAACAAGGGCAACCAGTGATTTATTCGCACAACCTTTGAAGCATTTGACTTTGGGTCCAGATTTTGAGGCCTACTGCCACCATTAGAGAAAATAGGGAATACTGTTGTTATTCATTATTTATAGATGGACCAGACAGGATTACTCCCTTTCCATTTTACTATACACCTTTACAATTGAATATATGACTGGAAGACTGTGTGTTTATAAGAACATTAACAGGTTCTGTATATTGAGAGAGTTGTTCAACAGGAATAATTATGAAGATGACGTGTTAGTCTCAGTGACTTACATCACTTCCTCATAATCCCCACTTTAATGAAGGAACAGGAAGAGTATGGAAGAGTATTGGGGTTTAAGGTTAACCTAAAAAATCTCAGGTCCTCAATAATTCTGTCCTCTATGACAGGTATCTGTACTGTAGAGTTGATTTCCCTCAATTTTTGCAATTGAGTCAATAATCTATTTGGGGGCTCAGATTACCCTTTCTGTTGAACAAATAGAGATTACAATTACAAACTGTCCCTGTGGACCAAGCTTAATGGTTTGCACATGCAAGGCCCTTCAAGGTTTAGTAGGATGACAGCCATCAAAAAGACGATAAGGGCTAGACTTCTTAAACTTTTCCAAAGCCTGTTGCTGCTTTTCACGACAACCTTTCTTGGAACCTGCAAAAGACAATAGAAGTCTTTATATGTGCAAGGGAGAAACCAGCCATGAAGCGGATGTTTGAGACTTCCCCGCTTGGTGAGGTATGACCAAGTATTCCAACTGTTCTTATAGTGGAAGGGAAGAGATTGACGTCCAAGAAGCAGTAGTGCTTCTTCATTCAATTTATTACAGGAAAACATACCTGGAAACCCATTGGCAAGAGGGAAATGTTGCCAATAGGCATTCATTTTCACCCATAACTAGAGCCACATTGGGAGTGTGGGACAAAGTGGTCAGCATGTCTACATTATCATCAACCATTCATACCAATATGTGGAAACCCTGACTTTGCACCTACAATGGGCAAAAACACCTTTGTGATTTGGAAGTGTTAAAATGATGCACTATGATATTATAAGAGATCTTTCAAGGAGAAAGGTAACAAGTGTTTAACACTGTTAAGAGTATAAATGGCTTACCTGAGGCACAGTAATATCATTACTATCAAGGCCATCATTGAGTCTTACAACTGTCTATTAGGTCTCACGCATGATAACATTTAACCTAAACAAGCTGAAATAAAAAGCCCAAAACATTGTGAAGAACTGTCGAACTGTCAGTGGAAACTCTAGCTAACTCACTTGTGTGCTTGATAAGGGCATTGAAGCAGGGAGAAGAGTGACTAATAAATTCCTTTACCTATAAAACTAAGAGGGCCAACGCTCTAGCTCGGATGAGCAGGACCCCATGTTGGCCAAAGGCTGGAATAAGGCCAATTAAGAAAGATTAAAAATGAAAGCTCTAAATTTTTAGACATAATCTGACCAATACTGGCCCTAGACATGAATTTGCAGCCCTACAGAAAAAAGATATGGGAGGCATGAAGAGATGAAAATGAGAAAATTTGGGCAAGCGTATTCCATGCAATTAAGTCCAGGAATGTAAAATAATTCTGGATCATTGTAAACAAGCATGAAAAGGGGTGCCTTGCAGCAGCAACACAAGCATCACAGAGAGCGAATGGTTGACTTTTTAACTGATGCCCAAAGAGGGCATAACAAAGAACAAAGGGCCCACTTTTCAATGCAAAAAAATACGACAGTGAAAGTCCCAGCATCCCAGTGTGTGAATGCCACAGTTTACACAAGAATGCAACTGATTGATATCATTAAAAAGGGTCGGTGCAATGGTGCTGCGGGCGCTAAAGGCTTACCACAGCAATTATATAAATCTAACCATGAATTCTGGGAAGCTGTTTTAATCAATATAAATAATCACTGCATCACTGGTTGTATGACAGAACCATGCATGCCTAAACCACGTGTGCCTTAACAACGCAGTCTGAACAACCGCTGTGTCATTACCATCCATTCCTTTAGCACGCAAATGATTACAAAGACTTGCTTTAGGAAAGCGCTGGACTTTGAAATAATATAATTTACTATTCCAACTCCAGTCTGTGTATCAGTAGGGAAGGTGTTGGACTTAAAATCCAACACCGGTCCAACCCCATGTTCCCTAAAGCAAGTCCTTGTAACGACCTGCATGCTAAAGGAAAGTGTGGTAAAGACACAGGGGCCGATTCCGATCTCGGCCGGTAGGGCTCCGAATCGTATTCGGCTTTACCGGATCCGATTCGGAGCCCTATTTCCCGACCGAATCGTACGTGCATCCGGGCGAGCGAGTACGATGCGTGCGCTCGTGAAATCTCCGACCGACTAGTTCGCAGGACCCGACCGCTCCGACCGACTCGCACGGGGACGACTCGCACCGCGCAATGGAGACGTTCCCCGGCCGGGTAAGTACGATGCGCATCGCGACCGCTCCGACCGACTCACGCAGTCCGGCTCCAAGGAGCTGTCGGAGCCGCACTTTGGGGGTCCGAGTCGGACCCCCCTGGAAGCGTAGGCACGCGAGTTGCACACAGGGGGGACCCATGGGTCCCCCCTACACGTGCATGCACGGTGCGACCCGCATCGACGTGAACACGCTGTAGGTGGCGCCCTTGTTCGCGTCATGCCCATTGAGTCATTGGGAGCCCGTGTACGCGTCGTACGACTGGCTCCCATTGACTTCAATGGGAGTCCGACCGAATCGAGTCCGATAGCATACATGCGCATCGTACTCGTTCGGTCGGACTGCTTGGGTCCGATTCGGTCGGAATTCTCTCCGAGTCCGGCTCGGTCGGAGAGATTTCCGACCCGAATCGGAATCGGCCCCACAGTCTTTGTTCAGACCGCAATGTAAAGGCACTGCGTTAGTTCAGGCTGCGTTGTAAGTGATGTTTCCCCCACCCAACAGATCCCCAATTCTTGGAAGGAAGCAATAATCCACCCTTCTTATAAGAGGGACAAAACCTCTAATCTGGCTAACTACAATTACATTTTTGTTCTTGACAACAAAGCAAATATTGTGCTGGCCTGTTATTAAAGACATAGAGACTTGGGCAAATGAGCAGCCGATAGTCCTACCACACCAAACAGGCTCTAGAGAAGGAATTGGAACCTCAGCAAACCTTCTCTCCCTGGTAACCTTACTGGCAGAGCGTTTATAAGCAAATCCATGTTGTACCTTTGCTTTGTGGATTTGAAAGCAGCCTTTGATTCCATCTTCAAGAACATCTTATGGTGGAAACTAGTGGTGAGAGGCATTCCACCAACTTTGTTGAAGAGCATTATAACATGATACTCCAAACAGCTGCTCCAAGTTAAAATCAGGGACTTTATCACACTTACTCTCAGAATTAACACTACCTGGATTAAAACAGGGTTGTGTACAAGCCCCTTTACTTTATAATATCTTTTTAGCCAATCTTTCTTCGGATCTGGAGATGATACCCTCCTGCTATCGAAGCCCAAGATAGGCCTACATTGCCTGCTAAAAAACTGCTACAGTGTTGGTTAGGAGGTTTGCCAATTCTAGATTGTAGTCTGAAAGGAATCACCCTCCACTAATTGCAGGCTGTGCAATACATACAAGGAATCCATCATAAACATAGTCTGCATCTGTCCAGCATTGCTAAATGAGAGTTGCGCCTTGCTATAACATCAGTTCAACTGGTTAGGCCTTGGTTCTTCTAGTCCGGCAGTGATGGCATGCCTTCAAGCGACACATCTTCCTTTCGCAGCGCGCTTTGTGAAATTTATGAGCATTGCAGGAAAGGATCTGAGGGCGGCAACTGCTGAAATTAATTGTTAAACACTGGAGAGGGCCTATAACTGGCTTGGGGACAATACCAGCCTCTTACGTCCTGAGGCCAAGCACATTAAGAACAGTACTGTTGCACTTCAAGTAATTATGCGAAACCACGGGCCTGTCAAAAATTGCACTATGAGTCTTATTTTCACTGGCTTGCCAGTTTTCTGCACTTTCAATCAGTTAGTTCGGCTGCGTGTTCTATTGTACTTTAACTGGTGTAATAATTGTTTTAATGAGAACGTTTTACTGCTTCTCTTTCTATTCATATTGTTTTACCTACGATTTTAATGAACTAAAGCATGAATAAATAAACAAAACTGAACTGTTAGGTCTCACACACCACTATCCTTATGAAATTTGAGAACTGGTTGCTAAATAAAGTAGGAGATAAAAATCTCACTTCAGAAATATATAGTCCTCTTGCATAGTCCCATGTGAACAGAATAAATCCCTAAAACAGAAATTCTGAGAGGCAGATGAAGGGTGACTGGTCACAAAAACTGAATGGGAAGACATATTTATTAGGATGCGCGCTACTGTTAGGAGCACCACGGGAAAGGAAGCAATGGACAAAATGACCCTACATTGGTATTATACACCTATTAAAGTACATAATTGTGAGACATAGAAATATGATAAGTGCTGGTGTGGCTGTGGGAATGTGGGTTCTCTAGTTTAACTCTTCAGGCATTGCCTGAAACTTGCTGGGAACAGGTCATAGATGCAATTGACAATATCTCCAGATGTCCAGTACACACATTTAGGATTATCCAACAGGCCAGTGGTCCCCAAACTTTTCAGAACCACGACCCAATTTTTGGGATGACAAACGTTTGCCACCTTTCTAGCTTTAACGGACATGTGGTGGGGTGATTTTATTTTTAATATAATAGAAGACTTTCAAAATGCTGTGAATTACCAAAGTAACATACTCTTTACAATTTTGTACATTCCTCTCTAACAACAAGTGTTTGTAAATGGCATGACCTTGACCACGCCTTTTGCTACGTATTTATCGGACTGTGGCCAAAATATAGATCTGCCCATAAAAGTAGTAGATAGTGAACTGCACTGGAGCTTGGCACTTTTCAGAGTGGAGTGTCATCCTGTGGCATCTCTTCACTAAAATCACAAGCCGTCTAAAAAATCTTGATGTTGATACTAATGATTTTAGCATCTTTTGTAATTTTTAATTGTATGTGTTGATTGCAATTTTTGCTTTGCGAAGTCAGCAATATATCAAACAAATGCATTTAAACTGACACTGAAATATTGTGTAAGAATATATATATAAATATTCACTGAAAAAAACAAAGGTTACAGGGACATCAAAGTTAGCAAATAGAATTTTTAAAAAAACTTAGAGACCTTCTCCACTACTCTGCAATCGTGCCCCCTTGTTGGGGATGAAGTCCCCTTGGCTCTTGAGGGTCCTTGGGGGCCACTAAGCACTCCTGTAACCTACAGTAAGACCCACACAGCTGGATTACTGAGAGGTCATCAGAGGCCACACACCCTTTCTTCACCACTCTGCAAACGCACCTCCTGTAACACTGCTGTTTGGGGGAAGAAGTCCACTTTTTTCCTATGGCCCTCAGGAGGCAAGGGGACCTCATCCCCCCTACCATCAGTGCACCGAGAGCCGTGTTTGCAGAGTGGTGGAGAAAGGGGGCGTGGCCTCTGACCACCTCTCAGCAGTCCCACTGTGTGGGGCTTACAGGAGGTAACAGTAGGACCTGTTGTCCCCCTAAGGACCCTCAGAAGTCAACGGGACTTCATCCCCCAACCAGGAGCGCACCAGGATGCATGTTTGTGGAGTTGTGGAGAGAGGGGGCAGGGCTTCCTGCAACTTGCCGGCTTTTCTTTTCATTTTTTAGGAAGGTTGGCCAGGTGGCCCCCCTTCTCACGACCATTATGGGCCCTGGCACCCCATCCCCCAGGGCCTGGCCTTTTTTTTTTTTTTTTTTTTTTTATAATCAAAGGGAGGGGAACCGAGTGTCCCCTCGGGCCATTTTTGGCCCCGGGGACCCGATCCCCCGGGGCTTGGTCTTTTAAAAAATGTTTATATTTTTTTTTAAAAGGAGGAGGGCCGTGCGGCCCTTCTCCCCAGGCTGATATCGGCCCTGGGGACCCCAAACCAGGCCTTCGTATTTTGTATATTTTTTTGAAAAACATGGAGTGGGGGCCAGGGTGGCCCCCCTCCCTGGGCCACATTCCCCCCAGGGACGCCATCCCCCAGGCCTGTCCTCTCCTTTGGGGCCCACTGGGGGAGCCTCAAGGCCCACGGGGTCCCTGCTGGCTCCCCGCCTTCTGTGGGAACTGGCATTGCTTTTGGACAAAAGGAGCATGCAGCTCCCTCTGTCTAAAAGCAATTCTGCTCCATTTCATGGAAGGGAGAGCTTACACAAAGCGAAGCAGTGTTAGCTATGGGTAGGTGGGAGCGGTGCTACAGCCAAGCCATTGGAAACTGCATTGTCCATGGGGTGGGCACCCCGGGACAATGCTGGAACCTGATCTGGGAGGTGGCAGTCCCCAGGGCCATCCAGGGCTCCTTGAGGGGGGCTGCACAGCTGCCCTACTTTAATCACAATTGCACTGGAGAGGTGGTGGTCCCCGGGGGAGGCCCTATGGCCTCCCCCCATTAATGTTTTTTCAAAGTGTGCCCCCGGTAGGTGGTGGTCCCCGGGGCAGGGGGGTCCATGAGGCCCCCTCATAACTGCAATTAGCCCCAGGGAGGTGTTGGTCTCCAGGGCTTTGTTAAGCCAAAGAGGGGGCCCTGTGCACCCCCTCCTATAACCATCATATGCCCCCGGATCTGGCCCACCCTGGGGTTATTGCAAATGCAAGCGCGGGAGCCCACTCTTGCTTTTTAAAAAAATGCTTTTTGCCATGGCATGGTCCCGGGGGACCCCAACACTATGCCTTGGGGATCAGGGTATTCCTACCCTGCCCCCTTTTCTATATTTTCACTTTTTTAGGGGGGGACTCAGTGAAGCCGAGTCACAAGATGGCTGCCAACACTTCCTAGTTTAAGTGTTGGCAGCCAATCAGAGTGCTGCATTTCCCTGCATGAGCTTGTCTTTGTTCATGAAAGCTTTGTGACCAGAGATATATCTATCTTTTTCTTCCTAAATTTCTGAAAAACTACTGAGCGGATTTTCATCAAATAACAAAAAGCACAATCTACATAACAACATCTACCTTTCTGCCACATTTGGTGTAATTCTGTCTAGGGGTTCGGGCTGTAGGTTCGACAATACGTTCCTATGGGAATTAACATTACAAACACAACCTTATTTCACACCCCTATTTCTCGGTCCTCTTTGCATGGATCATCCCCAAACCTTCTACGGCACACAGAACCTACTTTGACACTTTTTGGTACTAACTATATCTACCTACTGGTAGTAGGTGATATATATATATATGTATATATATATATATATATATATATATATCACAGCTCCAACAGTCCACCTTAAGGCAATGTATGCACTCTTTCAGATGGGTGCAGCAAGTATGGAGGTGGGTCCATACAAATATAAACGCTCCAGTTTCAGGAAAGAAACACGCTACACTCACGGGGCCCCTTTGAAGATACTTTAATAACAAGGACGCGTTTCGGCGTTCTGCCTTCATCTGCTTGTTTCAAAGATAGCGCAACCTGTCATGATGACATTTTAAGTGCTGTGAGGCCCTGTGGTTGGACGAGGGGCCCCCCAGAGGAGATGTGATCAACGGCGCAATTGGGCATAGCTCTTCGAACTTGCAGTGCACTTCAAAGAGGATGGTAAATATTTACCCTGAAAGGTGGAACAATTGTGCGTCTGGGGGTCAGCCATACAGAGGCTTTATGTGTAAGAACAATATCGACCATGGAGATGGGAGAGGGACGATTGAATAGCCCGCATGAACACTCTCGGACTTCAAATCCCAGAATTCATCAAAGGGAAAGAATATTCGTTCCGAGGAAATAAGTCCTCTTTGATGATAAACTGCTATATCCAATGAAATCACACTTACCTGTTTAAAATGTCATCATGACAGGTTGCGCTATCTTTGAAACAAGCAGATGAAGGCAGAACGCCGAAACGCGTCCTTGTTATTAAAGTATCTTCAAAGGGGCCCCGTGAGTGCAGCGTGTTTCTTTCCTGAAACTGGAGCGTTTATATATATATATTATCTACTGCCGGTCGCCAGTAGATAGTTATAGTTAGGACCTAGTTTCCATAGGAAAAGCGTTTTTTCTTTTCCCAATAACCTTGGCGCCGGATGATGAATCTTCGCGAAATTTTCAAAACTAGTGGGGCGCTCCGGTCAGCTCCTGTCTTGAAAGTTTCGGTGTGATTCGCCAAGCGGGGGCCGCGAAAAAAGGGGGGTCCCAAAACGTGTTTTCTCCATGTTATTTTCCATAGGAAACTTTAGACACGGCTGCAGCTCGAACTGCTGAACGGAATTACACTAAATTTGGCAAAAAGGTAGCCCTTGGTTCAGAAAGAGCCCTTTTGTTAAATGGTGTAAATCCGTTCAGTAGCTCCTGAGAAATTTAAAAAAAGAGGTCGTAAAATCAATTTTCCATAGGAAACTTTAGACACGGCTACAGCTAGAACTGCTGAACGGAATTACACCAAATTTGGCAAAAAGGTAGCCCTTGGTTCAGAAAGAGCTCTTTTTTTTAAATGGTGTAAATTCGTTCACCAGTTGCTGAGAACATCAAAAAAATAAAAGTTTCGATATCTAGAGGCGCGGTGGATCCGCGGACCCTCCCGACCACGAGCTTTATTCTAATTGGCTGTCAACACTCCAAACCAGGATGTGTTGGCAGCCATCTTGTGACTCGGTAGAACAGAGTCACAAGAAAACAGTGAAACAAACACGAAAAACAAGAAAAGGGGGCAGGGTAGAAACACCCTGACCCCCCAGGTCTGCTCAGGGGGTCCCACAAGGACCCCCAAGGCCCAAAAAAGCATTTTTTTAAAAATAAATTCGGCAAAATTCGCGCTGGGGTCGCGAATCCCGCCGAAATTTTTTTTAAAAATGAAGCGCAGGCTCCCGCGCTTCATTTAATTGAGGCCCCCAGGTGGGCCAGGTCCCGGGGGCATTTCCCAAAAATATAGGCGGTAAAACGAAGTGTTTTTTATCTGGTTTGAGCAGTGATTATACATGCTGACATGGCTGCCACAGAAAATCGGCATTTTGCACCAAGAACTTTCACAGTCCTTTGTTGCTTGTCATTTTAAAGTTGCACCAATGAGATCATCTTTAAGTTATTTAAACATGTGTCAGTTTTAATGCAGTTCGAAAGAGCACTGAAGAAGGCGAAGGTCCGAAATGCATTTGCCCAGAATAAAAACAATGTATGTCCCGTGAGTGCTCCGTGCCTGTTTTTGAGCCTCAATTTTTAACGTCAATCACCCTCACGTCACCAGGCCAAAGCACCCGTCCAGAGTTCAGCAGTTGGGTGAAACCTGAGCTTTGATGTGTGAACAAGGCAGGGGATCCTGCCGAAACGCGTCATAGCCCGATAAAAATCATGGAATAAACATTGTGGACTTAATTTGGCTGGTGTCACCGTGTCTCTGTTCGGTGCGACGTAAGGAGGTGCCGATTTGTGTGGATATATATATATATATATATATATATATATATATATATATATATATATATATTACCTACTACCAGTAGGTAGTTATTATATATATTCACTGAAAAAAGCCAAAGGTTTCAGGGACACTATAGTTAGGCTGACATTTCACTCGTACAAAACCAAAGAAATTCAGCAGTTATTGTTAGCTGAGCTAACTATAACTAGCACCCCCGCAATGCACTGCTTATGACCTCACATATTACATCACTCATGACATGGTTAGTGACATCACTAATGACATCTCAAATGACATCGCTGATGACATCATCCAGTGACTGAGCGTTTTTAGAGAGTTTTGAGGGTTAAATATATATACCAAAGTGCATTGGTGAATCAGTGGATGTATGAGTGCTTGTATGGATGATTCAGTGGGTGTGTGACTGACTGTATAAGTGAGTGATTTGGTGTCTCAGTGGATGTATGGGTTAGTGACTGGTTGTGTGAATGTCTGTAACAGTCTGTCAGTTGGTGTCTAAGTGGCTGTATGGGTGTGAGTGGGTATGTGACTGGCTGTATGGGTGAGTGATTGGTTGTCTGATTCCCTATATGGGTGTCTGAGTGTCTGTGTGAGTGGGTGATGGTGTGTGTGGCTTGTATGGATGAGTGAGTGGGTGAGTCAGTGGCTGTATGAGTTAGTGAGTGTCTATGTGAGGAAATGTATGGGTGAGTGAGTGTGTGTGTGGCTGTGTGGGTGAGTGAGTGGATGTTGCAGTAATATATGGGTGAGTAACTAGGTATGGAAAAGGCAGTATATGTTAATGATGGGGTATATGAGGGACTGTATGGGTGAGTGAGTGAACGTGAGATTGACTGTATGGGTGTGTGCGTGCTTCTGTCAGGGACTGTATAGATGAGTGAGTATGTGTTAGTATCTGTATGAATAAATAAGTGTTACATCGAGGGTATCATGCCTGGTTACATGACCTTGATACTCATGAGCATTGAGCCTTTTTTTTGTATTATGTGCTTGTTTACTTACGTATAGAATAGAATTTCTCTGTGTGGTAGCCAGTACCGTAATTTACCCTCCCTTTTGTTCTACAGCACTTGGAAACAAATTGTTGCCTTGTGAGTCATGTGGTGAACTGTATATAAACCTCACCACGGTCATGGATTGGTGCTTGGCTTCAACGATTCCTGTTTGCGAATTGGACCATGCCCCTTGGCTGTCTTTCCTGTTTCTCGACTGCCCGTTTATCTATTCCCCAAGCGGTCTAGACGCTAGGCATCATTGGTATTTCTGGTTCCTGATTCCGGTGTTTGGTGTTAGAGCCGGCTGACTCAGTAACATGCTTCAGACCTTCCTCTGCAATAGGATCTGTCTCTTTGTTCTCGCCTCTTGCCTACAAAGAGTCACTGCCCTGCGATATCTTGTTTCCTCACACCCTTTGGACAATTACCACCAGTTTCAAGAAGTACAATTGGATTCAGATTTCTCAGCCTAAAGGTCAGTGCACTGAAAAAGAAGTTCTTTTTATTTATCTGTAGTTATTTCTATTTTGACTAATAGTCAAAGGATTTCCTTTCCCTTCTGATTTTCTTAGCTAATTCATTTTGGAACTTTGCATGGATTATGAATTGCTGGAGGAGGAGATGCTTGTCGAATTAATTGAATGACTTCAACTCATTTAATTAGTTTTGACTTGGCTTTGGGAGTCTATGGTGAGTGAGTATTTATCTGTTACACAGAGAACCTTAGAAGAGGGAAAAAGGGGCCAGTTGTACCAATAAAAGATTATTAATAGGTGTTTCTTTTTTATTTAATTTCTTTTAGAAGTCTTAGCAAAAGTTAGTTGATTGAAAAATATATTTCCGGATTTGACGCATTCCTGTCTTTGAGATACAAGTGGTGTGGTCCTTCTGTTATTTCTCCTCCGATCTCCTGGGGTGGAGTTGCCTGTCACAGTGTGTTTCATTCTCTGTTCACATAGGGCTTTTCACCTTTTCGTAGCAAAACATCTATGTTCCTGTGGATTGCAAGGTTCAGGTCAGTGGTAATTCATTGGCACGACAGTAAGTGGGTGTGTGTGTACCTGTTTGGGTGAGTAAGTGGCTGTGTTATTGACTGTATGGGTAGATAAGTGTGTGAGTAGATCTATGAGTGACTGACTCAGTGTGTGAGTGGCTGTATGGGTAACAGCGACTGGGGATCCGCCCACACAGAGCAGTTGCAGTGCTCTCCATAGGGAATTCTTTGATCACCTGGCCTGCTTTTTCTATGTCCCTAATAACAAGACTAGGCCTCCACAGGGAAGGCCTCTGGGAAACCATTCTTGGTTTAACAAAGAGTGTAGGGTCCTGAGAGGGAGTCTGACTTTAGCGATTAAGAATAGGGATCCATCTAGCATACGCAAAGCCAGGAACGAATATAAACAGGCACAGGGCAAAGATAAAAAAGAATGGGATGAAAGGAGATGGGAAGATCTAGGGGAGGCCATTGGGCACCCTGACAGTAGGTTGTTCTGGTCCCTTGTGTCTAAAACAAACTTTGAGTGCTCACCTCCTTTGGCCAATAACATCCCGGCCGTAGAATGGCATAAACATTTTAGCGAGTTATATTCCATCAGTAACATTAATGACAGCTCACAGATGCCCCACGAGCTAGGTGCTCTACCATGTACGCTTACATTCACTAGGGAAGAAATAATGCGGTCTTTAGATGCCATCACTCCTGCAAAAGCTCCCGGTCCCGATGGCATCCCCGGCGATCTCTTTCGTGCTGACAGGGACAACTGGGCAACCTATCTTATGAATTTGGCTAACGATATTGCAGGAGGGGGGAGTATCCCGGACACTTGGAAGGGGGCTGAAGTGATACCCATTTTTAAAAAAGGGGACAGGTCGAAGCCCGCCAACTACCGCCCAATCAGCCTGATAGATTGTGCCGAAAAGGTCTTCTGCTGGTTGCTCTTAGCTAAAATCCAGACCTGGATGGACGAGAATGACATCCTCTCCCCAATCCAGGCAGGCTTTCGGCAGAAGACCGGCACTATCGACCAGGCGTTTCGCCTTGTTCTGCTGTATTGGAAGGTAGTTGTGTTGGGCAAAGGCAGTTTATATCTTGCCTTCATAGATCTCAAAACAGCTTTCGACCTAGTCCCCAGGGACTTACTTTGGCAGGTCCTCCAGAACATGGGAATGCCCTTGGAAATTCTAGAACCGCTGGTCAGGTTACATGAGGACAACTTTGCTCGTGTGAGATGGGGAAATCAGGGGCAAACCACTGAGCCAATTAAGATCCGGCGGGGGGTACGCCAAGGGTGTGTTTTGGCCCCCACCCTTTTTTCCCTGTATGTAAATCAAGTTGCCGACCTTTTGTGCTCCATTCCGGCCGACGCCCCCTCCCTAGCAAATCATAAAATAGCTACATTATTGTTTGCGGATGATACCCTCTTGGTGTCTAAAACCCCTATGGGCCTTCAAAAGCTTTTAAACCACTTTAAGGCCTTTTGCGATTTGAGGGGTTTGGTCATCAATACTACTAAAACCAAGTTGATGATGTTGAACCCTCACAAATCTTTTAAAGGTAATCTGGTTTTAGATAATGTCCCGCTCGAGAGGGTCAGTTCCTTTGAGTACCTAGGAATTAAGCTGTCTGAGGGAATGGCCTGGAAGAACCATCTAGAGAAGGCGTCCCTGAAATGTTTCCAGCATACCGGGGCTTTGCGGCGGGAGAACAGCCTCTCATATACCAAGCCTGTAGCCCCCGCCCTCAAATTGTATCGTTCTAAGGTAGTGAGTAGTGTGCTTTATGGGGCAGAGTTGTGGGGTGCAGTTAATGCAAACATGCTTTCAATAGTGGAAAATAAGTTCCTTAGGAGCTTGGTATTACTTCTCCAAAGCAGCCCTCTTCTCCCCTTGAAACTAGATTTGGGCATTAAGTCCATTAATGACCAAGCAAGCCTACGCCCATTGCTCTTTTGGCATAGACTGGTCAGCACTCCTGATTTGGCTCCCTATGCTGCTGCCTTTAGTGAAGTTTCTGCCTTGGACAAAACCCCAAAAATTGGGTGGATTAAACATGTGGACACCCTCCGGGCATGCATAGACCTGCCAAAGGAGTTTGTTGGTCCTTCGCCTTCATACTCTAAGGATCAAATAAAAACTCAGTACTGGGCATGGGTAGAGCAGAATAACTTCTCGAAATTCCGTCACGGCACCTTAACTGATGTCTTCACTGACATAAAATTCATTAATCGGTTAGAAAGCTATCTCGATATCATTAAGGTGCCGGTAGACAGGAAATTGTACACCCAGTTCAGACATGGCAGTTTACCTATAAATGCCTTCACCAACTCCTGGCTGACAAACAACTCACAGCCCAAGGGTTGTCCTTCCTGCTTATGTCCCCAAGAAACCATAGGCCACGTCTTCTTTGTCTGTGCTGCTTATGCCAGACCGAGAAGGAATTGGCTGGCCCCTGTATGTAGACAACTTGGGACACATAGCCACAATGAAGCCATATGTATTTTAAAGTCAGATACAAGACCACTTTTCGTTTGTGCAGTCGCGAAATGCTCAGGCCAGTTCGTGGCTAACGCTGAGTACTATTATTTCATCTCTATCTCTTATCCCATCTTTATCTCTTTTTTCTAATATAGGGAACTCGTTTTGCATACAGTGCGATATAATTTATTATTCACTAGGCAAAAAGTTGCCATTATCTTTTAGGATACATGTTCTTCTATCGTTCTTTTACTGGTTTCCTTCACTCATTTTGGTTATACACTTCTAAGGGTGAACACGTGTTTGCACTCATTTTTATGCAGTGGGATGTATTAACGGAAGGATATCATGTATGGTCTATGTTTGTAATCACAAAAAGCAAGCTGCATTATCGTCACTTTAACACATATGTTTTAATAGTTTAAATCACAATGATACTGTGGTGTACTGGGTAATGTTGCCAACGTGTAGTAAATGAAGTCGAGAAAAACCTGTTAATAATATTCTTTTGTTGTAGGTTGGCCCCTGAGGAAGGGACTACAATGTCCCGAAATGCATCGGGCACAAACAAGATTGATGCTTAATATTGGTTATGTACAAAAACAAAAGTAGTTATACTGTTTATGTTCAGAGAGTGGCATCCATTATGATTGTATAATGAATATGTTGATGCATTGAATATATCAGTGATATATATTAATCAAAAAATGAAGTTTTTTCAAACGAGACATGGCTGAATTTGTTTTGTCTTTATAATTTTGAATGGTGTAAAAAATGTTGGGTCCTAGAACCTAGTGAACAGTGCATAGCACCAGCAAGTTTACTAACTTGTAACAGTTAATTATTTGTTTACACTTGGGTTGACAGCAAGTGTAGTGCTATAGCACCAATTTTTTTCGTTTACATTTGGAGAAGGGAGTGCGCCTCCAACCCTTTGTATTATAACCCAAGAAACCATAGGCCACGTCTTCTTTGTCTGTGCTGCTTATGCCAGACCGAGAAGGAATTGGCTGGCCCCTGTATGTAGACAACTTGGGACATATAGCCACAATGAAGCCATACGTATTTTAAAGTCAGATACGAGACCACTTTTCGTTTGTGCAGTCGCGAAATGCTCAGGCCAGTTCTGGGCTATTAGAAGGAGGCCTTTGTCTATCTCCCCGACTGTTATGGACTAAACAAACTGAATCTATAATGATTAGTCAAGATGGGTGTGCTCTCAAATTTTAATACTTTTATTGTGAATTGGTTTTAAGGTAGTATTTTAAGTGCTTCTATTTCTTTTAATTGGTCATTTTGTCAAGGGTTTTATAATGGCTGATGATGTTTAGCTAGGCTGTACACCGCAGTGATTGTGACGCAAATAATATTTATTAATGAACTAGCACTTTAGTCAGTGTCCCTATAGGCAGAACCAGTAAATAGCGAGACTTGTCTAGGGTTGATCTTCTCCTGTGTCTATACAATGTAACATGAATCTTATCTTTTAAGAGCTTGTATATGGAGTATTTTACAGTATTCTTATTCCGAATAATATCGACAAGGACTCATGTGTATGCATATTTTATGGTTCTATAAACCGAAATAAAGATTTATTGTACTTGTATGGGTCAATGAGTGGATATGTCAGTGGCTGTATTAGTGAGTGAGTGGGTGTATGAGTGGTTGTATGGGTGAGTGAGTAGATATCTATGAATCAGTGAGTGGGTGTGAAAGTACTGGTATGGTTCTGTCAATGGGTTTGAGAATGGTTTTGTGGGAGTGGGTATATGAAACGTTCCATGGAGGTGTGAGTGGGTGCCTTAGTGATTTTGTGGATGATGTCATCAGTGATGTCATTTGAGATGTCACCAGTGATCTCATCAGTGATGTCACTAACCATGTCATGAGTGATGTAATATATGAGGTCATAAGCAGTGCATTGCGGGGGTGTGAGTTATAGTTAGCTCCGCTAACTATAACTGCTGAATTTCTCTGGTTTTGTACTAGTGAAAGTCAGCCTAACTATAATGCCCCTATAACCTTTGTTTTTTTCAGTCAATTTCTGAGGCTTTTTTAATTTTATTTCCTAACTCTAATGTCCCTGTAACCTTTGGTTTCTTAAGTGAATTTCTAAGGTTTTTCAGATGCTAATTCCTAACTATAACATCCCTGTGACCTTTAGTTTTTTAACTCAATTTCTAATTTACTTTTATTCTGTTTCAGACCTATAACGTTACTGTATTTTTTTCTGTAATTAGATATTGAAAATTACATCTGCATGGTGCACCACTTATTGTTCTATTTGTCATCTGTTTATTCAAAAAGTACAATAATAATCTTATTCCAAGATATTTTTGATTTTCACGATGATGTCGCAATTGCTGAGGACACACCGCAAATAGCGTGTGTTTTTGACAAAGTGTAAAACACATATATAGACATTTTGCATAAAGTTTCAGTGTAGCTGTTTTGTAAGATACTAATTTAACTTTCCCCTTTGTATTCATTTGTCGAAAAACGACATCATAAATGCATTTTCATTCTTTACAGCAACACCGGAGGTTGCGATGATGTCAGTAATCATGAATACAAATGACAAAGTGTGAAACAGATATTTATAGACATCTTTTACACAAAGTTTGAGTCTAGCTGTTTAGTAGCATATTGGTTTAACTTTATTCTAACAAAGCATTTGTCAAAAACATCAGTTTCAAAAAATAACTTTCAACATCGGAACTTGCGAATAGAACATGACTACCAAACAAAGAAATTTCATTGGTTTGCACAATTTCCTTTATGAAAGGAAGTACACACCCATTTCTCCCTTCTTGAACTTTCCAGGTGCTGGTTAGTTACTTATAGGATCTGTCCCAAACTGATTTCGAAAATTGTGCTGGTTTTAAACTTATTTTGGCTATATATACAAACATAAGCTGGCATCAGAAGAACCAGAGGAAGACCTACAACTGGTTGAAGTTGTTGAAGACCAGAAGAACTCAGCTGCACATCAACAGTCTTTTTATGAAGAACAACCAATGAAGAAACAAAGCAAAGCTTGGGATTTTTCACTTTTCTATCTGGTGAATCGAAGACCACAACTAAATTGGTGAGTTACAGCATATATGAGAAGACATTATCTCGGGGCACCGCAAAACAATATTCATATGGTACAACAAGTATGTTGTACCACTTGAAAACATACCACAAGAAGCAACTTTAAAATGCACAGAGAGAGAAGAAGGAGAGTGATAATCAGCCTCAAGAACTCCAGCCCCTGCTCCCGACGACAAAGTTCTAGCTGAGGTGAAGAGAAGATGCAGTGAAATATCACCAGAACTGAAATGTTTTGCTACCTTCTGCATGGACTGTAACACCATCATAACAGATGGGGAGCAATCAGTGGATGTAATTTTGGAGAATGTGAAAAACCATACTAATTATTTTTCCTTTTTTATTGCAGCAGTTCAACCACTGTGAAAAATATAAACAAAGAAAAATGTATTAGGATTCCATTTTGAGCATTAGGCAACCAAAACAAGATACAATGTTGAAGTAGTGAAGAGACTTCTTAGATGCAACTTAAGGCATCTGGTATTATAGTACCTCCATTTAGTTTGTATCTGTAGGATCAGAATGTAGTCCTGTAATTTTTTATAAATTCCTTTCCTGCAGTTAGGAAGAGTCTATCATTTCTACCAGCTTGTAGTATAGAATACCCCTAATATGCCGAATCAGGTCTTGGAAACACATAATTCACATACATGTCAGCACAATATCACATTTTGTTATCCTAAATTGTCCTTAGAACTTTGGTACTACAAATAATAGATATGAGTTTGGTAACTTTTTAGGTACTCTTGATTTGAATGTCATTTCTATGTCATTGCACTTCCTCTTTGACATCTTAATAAAATTGTGTAGTGTCTAGAGGTTATATTACCTCCTTCATGAAATATGATTGTTATAGGTGTGAAAGTTCTTTTTGAAATGGAAATTTGTCCAGCTACAAAGTTTGTAATTTCACTTCCTAATTTAGTACCATCCTCTCTGCATCATTGTAGCATGACTATGACATTTTTTCCATACCTTTGTAGTAACAACGTAGACCTACATTCTGAACTACAGTATGGACAGGTCATATGTTGAGGGGCGTTTTTGCTTAAATTTTCAAAGGCCACAGCTTTACAATCTGGTAACATCAAGTAGAGTAACCGTTACAAATTGATTTCAGTACTAGAGGTGAATTCACAATGTTCACAGTTATGGTTCCATTTATAAGTTAAACCAAATAATTCATTGATATCGACATCCTCTTCCTCTAATAGTCCTAGCATTACCATTAAAAATTCTTGAGCATCCTGCTGAACATTTTGAATAAAACACTACTAATCCAGAACAGTACGCTACCTTTTAGACCTTTCTGCAGCTCTGTTGGTGGTAACTTGCCTGTCTTTGGCTGCATACGGACTATAGCCTGAAATGGATGTATACTTTGGATAAGAATTGACTCATAAACATTTAGAACATTGAAGTGGTTCTGGAATGGGAACCAGTCCTAACTTGTTATGCACAGCTCTAGCTAGCATTTTATTATCCTCTAATTTATTGTAACAGTACTTACACATAACTTGCAGTGTGGACAAGTCAAAGCGTTCCTCTACAAATTAGTACACAGCAAACTTTTGCCAGTTATTGTTATTTTCTTTTTCACTTTTTAAATACAAGTCAACAGTCTGTGTTTGAATCTTGTATTGAGCTTCTTGACAACATATACAAACACATTCTGGTTTTTCAGAGCACACTGTGTTAAATTTTGTAATCTCTTCTTCAAAGCTATCAACTATAATACCTGTGTCCTTCTCTGCAACTGCTCCTATTATCAACTCTTCATTTTCTGTAGAGTCCTGTTCTGGACATATGAAACAAAACTGCACATCATCACTAACCTTTTCTACCTCTGCCACATTACCATGCAAAAAGTGCTCTATTCATTACTCCTAAACATAAAGCAGGAGATTTGACATTGTACAGCCTCCTAACTAAAGTTTGCATTGTTGAGTAGTTGTGAGAAGTTGGCCTGGTATGTGATGTCCACTAATTAAAGCGGGCACCTTGCACCAGTCCATACAACCCTTATGGTGATTTAAGAGGTCAAAGATAACCTTAGAAAGCTATCCAAGTGGTAGCTGTGGAGAGCAGCCTTCAGGCTTAGTCTTGAAGGAATGTTAAGAAGCTTGTTTTACCAGAATGCAATCTTATTGTATTGGGTAAATGAAAGGAGAACCACACAGTAGTTATAAGAATATATATTTATTATTATAACACACCTTAAATACCTCACAGTATCTGCTACACGCAGATAAACACAAAGCACACAATACTGTAGCACAGAAACAATCGTAAGTAGCACTAATACACAGTGGGCTCCAGGGGGAGACCAAACCATATACTAAAATAGTGGTATAAGAACCACAAGTCGAGTCAAGACAGAGTCTAGAGGGTGTAGAATCGCTGGGACCCCTAGGAACCACCCAAAGTGAGTAAGTAGGGACCCCACGGAGGACGGGTACAGTGTGAGAGCATGACCGCGTGCTAAATACAATTCAATGGGAGAGTTGCGGTTGCAATTTTAAAGTTTAAGGACCCTTCCCAGTGGATTACGAGGAAATATAGTAGGTTGGAGAGCCACCCCACCCGTGGATACCAAAGTACCAGAGTTACCTATCCCAGGGAAGCCGGGTGCATAGGGCTGAAGTGGCGTCGGAAACCACTGTCGTTCTCAATGGGAGTCTTCAAAGAAATGCCACTGCTGGAAAGAAGAAAATGTGTCAGGTGGAACCCACAGGTGGATTCTTGATGGAAGGAACCTGAGAGCAGAGGGGACAGAGTCTGGGTCACTCAGGAGTGAACAGGGGCTCGGTAGGCGAATGCCCACTGATGTTGGGTGCTTCAGGTGTGAAGAAGGAAACATTGACTATACAGCTGCATGGACCAGAAGATGTCGAGGGTGACCAGGAGCCGGATTCGAGCTGTCCCATGAAGGATGTCGAGTGCTGAGGGGTCGGTGTCCGGCGGGACCACCAACAAGCCTTGGCAGTGGCAACCCATGAAGAAGGTCAAAGAAGGTTACGGTCTGGCCCAGCAAGGACCAGATGACTCACCACAGCAAGGGGAGTCAGGGAAGGCCTGGAGCAACCAGCTGAGCCCAAGAAAAGCAGTGTTGTCCCTCAAGTAGACCCACAGGCAGAAGACACAGGAGTCGTGAGGGGATCTCTAGCAGTTTCACAAAGTCACAGCTTGCAGGGCTCAGAGTGCAAGGAGGCCAGAGTCCTTTGTACAAAATGTGCACAGAGGTAGGGGCTATTGATAGCCCAATGCCTGAAGTTGGGGAAACCCAACAAGCATATGCACTTGCAAAGATACTCAGTGCTCAGGGGTCCAGGTTATGCAGTTCCCACGAAGGATACTGGCCTCAAACTCAGTGAGATGGCAGCTCAACCTCAAGGAATATAGGAACCCACCTCCTGTGTTGCTGGAGCCTTCGGAGTTTACAGGAGCTCAGGATCAGCAGACCAGTAAGTTGTGTTATGGTGCCTGCAAATGCAGGGGAGTGACTCCTTCACCCCAAGAGAGATACTTCAGTTGTCCTTGATACTCCACAGGTCCTGCACATAGCCTGTATGGTGCATGGGCACAGACGATGCTTTGGACGGAGAGGGAGATGAAGTCGGGCCCAGTCAAAGTCCAGCGAAGTCCAGAGTGTCCAGACGGTCGAAGGTCAGTGGTTTCTTGATCAGAATCTTGTCCACGTCGAATCTAGGGTCATACAGTCAGGTAAGCCCTTTTGTACCCACAGGAAAGGGTTGGACAGATTCAGGGGACCCTCCCAGGGGAGGGTCAGGACAGTGGGGAGGTTACTCCCATGTCCTTTGTCCAGTTTTGCGCCAGAGCAGGAGCCAGCGGGTCCCAGAACTGGTTTGAGCTGGGCTATGCACAGGGACACCAAATGTGCCCCTCGTGCAGACTTTCAGGCACTTTGGAAGTGCACCCACCCAGTTCCAATACACTAAATCCTGTCTGGGAGGTGGTCACACCGCCCTGTGACAGGATGCCTATTGTGATGCCTTCCTCTGCTTGAGCTTGGCTCAGCAGCAGGAGGGCAGAAATGTGCCTCTGGTCGGCAGCAACCATTTTGTGCTGTCCGGGTTGAGAAGGCTGGTACTGGGAAGACCAGGGACCCCACGAAGCTTGCTTCTGAAGGGTGGAATCATACCTCCCACACCGGTTACTGGTGTGTAGGTATGATATGATTCCAAGGTGCTTGATACCAAACATGACATGGTTTGTTGCAGCCGTTTTCGAGATAGCATTTTACGCGAGCATATTATGCACCTCTACCTATATGTCGGGCTGCGTCACTGACAACCCAGGAGAATGGTCTCCGAAGGCTGCAGGGGTGCTCTGCTCATGCAGGGGCATCCTCTCACGTAAAACGTAGCACCCTGCCTTCAGGATTGTCAAGGCCTGCTATAGGGGTGACTTATAGGTTTTAAGTGTAGTGACCTATAGATATAGTAAACCTATATCTAAAGGAAGTGGTGCATGCACCATATTACACAGGCTGCAATGGCAGGCCTGTAGTTCCATTTTGCATGGCCTCTCATGGGTGGCATAATACATGCTTCAGCCCATGGGAGGCCTCTGGGGTACCTATGCCCTGGGTACATGTGTACCATATACTAGGGACTGATAAGGGTACCCCAGTATCCAATCTGGAGTGTACCTAAGTACATGACATAACATTTAAGGGAGAAAGCAGATAGACTGGGGTCCTGATTAGCAAGATCCCAGTCAGACTAGTGTAACATCAAGCAACAAGTGGGGATAACCAATAGAAGCAGATCCTACTTTCCTACAGTAGTGTACAGCTAACATCCTGAAATGATGAAAAGTGCTTTGGCACAATTTCTTTGATAAACAAGCTAGTGAGAGTCCCTTAAAATTTGTATTCTTTCTAATCTTGCAAGGATCCAATCCTTGTAAAGTACTTATTTTGTGTTTTAAACTTTGCCTTGAAAAGATACATGGAAATTTTCCTAATATATCAATGGATTGCTGACAAATCCTAAAACACTACTACAATTCCATTTGTACACAGGGCCTGACTACGCCTTCCCTGTACGTCTTCTGCAATAACTTGTTCTACATTTCTAGATACCATCACCTCTTTCACTATAGGAGTGCCATTCTTCATTTCATAATATCGTCCTCTTTCATCAATAGCATGAACTAATGTGTTATCCTGGAGAAAGCTTTCTTCATTAAAGAAAGGCTCTGCAGCAGAAGTATGTATCTATTCTCCATTAAAAACTGTACAAAAGTTACTTCTATTTACTAATCTTTTCTGTCGGTTTTGTCTCCTCATGTACAATGCCATTTTGTCAAGTGTCTTCATCCTATTTATAATCAAAATGAAAAGCTTCTTCTTCAAAGCAAAAGCCTTATCAACTACTCCCTTAACTCGTTCATTCTTTTTCAGTGCCTCTCTCCTTCTTCTATATTTCTTCATATTTTTCAGTAGATTTACAACCACTCTACTTTGAAACATCCCGGTTCTGATTTCCTTAAACTGCTGCTGTCTTCTGGTTAAGGTGTGTCCATCTTTGTTACATTCTTTCCTGTTCTTGTAATATACATTTTGTCCCCTCTTATTCTTTCTCATAGTTTGCTTTTTATTTTCATTATTTTGTAATATTTGCAGGTTTCTACATATATTTCTAAGAAATTACTTTGTCCTCCTACCAGTAGCTCTTATTTCTTTCACCACGTTTTCTACATGTTGCCCCTTTTGTGTTTCTGTTCTGCATAGATACTGTAGTTGCTTCTGTTGCTTCCCCCCCCGAGCTTTTGTAGGCATTCTAACTGTCTGTATTTATGTAGATATTGTTCTGTAAAAATCATACGTATATTTTAATTTTTACTGTAGCCAACATACCAACTACTTTACTACTTTCTTACAATTAAAACAAAAACTGTTTTTATGTTATGTTGCACTTTGAAATCTACAGTTGAACTTAGCTATATAACTACATGCACTAGCTTCAATATACCAAACCCAAAGCAAAACACAAAACTTTATTTACTAGTTACCTTTTAACATTATATCACCCTCTCCTACAACACAGCTGCATCATATATCAGTTCTCACTTATACATGGTAAAAGACCAGTTTATCCCTTCTGTAGTAAATTTTAAAATGAACATCAATCAAAGTGTAGAAGTACATACAGTGTCTCAATCCTGTAAATCCGAAAACACAACATAAGAGCAATTTGTGTGCCTCCCTACCACTGTGCCACTGGTGAATTTAGTATCTCAGTACTTCTCTACTTAGATGCATCATTTTTAAACTTTTGGAAACGGTGCATATAAAAATCTGCACATTAATCTCTATCAGAGCATATAGCTGCCTAATTCTTCCACATACATGAGTAGAGTCTGTGACAGGCAGGCCTGGGCGTAGTTCACGGAGTTTTGCTACGCGGAACTCCGCAAAGTTCCGCGAGTGGCGGAGTGCAGTGCGAACTGCAGTTTGTGCTGGTATTCCTGCCGCTCGGGTAGAAATTGTACCCGAGCGGCAGCTCGCGCTCGCGAACTTACTGTTCGCGATCGCGATCTTACCGTTCGCGATCGCGAGCTGGGAAAAAACTCTGCTGCACATCGCGAAGCAGAGTTTTCTGCACTCCGCAACCTCCGCGGAGTGCGGAGTGCATAAAACTCCGCAAACTCCGCGAATGGAGCGAAGATCACCACCCAGGCCTAGTGACAGGTTGCATATATAATTCATCAGATGGTTCTAAAAGACTACATATTCCTCACTGAAACTTGTAAATGTATGGGTTTGTGGTTGAGTACATCCGTACTCCGTGGATGATTGAATGAGTGCATAGGTAGTGCCAAGGTGATTCCCTGAGGTTACAGGTAGTGCCTGGATGATTTCCTGAGTATGGGGGAACTTTGTCGGTCATTCCATTTCTGCATAGTTACTGCTTGCGTGTTTGCATGACTATTTCACTACTATCTGACTGTTTGGATGAGTGCATGAGTAGTACCTGAATGATTAGATAAGTGCATGATTAATGCCTCAATAATTCAATACATGCATAGATAGTGGTTGGATGATTAAATAAGTGCAACTCAAGTGGCTGGATGATTGCAGGTGTGCATGCATAGTATATAGGTGATTTATAGAGTGCATGGATAATGCATACGTGATTTTTTAAGTGCATGCATACCACCTGACAGATTGGATGAGTGCATGAGTAGTGTTTCAGTGACTGGATGAGTACATGGCTGCTGCCCATGTGTTTTTGGTTGAGTGAACAGGTAGTGCCTGGGTGATTTGATAAGTACATGAGAAGTGCCTGGATAATTGAATGAGTGCATCAGTAGTGCCTGGCTGATTAGATGAGTGCATGACTATTGTCTGAGTAATTGCATGAGTCCATTGTTATAGATTTAGTGATATGATGAAAGCAAGGTCACTACAGGGGTGATTGTATTAGTGCAACAGTATTACCTCAGTAATTGAGTGCATGGGTTGTGCCTCAGTATTTTGATGAGTGCATGGGTTGTAAGTGGGTGTTTGGATGAGTGCATAGGTTGTGCCTGGGTGTTTGAATGACTGCATAGATACAGCCTTGGTGATTGTATAAGTGAATGGTTAGTGCCTGGTTGATTGGATGAATTCATGGTAGTGCATGCATAGTTCAATGACTACATAATTAGTGGCTGCGTGATTGCAAGAGTGCATGTCTAGTGCCTAGGTCATTGAATAAGTGTGATGATAGTGCATAAGTGAGTCAATGACTGCCTGAGTAGTGGATGGGTGATTGGATGAGTGCCTGAGTAGTGCCTGGCTGACTGTGAAAGTACCTCCATTGCTGTTAGATGCATAACAGTTGTGACTATATTTGTGACTCACTGTTTAAGTCATTCTGTAAGTATCAAACTAACTATTTTAGTGTATCTATCCTTTTCTACTGAGTAAAGTCTACATATCACACCTGATATATAATTGCATACATGGCTGTCTAGGAGCATGCATTGCTCTGTTACTCAGTGTACACATGCATCAGTAACTTTCTAAAACTGAAAACAGCAATTTTCACTTTTTCAAAGCATAAAACCTTTTCTTAATGGCATATCTATATCCTTTCTCAAATATTTCTTCTGTCTTTAAAACATATATTGAGCATTTCTCAAAGCAAAGTTATACATCAAGTGAAGTTAGCACAAGAACTTTCAACAGACATTCTGCACTATTAACTCTCCCCAATTTTTAACACCACATGTTTAAAGAAACACACCACCCTCAGCCTATACATGAAATTTACAACAGCCTTAAAGAAAATAGATCACCATGTAAACATATATGTGGTTTCATAAAAGATATACACCTTCAGGCCATCTTTTCAAAAATATATAGTTCTCTACATCTTTAAGTAAACTCAAGAGTCTCATCATACATATAACTATCTGCAACCAGAAAAAACAAATCTCACCAGTTAAACACATTCAAACCAGTCATATAAGTTAAAAACCACATTAACAAACACCTCCTAATACATACCTAACAAGTATTACTACTTTATAATTCATATACAGGTGCAGCACATTTTCTCATCTTTTATTCATGACTACACTACTCCTGTTTAATAATATGACTAAATGTACTAAATTCCCATAATGCAAATAATATAGATCTGACTGTTCTGCACATGATGCTTAGACATTTAAAACATTAACATTTTTAAAGGCATTGCTCATTGTAACTTCCAACAGTACTAACATCTTAAAAGTATAGCCTCTGCCAGATACAGTTCATTGTTTGTATATCACTGTGATACTCTTTTTTTCAAACTCGCATATACATCTTCATTTCTAATGTAATTTTTTTTAAATAATTAAAAAGTTGTGTATATACCAGTGAATTAAGTTCAAAGATTATATTGTTGTTTTAGCTCTATCTGGACATTTTTGACACAGTTCAGATTTGCAAAAACTAGGCACAAGAATGGTACACCACTCTCATACAAAGCATCTATAAAAGGGCAACCTCTTCAACTTTATACACTATGATCATGAGAAAGGCAGCAAATGAAATCATGTCTTTCTTTTAGACTACTTTATCTCCACTGGCGAATGATTAGCATTTTTTAACCATTTCCTCTCTTTCAAAAAGAGATTCCTGTATATGCGTGTTTGCGATGTTTTTGCGATCATTGTGGAGAAATTGCGAAAAAAACAGCAGTCCTAACCTATATTTAACTTCTGTTTTCTTTTATTTAAATACTACACAACAGTTTATTACATAGTCCTGAATTGGAAATTGAAGTTTACCATTACTTAAATTGTGTAAGAATTCCTCAACTTTAAAAAAAATATGCAG
Source organism: Calotriton arnoldi (assembly GCA_963921515.1). Classification (NCBI taxonomy): domain Eukaryota; kingdom Metazoa; phylum Chordata; class Amphibia; order Caudata; family Salamandridae; genus Calotriton; species Calotriton arnoldi. The sequence goes on from CAWUFW010012755.1 coordinate 516,017, forward strand.
TCTCTTTAACACCCTTTCCCCCCATGCACTCTTAGCTCAGTGTATCTAGCAACCCAGTCAAACAAGTAGGTCACAAGTTCACAGCACATTCTAGAAGGATCATGCTAATTCCAAATGAGATATAGCAGGTGTGGTTTACCCCACATATTCAAAAGCATATCCATGTCTGTATTACATTTCTTTTTTTAAACAACTGCCAATAATAGGACTTATTGCTAATTCAGCCAAAACACTACCTAATTTTATTCGCTAATATGTTGCCAGCATCCAATGAAATATATATATTTTTTTAAAGAAAACACCTCCAGTTTAACTTCTTTTCATTTAGAAAACTACCTCATTCAGCTCCAGCCTTCCCCTGACTGCTATTGGTCCTTCACTTCAAAATGCTTTGTGTTTGGATTGTTGGCCACAGCTATCTCTTTTGGGCTAAGGAGGCTGCAAAAAAGAGAGGTATTGGCAGGGACTTGGGTTTGCCAAATGTGGAGATTACTTGGTGTGGACAGAGAGGGTTAAAGTTTCATCAGTTGCTGGCTTTGGATAAAACCATATTGGATTGCCGAGCTCTTCACCTCATGATTGTGCACTGTGGTGGCAATAACCTAGGCACATTGACTGGGGTAGGGCTGGAAATCCTAATCAAATATACCTTTGCAGAACTGATGTCGCTTTTCCCTCACACTGGCTTCGTGTACTCTAATATAATGCCAAAGACAGAAATGAAAGGAGTCAAATCAATTCTGTCCACAGATTGACAAAGCCAGGAAACATGTTAATAAAACTGTTTCTGCATTCCTCAGAGACCATCACATGGGCTCAATCTATAACGACAACCTGCGTTTCGACATGCATGGAATTTATAGAAATGATGGAGTGAACTTTACAGACGAAGGCAACATGGTGTCTCTAAGTAACCTGAAACTCTGCATCCGGTCTTATTTGTAGCTGTCATATACACACAATCAACATAAAAGCTCTTGTTACAGCCACCCTAGTACCCGAAATATTGTTACTTTTCTTTATAAAGATCCTTTTTTTTAGTTTTTGGGAATCTTCGCGACTACGTCGCGATGGTCGTGGAATAAGCCACGACATTGCAAAACAAAAGCAGACATTCAACGGCCACCAGCACATGCAAAAATAATAACTAAAAAATCCATTCTAAACATTGCACTACAGACATTACTACATACATGCTTCTTTAAAAAACATGTTTAAGCTCATGTTTTTGAACTAACCATCTTTAAAACGTATTTTCCATTTTTGTGGTTATTCAGGGTGTCACGATGATGTTGCTAACCGTGACGATTGCGCCTTTTTCATAAAGTGTAAAACACATATATGCACACATATTATAGTATTTTTGGCACTAGGAGTTTATTACTGTACACTTCAAATTCATGTTTTTCTAGTGAGTTTCTATAAAAAAACATCTCTAAAACCTATTTTCCTTGTTTGCAGTGACGCTGGGAGTCGCAATAACATCAGTGCCCGCGACGATCGTACCTTTTTTACATACTGAAAAACACATATATGCACACATATTATAGTATTTTTGGCAGTGGGGTTTGTTACTGTACAGTCCAGACTCATGTTTTTCCAGTGAGTTTCTATAAAAACCGTCTCTAAAACCTATTTTCCGCTTTCGCAGTGATGCCGGGACTCGCGATGATGTCAGTACCCGTGATCAGCGCGAAAACGCAAAGCAAAATCAGGAATTCAATAGCCACCACCACATTAAAAAAATACAACTATATAATTCATTCTAACCAACACACTAGATAAATCAATATCTAAATAACGCTATAAAAACATTTATCGTTCTCTCAATATCTCTATAACAGTGTGTATTAATGATTCACTGGGTTATGTGAGTGCGTGCATAAGTCTTCAAGTGGGTCTGTGACTGGCTGCATGAGTCCTTCAGTAGGTTTATAAGTGGGTGCATAAGTCTCTGAGTGGGTATATGAATGGGCATATGAGTCTTTGAGTGAGTTTGTGAGTGGGTGTATAAGTCTCTGACTGGGTATGTGAGTGGGTGTGTGAGTGTCTGAGTGGGTATGTGAATGGGCACATGAGTCTGAGAGTGGATCTATGAGTGGGTGCATAAGGGTCTGAGTGGGTCTGTCTATCAATGGTTGTGTGAGTGGATGCATAAGTGTCTCAATGCATCTGTGACCAGCGAGGGTGTGTCTATAGATATAGATACTTTGTGTTTTATATTTCCACCAATATTCGCGATGATGTTGCGATAGTCATGACATCCCTGCAACAAAGCATGGGGGGACATGCTGGTGATCACGTTGTCGTCGCGAATATGGTCAGGATTAAAACAATCAATATTTGACACATAACGTGTGTCACTAACACCCCCATTTCTCAAACATGGGGTCAGAGTATCTCCACCCTGACCCCTTATGCTAGCTTTGAAACAAATGTTCAGCCCCAGGAACCGTTTCGGATCGATAAAATGAATAGCAGCAGACATTTCGTCCTGCATCACAGCAACCTCTGCCGGATGGCTACAGTTCCTTCTCAGCCGGAGCATTTCTCCGTATGGGATGCTATTTTTGAAGTGTTGGGGATGAAAGCTACTGGCGTGCAAAAGTGAATTATCAGCAGTAGATTTCCTATGTAGACAAGTTTCAATCTTATTGTCCCTGATATAGGCTTTTAAATCCAAGAATTCCACCTCCTGATTGCTTATGTGGGCCACAAAATAAAGATTCACAGTATTATTGTTAATGATCTCAACAGACCTATTAGCTGAATCTCCGGGCCCCTTCCAAATGACAAACAGGTCGTCGATATATCTAAAACAACATATAATGTGATCATCCCAGGAATCTCATTGATCCGCCATGAGCATGCGATACTCCCACCAGCCCACGTGCAAGCACGAGTAACTGGGGGCGAAGCACGTGCCCAAAGCAGTCCCCTGTTTTTTATGGAACACCTCCATGTTGAAATAAACACAGTTTTCTCCAAGCACCTTTGTATCATTGATATTAACATGCAATTTTTACTATGCATACACATTGGCCTATGTTTCAAAAAGTGGCCACTAGCACGTAGTCCATCCTGATGGCGAATACCAGTATACAAATATGACACGTCTAGAGTCATCAAAAGGTAATCGGCATGCCAGGGAATATCGAAAATATGTTTGAGAAAGTCACCTGTATCCAAGATAAATGACGGAATGTTCTTGACAAAGTCCTGGAAAAATGATCTATATATCTTGAAGTGTTTTCAAAGGTACAATGGCAAGCAGAAATGATTATGGGTCTGCCAGGAGGTCGAGTGGAATTCATATGGACCTTCGGTAGCAAATACAGGTTGGCCAGTTTAGGACGATCATTCTTTAAAAACTGCCATTCCTCATTGCTCAGAAGTCCATCATCCCTCCACCTTGTTAATTGAGCACAATACCTTAAATTAACTGTACGTACCACTTCCCAACTGCTTCTTTCATAACAAGCTAAGTCATTTAGCTGCTTATATGCTTTTTCTAAGTAATGCGTTCTGGGCCAAAGGACAGCATTGCCACCTTTATCCGATTTGCAGATAATAATTTCATCCTGCTTTGGAAGCTTTTCTATGAGATTATGATATTGAACCTGTCAGAAATTATATTTCCTATGTCTGTGTTGTACACTGTGGTTAAAATTTCTTGACATCCTCTACTAGCTTGTCGTTGAAGATATCGATTGCATCATACGACATAACTGGAATAAATGGAGAGCGTGGCTTAAAAGGAGTAGCAGGTCGTTTGGTAGTGTCATTTGATAATTAATTGCAGATCATTTGTGAGGACATGGTCGCAGTTTCTGAGCAACTTTCCGCTTGTAGTTCACTAAGCACTCGCAGTGTTGGCAAATCACCAGCTTGTAATTCACCATAATTCACAGAGGGTGGATTTACGACATTGATTTTGCTCTTTTTTTGTTCTCAAGAGATGAAACTTAGCCAACTGCAATTTGCGTATAAATTTGAAAATATCAATTCTCGTCTGACAATGATTGAAATTGCTTTCTGGACAAAACGAAAGGCCTAAAGAGAGTTGATTTTCCGCCTTATTGAGGGTAACAGTTGACAAATTGATGATGGTCTTGCTATTTACTGCAGGGGGCATGGTTACTTCTTTGACCAATTTTTCTTGGACATCTGTTTCTTGGGTAAGGTGTTTTTGGCGGCACTTCCCAAGTTCTCGCCATTTTTTGTTCCTCCTTTGCCTCCTTTGGTTCTCGGTTTCCTTAGGCGCAGAGTTTTTCGGTGATCTCTCTGTAAAAAATCAAGTTCTTCCACCAGAGATGGCTTATTGGAACGAAACTGGACTCTGTGACCCCATCCATATTCGGAATCCGTCTCACTCTCCACTGCAGAGCTCGATTCATTCACTGAAGTAACCGACCCTAGACCATCATCCTGCTTGGCTTGATTACTCTCCACCGCCCGTTGTCTTTTCATAGAATCAAACTTTCTAGCAAAGGTGAAAATTTGGCCAGATTTATAGTTTGTCTGTCATGACATCCCTGCAATGGTACACGGGGGAGCCACGCTGGCGATCACGTCATCCTCGCAACTATGGCGCAGGATTCAAACAATCAATTTTGGACACATAACTTGTGTCACTAACACCCCCATTTCTCAAACATGGGGTGAGAGTATCTCCACCCTGAACCCTTATGTTAGCTTTGACACAAATTTTCAGCCCCGGGAACCGTTCCTGATCGATAAAATGGTGGCCGCAACTTTCTGTTCAGGTCAAGCTCAGCCAATCACAACATTCCTATGATGCCCGCATTCGTAATTGCGAAATCGCCACAAAATATCCACAGCCAGAGATATCACTATAATTTTCAACAAAAATTTCTAAAAAATTACTGAACGAAATTGCACCAAATTACAAAAAAACACAATCTGTGTAACAACAACTACCTTTCTGCCAAATTTGGTGTCATTCCGTCCAGCAGTTCGAGCTGTAGGTTCGACAACACGTTCTAATGGGAATTAACATTAAAAATGCACCCTTATTTTGCACCCCTATTTCTCGGTCCCTGCTGCACGGATCACCGCCAAACTTTCCATGACACACAGAACCTACTTTGACACTTTTTGTGAAAATTTCATGCAGATTGATCAAGCAATGCCAAAGTTATAGACAAGTCAAAAATGCTTTTCCTATGGAAACTAGGTTCTAACTATAACTACCTACTGCTATCTACTGGTGATGATCGCCAGTAGG